>CM042416.1:15816551-16011809 GCA_023634145.1 Thymallus thymallus
GTTTCAGGTTATTGAGCTAACCATACAAACCAACAGTGTTTATATATAAACTGTATGGCTATTTAGAGTAAACATCAGACCAAGGAAGAAACAAACAGTGAGCTGACATTGTTTTCATTGCCCTGTTTCATTTGTCTATCTCCTGAGCTTCTTTTGGATGAAGGCTACAGTACACAATTCTTCTCTTTCCGATAGACATCTTCCATATTGTTGATTCATTTGAAATAAGTCTTAATAGCCTAAAATACAGTTATCCATCCACTGCAGTATGCATTTAGAGCTCACCTGTTACCTCTGGCAGTGTGGTGTGTGAGCGCTCTGTCTGAGGGGGTGTCACTGTGAGCCTGTGGTGGAATAAGAGCACACCGTTACCTGTCTACCGAAGCCCCAGTTTTCAGTAAACATGGGTTAGACTTCTTCTTTCCATTGTGGTACTGATACAATACATTCTGTAGAGTGTGTGTATGGGGGAACTTACAGAACGTGAGTTAGAGTGGGAGTATTTGTCAAGTATATCGGGACACAGAGGGCCGTAAGGGGGCTTGTGGGGAAGGGGAGCTGGGGAATTGGTGGGACGAGGTGCTGTGTTTGGGAGGGAGGGGTGGAGCGAGGCGGGAGCTGGGGAACTGGTACTCTTCAGACGACATCTGCATCAGAGAGAGAGAGAGAGAGAGAGAGAGAGAGAGAGAGAGAGAGAGAGAGAGAGAGAGAGAACGAGAAAGGAGACCCAATGCAAGAGAAAAAACACTAAGAGACAGAGACAGTGAAAAAGAACCCCACCCCACCCCACACCCGCACAGAACCACACACAAACCGGGGGGGAGCAGGTAGCCGAGTGGTTAGAGCGTTGGGCCCGAAACCGAAAGGTTGGTGGATTGAATCCCCAAGCTGACAAGGTAAAAATCTGTCGTTCTGCCCCTGAACAAGGCAGTTAACCCACTGTTCCTAGGCCGTCGTTGTAAATAATAATTTATTCTTAACTGACTTGCCTAGTTAAATAATGGTTAAATAAAAAAAATTATAACAAACTAACACACCCTCTTCATATAGGCCAGTTGTTTCATGACTAGCTCTACATCCTCCAGGTCATCTTCCTCCTCCTCCTCGCTGACAGACAGGTAGGGCTCCACCAGGATGGACTCTGTCCCTCTGATGTCACAGCGACAGTATGGACAAGTGTGTCCATCTGACTTCTGCAACACATGTAATGATCACACCAGGTTAAGCAGAATAAACATTATCTACACACCTGTACCTTATGCTAACGTGTGTAAAGTCACGTGGCTGTACATGTGTGTGTATTGTTGTATCAAATCAAATCACATTTTATTTGTCACTTACTTCGTAAACAACAGGTATAGATTAACAGTGAAAAACTTCCGGGCCCTTCCCAACAATGCAGGGAGAAAAATCCTTGCTGTATGTCAAAAAGATCCATGGGATGATGCAGTAATTTGGTTCTGTAAAGAGCATACCTGAGCAGATGTATTTCCAATGCTGAAAGTGCAATACACATAATAATGTCCTTCATGTGCAGTTGCAAATGAGAACTTGTTCTCAACTGACCTACCTGGTTAAATAAAGGTGAAATAAAAAAATAAAAAATAAAATTTGCTTGAAGCTACTGGTTTAGTATATCAAATTAAGATTGAGCATTCTATCGTAGTTCCCTTTGGTAAAAATCATGAGTATTCTGTTCAAATCTATTCTTGTGTGTCTTCTTGTCCCCTGAAGTGTGACTGTGAGAGTGTGTGACAGTGTGTGATAGTGTGTGACAGTGAGTGACCAGGCGAGGAGTAGAAACTCTAAGCCACTTCTCTCCAAGAAAAACATCAGGGACAGACTGATATTCTGCAAAAGGTACAGGGATTGGACTGCTGAGGACTGGGGTAGAGTCATTTTCTCTGATGAATCCCCTTTCTGATTGTTTGGGCCATCCGGAAAACACCTTTGTCCGGAGAAGACAAGGTGAGCACTACCATCAGTCCTGTGTCATGCCAACAGTAAAGCTTCCTGAGACCATTCATGTGTGGGGTTGCTTCTCAGCCAAGGGAGTGGGCTCACTCACAATTTTGCCTAAGAACACAGCCATGAATAAAGAATGGTACCAACACATCCTCCGAGAGCAACTTCTCCCAACCATCCAAGAACAGTTTGGTGAAGACCAATGCCTTTTCCAGCATGATGGAGCACCTTGTCATAAGGCAAAAGTGATAACTAAGTGGCTCGGGGAACAAAACATTGACATTTTGGGTCCATGGCCAGGAAACTCCACAGACCTTAATCCCATTGAGAACTTGTGGTCGATCCTCAAGAGGCGGGTGGACAAACAAAAACCCACAACTTCTGACAAACTCCAAGCATTGATTATGCAAGAATGGCCTGCCATCAGTTAGGATGTGGCTCAGAAGTTAATTGACATTATGCCAGGGCGGATTGCAGAGGTCTTGAAAAAGAAGGGTCAACACTGCAAATATTGACTTTGCATAAACTGAAAGTCATTGTCAATGAAAGCCTTTGACACTTATGGAATACTTGTAATTATACTTCAGCGTACCATAGTAACTACTGAAATAAAGATCTAAGAACACTGAAGCAGCAAACTTTGTGGAGACCAATACTTGTGTCATTCTCAAAACTTTTGGCCACGACTATATGTGCTGCTACATCGGTTCACCAACTGATGTGTAGTTGGCTGGCTCACTGACTGACGCGTGGATGGACATACCAGCCTACTGTGACTGACTGACTGACTGACTGACTGACGGATTAACTGACTGTCTGACTGACTGATTGATGGATTAACTGACTGATTGATGGGCGGGCGTATTCATTGACTGACCAAGAACCAATTCCATACAGTTATCCCAAATTGGCATGTTGAGACATTGTGTGAGCGAACGGTGTGTGGTTTGGCTTTGAGGATTTGGTTGGTGACGTCATCAATCACAGAGTAGGCATACCTGCCATCCTGTGAGGCAGGGTTGGCACAGCAGATGTCCGCAGGGCTGGATGCGTGTGTCCTTGTCTCTCTCTGTACAGATCTTACACAGCTGGAAGGTACTGCCCATCTCACAATACATCTCATACTCGTCCTCTGTGACTTTGACCCTGCTTCTCTGTGCTGGTTCACACAGACTAGTGAGGTCTGGATTCACACCACGTCCGTCAGGGTAAAGATAGCTGCAGACAAACACAACACAGAACAACAACGATTACAGGCCTATGCAAATGTTGTGTGTGTGTGTTAGTGTTGCACGGGTCAGCGGTTTGTTCACCTGCACCCGCCCACAATATCTAATTACCCATCAGCAACCACTCCTGTTCCCAATTCAACATTTTGCCTACATTTGGTGTATCATTTTACTGCAAGAAATTCTTAATTCTGCAGGAGTTAAATTTAAGGCTATGTTAGAGGTTATAGACCTACAGTCAGTGCCCAGATTTCAGTTTCCATTGAACCCATCTAAACAGTAGGCTACAGTTCCCTTGACATGCAATAGACCTATTTGAAGTCCCGTCTTGTGACTGTGAAATTTGTATAGCACCTCACAATCATCACACATAAATAACATAACTGACACTGCCATCATCCTCTTTTACCGCTTCACCAAATCTTTCCCAAACATTACTTTTCTGTCCCTCCCTTTTCTTTTTCTGCCTGATCCCAAAAGCATTTGGCGATTGGCGTGTAGACTATTTAGTGCGTGTACAGTTAGGCCCTAAAGCTTAGGCATATGCACTAATGTCATTACCTAAATGCCTAAAATAATGAAATAAAAATGTAAATGTTTCTGGATTTTTTATGGTATTGTTTTCTCTTTATTCAACTCGCCCGCCACCCAGCCGCCCTTCATTCACACAATATTTCGTGACCCTAAACCCACCAACCCCACAGATATAACCGCGTGGACTGCTTTTTATGAGTCAACCCGCACATCACTAGTGTGTGTGTCAGTGGAGGCTGCTGAGAGGAGGACAGCTCATAATAATGTCCATGTGTTTGGTGTATTTGATACCATTCCACTGAATCCGGTGCCACCAACCTCTTGTGGTGTGTGTGTGTGTGTGTGTGTGTGTGTGTGTGTGTGTGTGTGTGTGTGTGTGTGTGTGTGTGTGTGTGTGTGTGTGTGTGTGTGTGTGTGTGTGTGTGTGTGTGTGTGTGTGTGTGTGTGTGTGTGTGTTTACTTACCAGCCCTCCCTGAAGCCCTGTATGAGGGCCTGGTAGAGAGGTGTATTCTGGGGGATCGTCTGTACGATGTTGCCATCACCAGTCACATGACCAATGGCCCACTGGCCCATCCGAGTACAGCTCAGACGGAAGATGTAGCTGGACAGAGATACAGAATTCACATGGAAACGTCTTTACTGGAGTTGAAAAATGAAATACAGGTAACTGCCGAAATATAGGTAACACCAAAATAAAGTGTCTTAATAGGGCGTTGGGACACCCCGAGCCAGAACAGCTTCAATGCATCCTTGGAATAGATTCTACAAGTGTCTGGAACTCTATTGGGCGGATGCGACACCATTCTTCGACAAGAAATTCCATAATTCTTTTTTTTGTTGATGGTGGTTGAAAAAACTGTCTCAGGTACCGCTCCAGAATTTCCCATAAGCGTTCAGTTGGGTTGAGATCTGGTGACTGACGACCATGATATATGGTTTACATTGTTTTCATGCTCATCAAACCATTTAGTGACCACTCGTGCCCTGTGGATGAGGGCATTGTCATCACTATGGGGGCATAGCCATGGTAACCAAAATAATGGCCTGCCCAGCAGTTTATACATGACCCTAAGCATGATAGGATGTTAAATGCTTAACTCAGGAACGACACCAGTGTGGAAGCACCTGCATTCAATAGACTTTGTACCCTTCAATTCCTTAAGTGTTTCCATTATTTTGGCAGTTACCTCAACTTATCTGGGTATATTATTCTTTACTATCATTATAATTATTATGTCAGTGAGTCCTATTAAAAGTCATCACTGCTGATATTGTTGTAGGTTATGGTACACCTCCTCTCTTTTCTCCTGAGCCCCTCCCATCCCCCTCTTCCTTCCCAGTCATCTAGTTAAATAAAGGTTAAATAAATCAAATAAATCAAATCTACTCTCTCTCTCCACACCCCAATCCATCCACCCCCAAACAATCTCTCCTGTTCTCACCTCCCGGGCCGGTGCAGGTAGTTTTGGAGGCGGGCTTTGACCTGGTCGTAGGTGAGGAAGGCCATGTAGCCAGGGTGGGTCACTGCCAACTGGTTCCAGTTCCTCAGAAGAGACCTCCAGGGCTGACAGGAGAGGGGAGGAAATATTTACTATCAGTTGAAATATGTGTTCTTTTTTTCCACTTTGGAATGTTTTGGCTTTCTTTAGACAGTGGGAGACTGAAAGAATGGGATAGACATCTTGGAAAGTGGCAGAATGATTGTTCACTGAACATTACAGTATGTGAGGTGTCTAATTAACTTTGATGTAGGGATACTTATAACAGGGCTAACATATATGATCACATGTACCTGGAATAGCCTGGTAAAGATGTCAAACTCGAACACTGAGATGTGGTCGTTACAGGTGAGGTCTACAGTTGACTTTAGAGCCATGGACTCCATACCCTCTTCAAAGCCATGGACCCTACGGAGATGCTGCTTAAAACTGCTCCACTGCACAATACACCTAGGAGAGAGAACGAGGGAGAGGGGAGGAGAGGGAGAGAGGGGTGGGAGATAAAGGACGAAGGAAAGAGAGAGAGAAAGAGAAAGAGAGTGAAAGGGAGAGGAGTAAAATCGCAAGTGGAGGAACAGAATACTTTTCACAAGACTAGACTGTGCCTATTTGTGCCCACGTCCCTTATTCCATTCTAGCTCCACTGTTACCCCACCAAACACTCACTTGTTTCCAAATTCTCGCCTCCAGAAGTCTCCGGCCTCTGTCTTAGTCAGCCTGTAGGTGTCGCCTTGAAAGCGCCCCTCAGGAAACATGGCCCTCAGCTCCCAGAGCATGTGACTGAAGAGCAGGGACAGCTTGGTCAGGTTTCTCCTGTGAATAACAGAAAACAACATTAAGCTATTCTGAGCTTTTCACATTGTTTCAACTAGGGTCATAGGGTAGTCTTTCTGGTCCATAGCTTAGAATGCAACAGTGGCAGCTAGAACAAAAGTAAACTTTAGATCTCATGGACATAGTGGGTATTGTACCCTTTAACAAAAAGTAATGTACCCCCCCTCCCTCTCTCTCTCTCTCTCTCTCTCTCGCTCTGTCACACACACACATACACACAGGTACACTTGTGCTTGTACAAACAGGATGTCACAGTCTTGCTCTTCCTGTCCTTGTTCATTTTGTGCCGCAGATACAGAATTTTCCGTTAGCAACTTGACCAAAAAACAAGACACTCATAAATGTGCGTCTATTATCAGCCTAACTGAGACAGTAATGATCCGGCCACAAACTATCTTACTGTGTGTTCCACACAGGGCGGCAGGTTGCCTAGCGGTTAGAGCGTTGGGCCAGTAACCAAAAGGTTACTGGCTCGAATACGCAAGCCGATAAGGTGAAAAACCTGTTCTTAACTGATTTGCCTAGTTAAATAAAGGTTAAATAAAAAATGTATAAAAAACTGTCTCAACCAATCTCTCTGGCTGTAAGTTCAGTTGAGAACAGGACTGAAGTTTCCATCCTTACCTGGTTGACCATGTTAATTTCTTACATTCCACCACAAAGTATAGCAACCTATTTTTGGAAAGAAAGCGCTCACATAGCATTGATACTGTACCTACAGTACGTGTGACAGTACTATATGCCTGCCTCTCACTGCAGACAAAGAAGGCAACAGTGCATGTGGCATAGTTACCGTTTTGTGCAATAGACTGTTAGCACTAATGTAATATACTATATCTACCTGGTAGCTGTTACTTATTGTTGCAACAACCATGGACTTGCCACTGCTTGTCAAAGCCAAAGCAACACCACATTGACTCAATGGCAATTTCCCTGCCATTGAATTTAGCTTCATAGCAAACTACAGCTTTTTACCCAGGCGTGTGTAAAAACGTATAAGAACAGAGAAACATCTATTTTCGTTTGTGTGTTGCTTTCCATGAACAGAGAAGTGTTTGAAGGAGAGTGTGGGTGAGTAGGTCAAAGCTGCTTATCGATCACTGCACCTGTATATAGCCCTTCTGTAAATAGCCCACACTACTACCTCATCCCCATATTATATTTATTTTTGTTATTTTCACAAATCTTGCACTCCAGTATATCTATTTGCACATCATAATTTGCACATCCTTCATTCCTGTGTTAATGATGATAATCTGTCATTTATTTCACCACTATGGTCTATTTATTGTCCTACCTCCTAACCTTACTGCATTTTGCACTACATTTTGCACTCTGTATATAGATTTTCTATTGTGTTTTTGACTATGTTTGTTTACTGTGTAACTCTGTGTTGTTTTTGTCGCACTGCTTTGCTTTGTCTTGGCCAGGTCGCAGTTGCAAATGAGAACTTGTTCTCAACTGACCTACCTGGTTAAATAAAGGTGAAATAAATAAAAATAAATAAAAAGGTGTGAATGTTTGTGTCCTTGTATGTGGGCGTTATTAACATAAACTAACAATAATCTGCCTCTCTCAGATGTTAATATAAACTGTTGTTATGACAGGGAATAACGCTAATTAATGTGATTTCATGATACACACATTCTGTAGATTCAGACAGCAAAATATGGACGACAAGTAGCGAAGGGAATAGCAGTTATGTTAAGACTTGTTATTTTATTTTATTTTTTCTGTTAAGACTTGCCAGTCCTGCTGGACTGCATTCCACTGAACATGCATCATTAGCCAAGCCCTGTTCTTCTTACCATTAGCGAGATTCAGCAATTTAGGAAAATGACACAGAGCTCATAGCTTTTCTTGACTTCACAGATAATACAGACTTTTTTGTATTATTGCAAAAATGTTGTGTGTTTAGAGATAGATATATAATTGAGAAATATTTATTTAATTTTGTACTTTGAGTAATGAACAAATGTAAGAAACAATATTATTATAGGACATTTGAAAAATTTGCCAAATTTATAAAGAAGATACAATATTTACATCATGTTGTTCATGATTGTCTTTAAAACAAAACAAGAACTGTGTTTCACCATCCTGAAACGTCTCAGAGACCTACGATGCCTTTCTCCATGGTCCGTATATCCCAGAGAGTCACTGCGATCACCCAGTTTCACCCAGCTACCATTAGCATGATAAAGCCTCAGATCCACTCCATTGTCCCTCTGAGACATTAGTAGTCTTAACGGACCAGAGGTTTGGTTCCAAACATTGAGTCACTCAGATACATTTCTTACCAAAATACCCACCTTAATTTAACTGCACAACTACTAAAACTACTACCAAATAACTAAATGTAGCTGCTGTAGACCGACCCCAAAATGCCATATTGATTTTGTTTTTATGTTTTAAGACAGCAGACTTTAGGGAACTGGGAATGTTAATTTTTGTCTCGCTGGTACTATAAATGGATGTTAATGGCTGCTCAGGTCTATTTGTGGTTCTGCTCTGTCTCTGGCTGTGCTCCAAAATTCACTTACATATCAAGTCTAATGCCAACCAAGTCCTTATGAATATTTCAATCTAATACCATGCATTTAAATTTTTTGTTACTTGAGAATGTATTTTAATATTGGCCATTGAGAATATTGGCGGAAAGTCTATGTCATGGTGCTGGTAAGGTCAGATATCTGGGACATGTGCCCTGCCCTTGACCCCACGGCTGCTTTATTTGTCTTAGTAAAGGTCAGCCCGTAATGGAATTACTTTGGGTGAAAAAGTAAACATTCTAAAATGTACTCTAAAACAATGATATCCTCAGGGTTCAATTTCTGGTACGGCATAATGTTTTTGGAGTAGTAATTGCTTCACCTCGGTGGATATAAAAAAATATTAATGTTTATTCATGCTAGATTAAAAGTGAATGAGGAGAGAAAAAACCATGTAAACAATGTGCAGTGTTGGGGAGTGGTGAACTAAACATGCAGTTCAACTAGTAATTCAACTACATTTAGCAGTAGCTTGGTGGTAGTTGAAAAATTTTTTTCTAATGTTGTGTTGTGGCTAACTATTTGGACAATACACTACTTTTTATTTGGAAAAATAAAATATGGGTGAAGTAGTCAATAATTTCCTTTCTTTTTCGGCATCAGACCTGCCTAATTCTCACTTGAAAGATAGTTTTGTGTTTAATAGGCTTAATTACACATTCTGTTAACATGTGACCCCAAAGTGATTTGTTCTTGCAATTTGTAGTCTATGACATTTCAGAATTAGAAATGAGAATTTATCACAAAGTAGTTTGGATGTAGTGAACTACACTGAGTGTACAAAACATGTAGCTCTCACCAGGTGAATCCAGGTGAAAGCTATGATCGCTTATTGATGTTAAATCCACTTCAATCAGTGTAGATTAATCAAATGTTATTGGTCACATACATGTGTTTAGCAGATGTTAATGTGGGTGTAGTGAAATGATGAAGGGGAGGAGACAGGTTAAAGAAGGATTTTTAAGCCTTGAGACAATTGAGACATGGATTGTGTATGTGTGCCATTCAGAGGGTAAATGGGCAAGACAAAAGATGTGTGTGCTTTTGAATGAGGTATGGTAGTAGGTACCAGGCGCACTGGTTTGAGTGTGTCAAGAACTGCAACACCGCTGGGTTTTCCACGCTCAACAGTTTCCTATGTGTATAAAAAATGGTCCACCACCCAAAGGACATCCAGCCAACTTGACACAACTGTGGGGAGCATTGGAGTCAACATGGCCAGAATCCCTGTGTAACGCTTTCGACACCTCCATGCGTCGAAGAATTGAGGCTGTTCTGAGTGAAA
This sequence comes from Thymallus thymallus, assembly GCA_023634145.1. Lineage (NCBI taxonomy): Eukaryota > Metazoa > Chordata > Actinopteri > Salmoniformes > Salmonidae > Thymallus > Thymallus thymallus. Next base: position 15,826,451 of record CM042416.1, read on the forward strand.
AAGGGGATGCAACTCAATATTAGGAAGGTGTTCCTAATGTTTTGTACACTGTGTCTATATTGGGAAATATTTCATAACTTAGAATTGATAGACAACGTTCTCTGTACAGACCAAAAGTCCTATTTTGTCCTGACACAGTAAAATCATCTGGCATTGTCAAAAGAGCTTGGCAGGCTTTATGTAAAAGTATTGTGCAGTGTTATTAAGATTTTGGTTTGGGGTAACAGACTATTCTATATAGTCCTTTACATGTGATTATCACTGACAAATCTAATAAACAATTCGAAAATTGGTTCTCAGGCTTGACTATAGGTCTGTGCTAGATAACCAAACAACCTTATTTGGTAGTCATATCATAGTGGCGAGCATCATATCTCCCGTATGCAGCCTGTCTGCTAGACTATGTACTACAGACAGGATATCACTGTAAATATAGGCCAGCAACGCTCTCAACCCCTTGTAGAGTCCATGCCCCGAATAATTGAGTCTGTTCTGAGGGCAAAAAGGGGTGCAACTTAATATTAGGTGTTCCTGATGTTTTGTACACTATATTATCTTAAGGGTAGCTTTAGTGTAGCTTAACTTCTTCCAGTGTAAAGTAATTGGAGCTTGGTAAACGATATGTTTAGAGTAGCTTCCCAAACACTGACAATGTGTGTGATAATTGGATTACACATGCAGGTACATATCACATAGTTTACGACCCCATAGGTCAAGTTTTGTTCCGGCCCTTGTTGTTCTCTCTCACCTGTAGCTGGACATCTCCTCGAACATCTTATCGCGCCCGTCTTTAAATAGCTGCACGGCCCGGTCCGTCTTATCCAGCAGGTGTCTGGCATGGATCCTCAGGTACTCCCCCTCGTCCCCCCGGGGGGCCTGCCCCCCTGCCTCAGGCCCCCTGTACGGCTCCCACACCTGGGTGAGCAGCGTGACTGTCTCTGAGACCACCTCGGGGAGGTATGGGGGGCTGTTCCTCAGGCCCAGCTTGGGGTTGGTACACAGCCGGTGCAGCTTCTCCAGCCTCTTCAGGGCTTTGTCCACCTGCCGCCGGTCAGAGGCACTGGGCGGCTGGGAGGTGGATTTCAGGCTCCGGTCAGATCCTAGCTCGTTCCGTCCCGTGGCCATTGCCCTAAGGAGGGATTCCTGGTTGTGGTGTGTTAGTCCAAGTGGGATCTGTTCAGTGCAGCCTGACGGTTTGTGTCTGGCAGCCCTGTCTGTGAAAGATGAATGAGGGAGGGGTCTAGATGTCTGTCAGTGGTCTAGATGTCTGTTATGTCTGCACTGCTCAGTAAATGTTGTCATGGTATCTTTATGGTTGACAGCTTGAATTGAAAAGAGCACACTTTATCCAACATACCTTCACCAGTGTTCCTCAGTAATCCAAAATATAATCCAATTCAATCAGGTAATCCAGATAGGGGCAGAGTGCCAGAATATACCATAGTCCAACAGGAATGAAGACAACTGCTGTGGTTTAGAAAGAGTGGAGGTGAAACGTCTTGTCCAGAAAAGCGCAAACAATCTCTCAAAACTGTTTACAAACAAACTATCTCTCAAAAGTTATTGTTTTTCAAGCCTGCATTCATAAAGTCCTCAATTCGTAAATCTTCAATTTCTTTGGTCAGTTGCCTTTTTTTTTAAAACAGTCTCTTTCCCCTTCATGTTGTAAAGAGAAAGTGTAAAGAGAAAACACTGAGAGAGAGAGAGAGCAAAGGAGGGCAGAACAAGACAGACAAATAACCAATCGCCCTTCCTAAACAATCTCCACCACTCTCCTCCCCTATTCTCTCCACCCCTTTTTACTCAACATTTTACTCTCTCTCCCCCATGTGGCATAACTCTCTCTGATTTCATACAAACGGTGTCTCAGATATAGACCCCAGGCTCCCTTTGCAGCACAACGGAAACTTTTTTATGTCTCAGTCTGACTCTGGCTGGCCCCTCTCTCTCTCTCTCTCTCTCTCTCTCTCTCTCGTCACTTTTTCATGCTCTCTCTCTCTCTTTTTCTTTTGTGTCACTTTTTCATTCTCTCTCTCTCTTTCTTTTGTGTCACTTTTCATGCTTCTCTCTCTCTCTCTCTCTCTCTTTATTTGAGTTGCTTCCGGGGTTGCAGCCAGACTAACAGCCTTGTAGTCTTTGTGTGAAGGTGGAGTAAGGCTGAGATAGGTGTGGTCTTAGAGGGAACCGGTTACTAAGAAAGGAGGGGGGAAGAGGAAACAGGGGGTATCACAAGATGAGTGTGTAGTGTAGAGAGTAGAAAGAGAGAGAGGGGGGGGAGTCATGGAAACTGATAGGGATTAGATGTCAGAAAGATGAAGAGCACTGTGCTACAGGATGTATGTAATTCATTGCACTGCAGGTCAAGGCCCAGTGATTAATGTTTAAAGCAGCATCCAGCTGCTGTCTTCTCTTTGTGAGACCGTGGGACCAAGCAGAAAATACAAAGGCATTCAATGACAAACTGGCATTTAATTGTTACCATCATATTCTCCTCTGTTGGAACATTAGTAAAGGGAAACTATCTAGAGAGAACGGTGAATGCCATCCCAATGAGATAAAGTTGGAGGTGTCTAAAAACTGCCACAGACTCATGTATGCATCTTTTCTATACATTATTTTATCGTTTTTTATTATTTTTTGGTTGACAGGACAAAAAAACAGAAACCAACAGACATTACACAAATACACAGTGTCAAGTGTTGTAGTCCATGTTTTGATATTGTCTGATTTTGCACCATGTCGAGACAACGACAGTTCAAGTTGAACTCATTTATCAGTTCAATAAGTTCACAGTCCCCAAATCCAGAACAAATTCAAGAAAGCAGACAGTATTATATAGTAATTGTTGCATGGAACTCTGTTCCATCTCATATTGCTCAAGTGAACAGCAAACCTGTTTCAATAAACAGATAAAGCAACACCTCACGGCACAACGCCTGTCCCCTACTGGACCTAGATAGTTTGTGTGTATGTATTGATATGTAGGCTACGTGTGCCTTTTGTAATTTTTTATTTTATGTACTTCTGTCCTTGAGCTGTTGTCTATTAATGTTCTGTATTATGTCATGTTTCGTGTGGACCCCAGGAAGAGTAGCTGCTGCTTTTGCAACAGCTAATGGGGATCCTAATAAAATACTAAAGACCAAAATAGAATGAATAAGGAAATCCATTGCAGTGTGTGAGGCTTGCCATCGTAAGGCAACCATTATGTTGGCTGCTTTTAGACCTGGGTGTTAGGTTTAGTGTAGAGTCATCATTAAGCAGTAGCCCATTGGAAAGACATGGGATGTGTTAAGATATAATGCTTGATAATGATGAAGCCAAGTCACAGTTTGCCAAATGGAGAAAACCTCTTGTATGTGCCTTTCCTGTATGATTAGGTCTCTACTGCCAAGAAGCGGCAGAGACTGGAACTGCATTGGCCTGGTAGAAGTCTTTGTAACCAGACTATACTTACAACATCCACATGATGGAGACACTGGCAACAAGTTCACAGTCCGAGCATGTGAGGCTGCTCACTACAGCAAAGAGATCTCCAAGTGTATGTTGCAATGTTTCCAGAGACTTGAGGTCTCCCCTGCATCATTCTCCAGTGCCCATCACATTTAGTTTGTTGTCAATTTACACTAAGTGACCAGTTTATTAGGTACACCACCCCGTTCATTAAAATGGTTCACTCCTACAGACAGTGAGTCACGTGGCCTGCAATATAAACGCAGGCAGACGGGCATTGAAGCATTCAGTTCCACTCCTATCAGCTAAAAACAAGAAGAAGCGGCTCCAGTGAGCACGTGATCACCAACACTGGAAATTGGAGTGGAAAAACATTGTCTGGTCCGACGAATCCTGGTTCCTGTTGCATCATGCTGATGGCAGAGTCAGGATTTGGTGTAAGCAGCATGAGTCCATGCCCCATCCTGCCTGGTGTCATTAGGTGGCAGTGGCCCCTTTTTACGGCTGCACAACTAATCAAATTCACATCGAAATGTGCAATATCCATATAGCAAGAGATCCATATCGCATGCAATATATTGAAACACCAATTAGCCGCATGCTCCTCGATGTTACATTCACTTTAAAAGTTTGCATTTCCAAAACAAAACTGATGCTGTTTCCCACTTTGCTTCTTAATATAAATGAACAGTTATTTGATATATAGCGCAAGTCAAATCGCAATATTTTGTTTGAAATGTTTTTTTTTGCATATCGTGCAGCCCTCCTTTCACTGTCTCAGGGTGTTCCATCTTGTCTGTCCATTCACCACCACAAAACCATCCTGACAAGGCCCTGTTCTTAACAGAACGCTGCACTTTACTGCATTTTGACAAGCTTAGTGTAAAGACAAAATAAGGACCCTCATGCAGTCATGAAGAGGTGTGTGCTGTATGAGTGTACAGATTAAGATTAGGATCACCTTATTGGTCAATTGCACACAAGGTCCAACCGAAATTTGACTTCCGCTTTTAACCCAACCCATCCGAAAGACATATATACACATACATACACCGTTTTTGTTTGGAGAGGTGCTCAGGGCTGCCACACTGGGGGCCTTGGGAGCTGTTGTTGTGCTTTGCTCAAGGGCACAACGGCAGGTAATGGCATCTAGGATTTGATACCAGCAACTCTCTGGTTTCAGCTCACTTCCCGACAGATTTTATCCATCAGACCCGGAATTCCAACTGGCAACCCTGCGGTTGCTGGTTCACCTCTCTAACCGCTAGCCTACCTGCCTCCCACAGTTCATGGTAATGACCATCCCACCACATCCCACACACAGGTACACAGGACACCTTGACCATCTACTGTATCCTGCAGTTGCACAACGTGTCAGCACAGATTCAGCTTGGTGTTTCAGGGACTTTAGACACAAAGCTTGATTTTCCGTTGGCGGTTCCACACTTCAATACATCTGAGGAAAGTCCCAAATTGACCCGGGTAACTAAAGAATAGGCAGAGGGCGGGCACTGACAGGGTTGGGTGAGAAGTGTGTGTGTGTATTGCGAGGAGGTGTGGTGTTTGATGGAGAGAGATGCGCAATGACACAGAGGCCCAGATCAGAAGGTTATTTAAGATTAAGATCACTTTGTTAATTGTACACAAGCTCCAATTGAAATTTGACCTCTGCTTTATCTCAACCCCTCCAAAAAGACACACACATATACAGTTTGGAGGAGGGGGATGCCACATTGAGCACCCGTGGAGGACGAGTTGTAGGGGGTTAAGTGCCTTGCTCAACGGCACAATGCCTTTCCCATCAGATTTTTCCCCCATATACCCAGAATTCAAACTGGCAACCCTCTGGTTGGCTCACGCGCCCAGAAGGTTATTTGCTTCAATGACAGAGGTCAGATGGTCAGACAGAGTCATTCCGTCAATGCTTCATCCAGTTACTGCTACAGGATATGAGTTTATCCCCGATAGGCCTATCAACTGTGGGGAGATCCTGCTGAATTGGTAAACCCCGGGAAACTAGTCGAAACTACAGTAGAATGCACTGACAACACCATACAATGACCGATTAGATCACAGGTGTCAAACTCATTCTATGGAGGGCAGAGTGGCTGCTGGTTTTCGCTCCTCCATTGTACTTGACTGATGAATCAAGGACACTAATTAGTAAGGAACTCCCCACACCTGGTTGTCTATTGCTTAATTGAAAGGAAAAACCTGCAGACACTAGACCCTCCATGGAATGAGTTTGACACCCCTGGATTAGATCACATGCAAACCCTTTTTTCTAACAACTTCCTGGTTCCAAATGAGCTCTATGCAGAATTCGAGCATTGCGTGCCATTTTGCCATCTCTAGCAGTGTTTATGTTAGTCCTAAATTAAAATCCGAAAAAGCATTTGGCATCATTGACATACTAGGTTAATCCATAGCCTAAACCGGGGTAAAACACGAATTCTAACATTAAGTGAATTAAATCAATCAAATATGTGAAATTATCCTTGAACAATTCAGCTACGTAGGCTACAATAAACATTTAATATCTTAAAGGTGTTGGTAAAAAAAAAATTTGAACGTCAGAGCGCACTGTTTCAGTTAGCAAACAGGAAGGTAAAGAGTTAATTCTCAGACGAAAGGGGGAAGCCCCAATCGCGGATTTGGTTGTGTGAATGAGAGAGCGAGAGAGAGAGAGTTTACGGACTATTTGATTCGGTGCAATATAAAAGAAGGAACATAATAGCCTACTGATTTTCTTAACTTGCCTACATGCAGTTATATTGCAGGTGTTACCGTCAGTTGGGTTATTCAGAAGTTATTTATCATATTCTGAACATTTACTACAAGTCACTTGTGTGATTTAATTAATTTAAGAAGCTTAAATTAGTATCAGTTGACACTAATTTTCTCAAAATGAACATTTATGGATTTGGAGAATAGCCTTAAGAGACATTCTTGTGTGGTAAATTACATGATTAAACTCCTAATGCAAAACAACATTTGGATACTTTGGGACTGTGCCTAGGCTATAGAAAACGTCAAGTGAATTTACATTTGAATCACTGCTATGTTTTGAGACGTCAAGCACCTGAGGCTGATTCCAGGATACTTGTCCGTGTTCATGCCGAGGACCATGACCATGAACGGTCACCAGACTCCAATCATAGTGCCGCTGGATCTGCGCACCACAACGAGGGAGCGTGGGAGCGGCGCCGACAGGACTCCCACCAGCAAAGGTCGCTCCAGTGACATCGCCGTCCCGGTGAGAGTGCAGTCTCCCGCTGCCCCCCTCACGGAGGATGACAGGCCAAACGGAAATCCCAGTCCCACTGTGGAGCCGCTGGAGAATCATTGTGAATCATCGTTGTCAAAACCTCCTGTGAACACGGAAAACCCGGCAGTTCTGGAGAAAAAACACTACCCAACTGCAACTTCTCACACGCCATTCACTCCAAACCCTGTGGAGAGCAAATCAACAAACAGACAAACACAGAACATATCTTCCTCGAGTCTTCCTTTTAGGAAACGTCAATTTCCTACCGATTTGAAGACTCCGGAACAGTCACGTACCACACCCGAGACTGACGAGCGCTTATTCCCCTACAAAAACACAGAGTTGTGCTGCAGACCGAGTCCTCCAAAGATGTTATTAAAGAGCGACTATGGTGAGATCGCCATCGGTCCCACACAGGCATCGGTCCCACACAGACAATTGTCTACCGCCAGCGGTTTTGATAATGGATACCAAAGCATCGATCCGGTTCATTCAATGCAAGCATTCCATCCTTACTGTAAGTTAGTCGCCCTTGCAAAGTGACAAAATATTACAATTTAAGTGTACAGCCCATTACATTATTATTGAAAGTTTATCCCAATCTCATTTTCATTAGGCTAAAGTTTTTTTCCCTAATAGAGCAGAAAATGCATGAATCATATCAGACAGTCATCTTATAACTGTATTAATTTGACCACAGTCAAAGTTATTGGTTCGAAAGAGAATCTACTGCTGAACCAGTTAGTGGTCATTTTCCTTTGAGTCAGAAACTGTTTTTTTCTGTGGAATGTTCCTTCATAGAACATGTGTTTGTGTGTCATTGTGCAGTTATGGTTAGTCCTGCTTTGGAACCCCATAAATGATTGAACTGATAGAAAACTTGCAAAACATGTCAATGCCAAACATCTTTATCTATATATCTCCCTCCCTCCCTCGGTCACCCAGATCCCTATCCAGGGTGCACATTCTACTCATTGCCCAGCAGGTCACCACTGGTTGTAAACGTGCCCGTCTCTCACCTCCAGTCCTCTCTTTACCCGACGGGACACACCGAACACCTGCTGGAAGATGTTGCCCTGGCGACGCGCCAAGACGATGACGGGGACACGTATGTTTGTTTTTGAAAACCCTACATGCATTGAACTTCAGTTAGTCTCATAAAGCAGATAGGGCCTACAGTAGTACTGTTGGCCTCTGAGGGTTCCTTACTAACCCTAACTTCCTGCTCGGAGCGATGGACTGGGTTGAGTTCAGCAGGTCATTTTTATTCCCCATTTCAAAACATTTTACATACGACCCTGCTCAGTTAGGTATGTGTTGGAGGGAGAAGAGATGTCACACAGTCTGTTTGTTATGGTCTATGATTCACCTGGCTGTCAGGGGTGTTGGTGGTGGAGTGGTGAGAGAGGAGTGTGCTGTGTGTATCCACACCCCACCATACCACATTCTTTACCTTCATTTCCTGTCTCTGTAATGGAGTCAATTCTCTGCTCTGTGAAAGTGTCACTGGGTGAGGGGGATTATGGGATTGAACTTTACCTCTGTGATCTGTACTGTGTGTGTTGTCTTCTGTGTCTGTTTGTGTGAGTATTCATAAGGAGACACAGGCTTGTCTCTGGGAGGCTGGGATGACTATTAGAGTAAGGTGACCAGATAACAACAAAACAAAAATATCCCATGGAACTATATTTAACTATACATTTCCGCTACAGTCCTTTCAAATATTTTAATTATTTATAACACACATGGATTAACCCTCCAAATGTTAATTAATTAATTTTAGCCTACCTTGGTAATTTCTTTATCACCCCAGTTTGCTAGCCTATGCTGTTGGAAAGGTTTCTGGCTATGGGCATGGTTGTTCATGGTTGTTCATGTGTTTCTTACAGTTTATCACTGACCAAATGTTCTCATAGAAGGGAGCAAACAAGTTTGATACAGTTTGAAATCTGATTGCATACAGCTTTTGACTACTGAAATATCAACCTAAATTTCACTTCAGAGTTGCTTTTCTTTCTGGGGGATAATCGGGGACATGTCCAGTACTAGCCGGGGACAGGCCACCAAAATCGGGACTGTCCCCGGAAATTGGGGACGTCTGGTCACCTTATGTTAGAGGTTAAGGAGTGGGTGGGGTACATTCAATCACATGTTAATACCAACCTCACGCACCAATGCCCTCTCCAACCTTCAACACCTAAACACTCACCCGTTCACTGACAGAAATGTGAGGATGATACAAAAACATGTGACTGAAATCATAAGTCCATCCAAGAATGGCATTGCAAAGTCATGTTACTGTAGTTTAAGTGCTGTGTGTCACTGTCATTTGCATCCCATCACAACAAACACATGATCGAGAAAGTGCAGACCTCGCTGTGGGTTTCGAGACACAGCAGTTCCGCTTGGGATGCCCAGGGACCAGCACTGAAATCAATCATGATGAAAACACCTTGCCATCTGATCACACGATGTTTAAGATAATGTATCAGTCTAAAAGTTCATTTGCATTTCAGTGCTCTTTTTTTTTTGTGTACTTTTTAAATGTACATTTTTTTTTCAAATCAAACAGTACCTAGGCAGTTGCGCTGGGGCTTTTGGGTGCTGTTCTCATTTTTGAGTAATGTTCTTATGAAGTCAAAGTACTTGATGAAGTGGTAGACTGTAAAGAGGTACATTTCCCTGACTGGTACCAACTTGTATTGTGGTCTGTCTGATGAAAAGTTCGATTTCAGCAGGAAGACAGCTCTGCTTCTCAGCCCCCCATCATGCCCAAGTGTGTGCGTGCGTGCTTACGTCAATGGAGTGTTGATCCTCAGTTCTCAGCGCTTCTGAGCCCCTCAGTTTCGGGAAAACCTTTGAGCGTGCACCTCTTAACGTGTGAATGCGGTTTTCTCAGGTCTTTCTATATCTCTCTCTTATTCTCTCTGTGTTTTTAAATGAATGAGCTCAAAAACCCAAACATCCGCTCCTCACTTCCTCATTTACCGCTTTCTCTCTCTCATCAATCTCGCTCTCTCGGGCGTTTTCTTTCGCTCTTTCTTTTGATCACTTCCCTCCTTATGTCTCGCTCACATTCTCTCACCCCCTGTCACACACTCCACTGTTCACCTCTCACCCCTGTCACACGCTCCCCTGTTCATTGTCCATCTAGCTGCTTGAGAGACAGGTGTGTAGTCAGTTAGTGCAGTAACATGGGGACAGTACATCACGTATTTGTGTTGAGTATAGTCATGCTTATAGAATACAAGTGGGGATGAAGTTTGTTTAGCAGTTCCTTGCAAACTACATGCATAGTACCCAACAACTTTGGCTCAGTGCTGTGCTTGGCCAGGAATATGCTTCCAACCCATGCAGACATGTAGGTAAGTGAGGGGTCAATAAACTGGAGGAAGTAGCTATAGTTCTGACATGGCAAAAATCGAATCAAACTTTATTTATATAGCACATTTCTTAGAGGATGCAATTTCACTTCAAAGTGCTTAACAAATAAAATAATAATAAAATAAGTGGACATGAGACTAATGGATTAAAATAAATAAAATTAAATATAGAATGGTATAAAATAATTTAAATATAGTATGACTAAAAGCACCTTAAGTAAAAGCACGGCTAAAATGGTATGTCTTTTTCTTAAATGTCTACAGTTTGAGGCCTGCCCTCAGATCCTCCGGCAGGCTGTTCCAAAGGCCAGAACAGCCTCACCAAACGTTTTGGTTCTGACCTTTGGAACAACTAAGTGCTTTAAAGATAAAGTGTTTTTAAAAAATAACTTTTAAAACTAACAGGCAACCATAAAGGCTATATCAGGCTCCAGTCCCAGGGTGTCCCATGTGGGTCATTTGGTAGAGTTTGGAGCTTGCAACGTCAGAGTTGTAGGTTTGATTCCCACAGGGGACCAGTTTGCAAAAAGTAAAATGTATGCACTCACTACTGTAAATTGCTCTGGATAAGATAATCTGCTAAAATGTATATTTTTTAAATGTATTATAAGTTGTACTGTGATGTGTTTCTGGTTCCCCTTTTGTTTAATACACCTGTCTTAAAGTCATCGCTCTCTCAGCTGGTCTGCTGGCCACAGCAACCCACCTTCCCTCTTCTCCCCCCAAACAGGATACCACATGTACGCCACTGCAAGTCTCTGTCGCTCAGTGTGTGTGTGTGTGTGTGTGTGCAGCCCAGCGCTCCTGCGTCAGTGTGCTTTGGGTTATCTGGGGCTGTGGTCTGCCCCACTTCCAGGAACAGGAGAGAGCGCAGTTTCATCTTGAGAGAAAGAGAGAGAGAGAGGAACCTTGTTCAAGTGTGTGATAATCTCACCATTGCACTGAATGGAGACACCTGCTACTAGGTCAGTTAGGTGTTGATAGCTTTTTGAGGAATGTTGGGAAAGGCATTGGGACTCTATGTAATCAGAACTGATGCCATTACTGTTGCCATCCTCATTGTGCTGCAAGAATGCACGTATTCTACTCTGTTTACTGAGTGAAGAAAAGACTGCTGCATATTAATTCATTCTGCTTCCTTACTGCATGGGAGAACCCAGTCAGTGTTTTTTGATGGATTACCTATTATCACTTAAATCACTTGAGTGCTAATGTTGATATGGGGGGAGTTTTTAGGCAAATTAAGATGATAGTGAAGTGCACTGATTTGGTCAAAACCGCTACAGTGAGCTCCGGACAGGCATAGCTCTAGGCTATTTCCACAGGGATAAGAAGTACTCAGGTAGGCCTATTTTATGACGTTTCCAACGAATCAGAGCATGATATTTTTTACCCCATTCACGGCGAGTGGTTATTGAAAGAGAGCTGAAAAGATTTTTCAAATCAGCTATGTTGAGAATGACCTTGATTTCGGAGGCCAGGTCATCTGATACAGCACTCCATCTCTCTCCTTCTTGGTAAAATAGCCCTTACACAGCCTGGAGGTGTGTTGGGTCATTGTCTTGTTGAAAAACAAATGATAGTTCCGCTAAGCCCAAACCAGATGGGATGGTGTTTCGCTGCAGAATGCTGTGGTAGCAATGCTGGTGTCACCAGCAAAGCACCCCCACACCATAACACCGCCTCCTCCATGCTTTACGGTGGGAAATACACATGTGGAGATCATTTGTTCACCCACACCGCGTCTCCCAAAGACAATGGGGTTGGATCCAAAAATCTCCAATTTGGACTCCAGACCAAAGGACGAATTTCCACCGGTCTAATGTCCATTGCTCATGTTTCTTGGCCCAAGAAAGTCTCTTCTTCTTATTGGTGTCCTTTAGTAGTGGTTTCTTTGCAGCAATTCGACCATGAAGGCCTGATTCACACAATCTCCTCTGAACAGTTGAAGTTGAGATGTCTGTTACTTGAACTCTGGTAACTCTAATGAACTTATCCTCTGCAGCAGAGGTAACTCTGGGTCTTCCATTCCTGTGGCGGTCCTCATGAGAGCCAGTTGCATCATAGTGCTTTTGCGATTGCACTTGAAGAAACGTTCAAAGTTCTTGACATTTTCTGTATTGACTGATATTCATGACTTAAAGAAATGATGGACTGTCGTTTCTCTTTGCTTATTTGAGCTGTTCTTGCCATAATATGGACTTGGTCTTTTACCAAAATACTTCTGTATACCACCCCTACCTTGTTGCAGCACAACTGATTGGCTCAAACATATTAAGGAAAGAAATTCCACAAATTAACTTTTAAGAAGGCACACCTGTTAATTGAAATGCTTTCCAGGTGACTACCTCATGAAGCTGGTTGAGAGAATGCCAAGTGTGTGCGAAGCTGTCAATCTCAAATATAAAATATTTTGATTTGTTTAACACTTTCTTGGTTACTACATGATTCCATGTGTTATTTCATAGTTTATGTCTTCACTATTATTCCACAATGTAGAAAATAGTAAAAATAAAGAAAAACCCTAGAATGAGTAGGTGTTCTAAAACTTTTGACCGATAGCGTATAAATCTTAGACTGCTCGACTAAAAAAATGTTGGTTCACCAAACAATCGACAATTCAACTAAATGGGGTCAGCCCTACAACAAATACACTTGTGAACGTGGTGAGGGGTATTAGTACGGTGTGTGGTGATGAGTGGTTCTCACTTATTGGAAAGGAGAGCTTTGAGGAAAGAACCGACACACACGGCCAAACACAAGTTCTGCTTTTCACACTGATCAGACGGCTGAGTGGCGTCACTGTGCTGTATGGACGTTATAGTCAGGTCAGATCGCGAGAGAGGGGGGGTTAACATGGTCACACACGTATCAGTTTAAAACCCCTCTGTTTTACTGTTATGATACTCTGTTTCGTGGTCGTCTTCAGTTGCACCAGTCAGCACAGTGCTGGTTAGAACTACACTTGTATGGAGATGGGATTCAATTACAAAGACAAACTGTCATCCCCATTGTGTCTTTCTCTAAGACATGAGAAAAACAAGGTTGGTTCTACGGTTTGTTGACATGTTTTGGTCTGTGTTACACTAGCTACACGGATGAGATGGCTGGTTGTGATTGATTCGACCTGCCATCTGAATTGACGTCAGTCAAACACTCCTCCAAACCTCTGGCTCTGTATAATGTTACCACACATTTCTTGTGCTATGCATTGTACGTGTTGTGATTGTTTTGTGAAAGATGCATCCATCCAGCATCTCTAAGTGTGTGAATATGAAGGCCTACAGTGACACAGGTTGATCAGGGATGAACAATGTCTCTGATTGGTCTGTATTAGTAACATACATATATTGTGCACTGTATAACGCAATATACTCCTAATGCATACTGTTAGGTTTAATTGATCATAAGTGCAGGTAGGCACGTACCGGTCTTCAAGAGAGCCAATTATGAGATCCACCCAAGGCCATATGCTGATAAGTGTTCCGTTAGGATTGCCTTAATCAAGATCAGAAAGAATTTCAATGTTTCGTCTTGGCACCGAAATATTACTTTAGCTGTCAAGTCCGTCTCTCTCTGCCTGGCAAAACAGGGAGAGGTCATCCAGCTTAGCTCTATCTCACACACGAGCCCTCTAACATTAGTTGTGATTTTTTTTTAAACCTGTTCACTTTGTGACATTGATGCTAAGGGCATTGTTGGCTCAAGCTATGGACTAGTACTAACATTTCTAATAAACAAAAATATGAACGCAACATGCTACAATTTCAAAGATTTTAGTTACAGTTCAAATAAGGAAATCAATCAATTTAAATAAATTCATTAGGCCCTAATCTATGGATTTCACATGACTGGGAATACAGATATGCATTTGTTAGTCACAGATTCCTTAAAGGTAGGGGCGTGGATCATGAAACCAGTCAATATCAGGTGTGACCACATCACCTTCACAGAGTTGAATGTTGTCCCACCCCTCTTCAATAGCTGTGCAAAGTTTCTGGATATTAGCGAGAACTGGGACACACATCGATCCAGAGCATCCCAAACATGCTCAATGGGTGACATGTCCGGTGAGTATGCAGGTCATGGAAGAACTGGGACATTTTCAGCTTCTAGGAAGTGAGTACAGATCCTTGCGACATGGGGCCGTGCATTATCATGCTGAAACATGAGGTGATGGCGGCGGATGAAAGGCACGGCAATGGGCCTCAGGATTGTGTCACGTTATTTCTGTGCATTCAAATTTTCATTGATAAAATAAGTGTTTTTTTTCCTTAACTTATGCCTGCCCATACCATAACCCTACAGCCACCATGGGTCACTCTATTTACAACGTTGACATCAGCAAACCACTTGCCCACACAACGCCATACACATTGTCAATGGTTGTGAGGTTGGATGGACATACTGACAAATTCTCTAAAACGATGTTGAAGGCGGCTTATGGTAGAGAAATGAAAATTCAATTATCTGGCAACAGTTCTACTGACCATTCCTGCAGTCAGCATACCAATTGTGAGCTTCTTCAAAAGTTGAGACAAGTGGCATTGTGTTGTGTGACAAAACTGCATATTTTAGTGACCTTTTGTCCCCAGCACAAGGTGCACCTGTGTAATGATCATGCTGTTTAATCAGCATCTTGATATGCCACACCTGTCAGGTGGATGGATTATCTTGGCAAAGGAGAAATGTGCAGTAACAGGGATGTAAACAAATGTGACTAAAATTTTAGAAAATATTTTTGAACATTTCTGGGATCTTTTATTTCAGCTCATGAAACATGGGATTAACACTTTACATGTTGTGTTTATATTTTTGTTCAGTGGAGGAATGTATGACATATCAACTCATAACTCTCTAAAAGAGAATGACAAATGTTTTTTTCTTGGGACATAGGATTTGTATTGTGTAGGCTGCAGCACGTACCATTCGTGACCAGTGTTAGAAAACAAACAGGGTGGATGCTGGAGATGAAAAAGGTTTTCGGCTAAGTTTGTTTTGTATAAGAGCTGTCATAGTTGTCTTCGAGCAATGCATGAAAGACAGTCTCTTTGTGTGTAGGCCTATGAATTTTCTTTATCTTCCATTTCCTCTTTGCAGAATGCAAATATGTTGTTACTCATCTCCTCTGACTGACTGTCTTCAGTTATGTGCAGTAGGTAGATATGCCAGACATCAATATGTTCTTTAGTCTGTTGTAACTCTGTTTAATGGACAACAAATCAGGAAGTAGAAAAACAAAAAGCTTACATTACCGTAAATTTGTGCTAACCCCAAATTCTCTGAAGGTACTTTAAAATGTCCCTACCCAATTTCCTGTCGTAACCTTTTTTCTCTTGTTCTGTATTTATATTCATTGGAGGAAGCTGAAAGACACAGGAAAAAACACACAGAAAGCCCCTAATAGAGAAAGTAGTTCCAATGGTTTAATGGTGATTATCTTTCCCAATACAGAGAGGGCTGTACCATTGTCACACCACAGGAAATTTCATCAAACTAAACGGTTACTGGAATTAGCTTTGATTAGAAAATATATATTTATTTTTTTATCAAGAACTCCATTATTTATTCCTATGTTTGGCCTCTGTTCTTTCACTTTACATGCTATATAAATAGCAGTTTCCCAGTCACCTTGATCAGTTTTCAACGGGCTTTGTAATGAGTCACGTACCACACCGCTCTCCTCTCAGCCTAACTGTCAGTAGTGGAGAATCAGGTCATAGGTCAAGTGAAGTTGGCCAGTGCTCAGTCATTCAGTAATATATTGTAGACTTGTGTAAACCTTCTACCACAGTTGTGTAAAGGTTTTACACACACCCCAGCCAGCCATCACATTCCAGTTAGTGTGTCAGTCCAACAGTTTGTAGGCCATAGGATTTCTCAGGTCAGTCAATCAGTTCCTATCCTGGCCCAGTGTTAGTTAGCTGGCTTAAAGGTTAGTCAGGGCATCAGTGGGTTTCTGTGTCAGGACGTATCAGCAGCCAATGTACAATCATGTTTGAGGTCTGTGAAAAGGATGTTTGTGTGTCATTTAATGTATTGGTTTAAATATCTATATTGGTGTGTGGAAGAATGTGTATGTGTACCTGTTTTTATTTTTGTGTGTAGTTTTCTGACCTAGGGGTGGGTGTGTGTGTTACAGGGCTCTTCACATAGCAGTGGTGCAGGGGCAGGAAGCTCAGATCCAAATAATGATCCTTCTCCTAGGACTGTTTCACACAGACCTGGACATCTACAACAACCTGAGACAGGTGAAATACACGCACGAGCACATACAGCTGTGTTTTCAGAAATGTCAGGACTTTTTGGAGTGTAAAAATCCTATTTTCCCTAATCCCTTAAGTCATGACTTTTCAAAAAAGTTATTGTTTTCCTACCTTTTCAGGACATTAAGGTGAAATGTTATGACATTGGGGTCCTGGTAATGTAGGAAAACAAGTACACACACACCTGCCACTCACTCCAGACGTCATAGCACAATAACAATGAAAGGTGTGAAAGAGGAAGTCCTTGATTTCCTCCTTGCCCAGCCTATCTTTACCGTACACAGACAGACACCCATCTCAGCTGCCGGTTATCAGAATAAATGTACAGTTTCTGGTTACCTGTGCTTACCGCATGCCAAAGCCACATGCACAAAACTATTGCTTGGAAGGATGTGCTATGATTGGTGTCCTTTGTTCAGGGCAGTGTGTTCTGAAGTGATATTTGTTGGTTTGTGCTCTGTTCTCTTTTCTGTCTGTTGGGTTCTATCTTTTGTGTCAGTCAGTCAATGCCCCATGGCCTTTTCCCATCACGTTCAAATGAGCCCTCTTCCCTCCTCCAGCGTGTCACCACATCCTGCCATGGCCACATCTCTTCTGCAGCCCTGTTAGTCTACCTAATCACCCCCAGAGAAATCACCATGAACCCTTGGAAGATGGCGCCAGGGGTCAGGGCAGCCGTTTTACAGGCGCCTAACCAATTGTGCTATTACGTGTTATTTGTAACTTATTTTGTACGTAATGTTTCTGCCATCGTATCTTATGGCAAAAAGGAGCTTCTGGATATTAGGACAGTGATCACTAACCTCGAATTTGACGAGGACTTCTTCAATAAACGGGACGCACATGATGTACTACAGAGACCCGACCAGGCCCAGATCCCTGTCATCGGCAGGAGGAGGAGATGCAGGTATAGGAGACTCAGAGCGGGGTGCCTTGTAAGGATCCGCCGATGGCGAGTGGGATATCTGCCCTTACCATCAGTACTGCTAGCCAACGTACAATCATTGGACAATAAATTAGACGAGATACGATCACAAATATCCTACCAACGGGACATCAAAAACTGTAATATATTATGTTGTTTCACTGAGTCGTGGTTGAACCACAACATGGACACCATTCAGCTGGCGGGATACACGCTGCACCGGCTAGATAGAACAGCAGACTCCGGGAAGACGAGAGCGTGGGGGCTGTATATATTTGTAAACAACAGCTGGTGCGCGGAATCTAAGGAAGTCTCCAGATTCTGTTTTCCTGAAGTAGAGTATCTCATTATAAGCTGTAGCCCACACTATTTGCAGAGAGAGTTTTTAACTATATTTTTCGTGGCTGTTTATTTACCACCACAAATGGATGCTGGCACTAAGACCGCACTGTATAAGGCAATAAGCAAACAGGAAAACACCAATCCAGAGGCGGCGCTCCTAGTGGCTGGGGACTTTAATGCAGGGAAACTTAAATAATTTGGTAAGACTGATTATCAGCATGTTAAATGTGCAACCAGAGGGAAAACAATTCTAGACCACCTTTACACCACACACAGAGACGCATACAAAGCTCTCAATCGCCCTCCATTTGGCAAATCTGATCATAATTCCATCCTCTTGATTCCTGCTTACAAGCAAAAACTAAAGCAGGAAGTACCAGTGACTCGGTCAATAAAGAAGTGGTCAGATGATGCATATGCTAAGCTACAGGACTGTTTTGCTAGCACAGATTGGAATATGTTCAGGGATTCTTCCAATAGCATTGAGGAGTACACCACATCAGTCATTGGCTTCATCAATAAGTGCATCGATGATGTCGTCCCTACTGTGACTGTACGTACATACCCCAACTAGAAACCATGGATCACAGGCAACATCCGCACTGAGCTAAAGGGTAGAGCTGCCACCTTCAAGGAGCGGGACTCTAACCGCCCTCAGACAAACCATCAAACAGGCAAAGCGCCAATACAGGACTAAGATTGAATCGTACTACACCGGCTCTGACGCTCGTCAAATGTGGCAGGGCCTGCAAACTATTACAGACTAGAAAGGGAAGCACAGCCGCGAGCTGCCCAGTGACACAAGCCTACCAGAAGAGCTAAATCACTTCTATGCTCACTTCGAGGCAAGCAACACTGAGGTATGCATGAGAGCATCAGCTGTTCCGGGCGACTGTGTGATCACTCTCTCCGTAGCCGATGTGAGTAAGAGCTTTAAGCAGGTCAAAATTCACAGGACGGATTACCAGGACGTGTACTCCGAGCATGCGCTGACCAACTGGCAAGTGTCTTCACTGACATTTTCAACATGTCCCTGATTGAGTCTGTAATACCAACATGTTTCAAGCAGACCACCATAGTACCTGTGCACAAGAACACCAAGGTAACCTGCCTAAATGACTACAGACCCGTAGCACTCACGTCTGTAGCCATGAAGTGCTTTGAAAGGCTAGTCATGGCTCACATTAACACCATTATCCCAGAAACCCTAGACTCACTCCAATTTGCATACTGCTCAAACAGATCCACAGATGATGCAATCTCTATTGCACTCCACACTGCCCTTTCCCACCTTCAACACCATAGTGCCCTCGAAGCTCATCACTAAGCTAAGGATCCTGGGACTGAACGTCTCCCTCTGCAACTGGACTTCATGATGGGTGGTAAGGGTAGGACACAACACATCTACCACGCTGATCTTCAACACTGGGGCCCCTCAGGGGTGCGTGCTCAGTCCCCTCCTCTACTCCCTGTTCACCCATGACTGGATGGCCAGGCACGACTCCAACACCATTAAGTTTGAAGATGACAAAACAGTGGTAGGCCTGATCACAGACAAAAACGAGACAGCCTATAGGGAGGAGGTCAGAGGACAACAACCTCTCCCTCAACGTAATCATAACGAATGAGATGATTGTGGACTACAGGAAAAGGAGGACCGAGCACACCCTCATTCTCATTGACGGGGCTGCAATGGAGCAGGTTGAGAGCTTCAAGTTCCTTCGTGTCCACATCACCAACAAACTAGAATGATCCAAACACACAAAGACAGGCGTGAAGAGGGCACGACAAAGCCTATTCCACCTCAGGAGACTGAAAAGATTTGGCATGGGTCCTCTGATTTCTCAAAAGGTTCTACAGCTGCAACATCGAGCGCATCCTGACTGGCTGCATCACTGCCTGGTACGGCAACTGCTCGGCCTCCGACCACAATGCACTACAGAGGGTAGTGCGTACAGCCCAGTACATCACTGGGGCCAAGCTTCCTGCCATCCAGGAACTCTATACCAGGCGGTGTCAGAGGAAGGCCCTAAAAAAAAAAAAAGACTCCAGCCACCCCAGTCATGGACTGTTCTCTCTGGAACCGCATGGCTAGCGGTTCCGGAACGCCAAGTCTATGTCCAAAAGGCTTCTCAACAGGTTTTACCCCCAAGCCATAAGACTGAAAAGCTTATCAAATGGCTACCCAGACCCCCCCCCACCCCCCCCCCCCACCCCCTCACTTTTACGCTGCTGCTACTCTCTGTTTACCATCTATGCATATTCACTTTAACTATACCTACATGTACATATTACCTAAATTAGCCCGACTAACCTGTGCCCCAGCACATTGACTCTGTACCGGTACCACCTGTATATACCTGTGTGTGTGTGTGTATATATATATTTTTTTACTGGTCTTTTCAGTCTTTTATTTCTTTACTTATCTATTGTTTACATAATATTTATTTTTTACTTAAACTGCACTGTTGGTTAGGGCTTGTAAGTAAGCATTTCACTGTAAGGTCTACAACTGTTGTATTCGGCGCACATGACAAACTTTGATTTGATTTGACACAGAGCGCACAGAACTGGGGTTTCAGACAACACAACGATCACTTACCAGAAATAACGTCAGTACCGTTTGTTGTGTGTGTTCTCACCGTTGAGGTGAGACAGGCATTTACAGTGATATCCTGTCTGTAGTGTATAGTCTGACTTGCCTCGTCAAATAAAGGTAAAAGAAAATATTTGCAGACAAGCTGCATACAATCGTGCCATGTGAGAAGCCAGGTGGAGATTTCAGTCCAGGCTGAGAGACATGATGCTTGCCACTATGATGTGACTAGCAGATAGGGTCGTTTTGTTATCTAGCACAGACCTATTGCCAAGCCTGAGAACCCATTTTTGAATTGTTTATTAGATGTGTCAGTGATAATCACGAGTAAAGGACTGTATTGAAAAGTCTTAAACACTGCACAATACTTTTACATAAAGCCTGTAAAGCTCTTTTGGCAATGCCAGATCATACTGTGGAAGGACAAAACGGGACTTTCGGTCCATCTAGTAATTCTAAGCAATTAAATATGTTGTGCAGTCCAAACAATACTTCCGTGGTCACTTTAATTAAACGGTTTGACAGAGTTAATATAAATTCTGAGAGTTGCATGTGCACATTGTGCGACTACCAGATCGGCTGCAGCACTGGTGCTATGAAACAGCTGTTTGATACTCCCACACTGTCACTACTACTAACCAAACCCTGACATCTACTAGCTGGTGCAGTTCCCTATTCTCTCTGGCCAATGCTACTCCCATGTTAGGTTATGCAAATTCCCTGTAAACCGTTCAGGTATTGCAAATGAATGACCATGTTCTTGACACTACTGTTGCCACTTTGTACATTATGCTGTGTGTGTGTGTGTGTGCTTGTGACATGCAGTGTATTGTGCTTCTACAGTGCATGTGCACTTAGTATCCTCATTCCGAGAAGTCACATGACCCCTCCCCCCTTGCTCTGTGCTGTTTCTCAACATAGGTTGTTGCTGAGGTTTAGAGGGTAGAATCAGGGACTTTCCCTTTCTGCGCTAGTCTATCTCCATCTCTGGCAGTCTCGCTCTCTCTCTCTCTCTCTGTGTGATCTTATCTCAGTACATTGTGAGTTGACCCCTCCTATATTTGCATAAATTATACAAATTAATGACACCAACATTTTTTTTTTCAAAAGAACTAGTAAAATGAGCTCTTCCATGGTACGAGCCTTCATTAGTCTTTCCTGGGAAGTTGCACAACTAGAACATTAACAGGTCATACCAGGAGGTGCACACCTTTTAGTTTCTCATATTGTTTTTACCTCCTTCTCCTCCCCGTTCTTTGTATCCTTATCTTTTTCTGGCACGCAACCCCTGTTCAGGGCTTTTCCTCATACCTAGAACTCTCCCCTCCACTCCTCTGTTCTTCTGGTTTATCAGCTCATTTCATTGGAATGTAACTCTGTGGACACAGCCAGCAGGGTAGAGGGAAGGGATTTTCCCTCTCTTATCCCGTCTTTCCCCTTGCCTCCCCTCTCTACTGCTTCTGGCTATTCCTCTCCCTGGCTTTCCTACTCTATGCGCCTCCTTCTCTCCCTCCCCACTCTCTGCCCCTCTTATCTGTGCTGTTTTTGTTTGTAATTCTGGAATGGTTTACAGGAAGTTAGTAATAAACTCAGTGAACTTTGTTGGACCATCATAAAAGCCTTGATTTGACCTGTGCTTTTGATTAAGTATTGTGACATGATGGTTACGTCCTTTACGGCTTCATGTTCAGGGACATTCTAGGAAGTACAAGATTACTGAGTCAGACTGTGTTGGTAGTTCATGGGAGGTCAAACACGTGTGTGTGTTATCAGTCATGAGTCACTGAGGATTCAGGGAAATAGGAGTGTGTTTTCTCAGGAAGTGAGGGCCACTGGCATTGAGACGTTTTCTCAGGAAGTGAGGGCCACTGGCATTGAGACATGTTTTCTCAGGAAGTGAGGGCCACTGGCATTGAGACATGTTTTCTCAGGAAGTGAGGGCCACTGGCATTGAGACATGTTTTCTCAGGAAGTGAGGGCCACTGGCATTGAGACATTGGAGGTATTTCAAGTGTCTTCTCCCTCCACTGCGTTAGTGTTTTACTGCTGTTATTTACTGGAACACACACACCCCTATCTCTCTCTCTCTCTCTCACACACACACACACACACACACACACACACACACACACACACACACACAAACCTACATACATAAGTATTACTGGAACACACCCACTCCTCACACACACACACACACACACACACCCACATACCGCAATTACGTGCTTTTCCAGAATCAAAAGTGAAACTAAATTAACATTATCCTGACCACAGATTGTTCAGTATGATTAATGATACATTCCAGATCAAGTGACTTCCCTAAACCCTTTCTGCATATCACTGACAAAGTTCAAATTGTTATCAATCAGATTTTACAAATCAATTAATAATTGGCCATAGTCTCTGGAAGATCCTGGATTGCTCAAGTGCTTTCAGTAAACCCATCTAGGGATTTGAATCGGCAATCCCCTGCATAGTGGTATGTCTCTGGAATCACCTGGGCCGGGTCCCAGGATTTCCTACACAACATGGGCTGTTCCGGTCACCTGAGACCAAAACAGGTTTATCCTTATCATTGATCACATCAGACCTGGCTCAAAATAGCATTAGTTTTCTATCAAATACTTTAGGTGCACCCTGACCTTTGTGGAAGCCATATTTTAGCGGTTTTGACAGTTTAGCATTCTGGACTTTGATGGCGTTTACCATCCTGTGTGGCGTTTATCTTTGTCTGCCGATGTCTAATGTTGATAACGCCATAAAGCCCTTTGTG
This sequence comes from Thymallus thymallus, assembly GCA_023634145.1. Taxonomy (NCBI): domain Eukaryota; kingdom Metazoa; phylum Chordata; class Actinopteri; order Salmoniformes; family Salmonidae; genus Thymallus; species Thymallus thymallus. Next base: position 15,849,460 of record CM042416.1, read on the forward strand.
CCCTGACTGGGCGGCTCTGTTTTTTGGGGGGGCGTCGGCCAAACATGTATCTGCTCATGTGACGTTCACCCTGCAGGACATGGAGATTAAATGATGTATAATACACTTCTTCCTCCTCCCCTCTCTTGGTTTAAAAAAAATGGTATGGTTTATATGTTGATCTGAGGCCTCATTTATAAATCGTGCATAACCCCTAAACATTCGTGGGCCAGTTCACGCAAAAGTTGGCATTCATAAAAACTGAATTTGACGGAAAATATGCTCCCCTTCCCGAAAAACTTTAGACCACACGTACACACTTTTTCTACTGGTTGAAGTATTACATTGCAAGCAGATTAGTATTATGAAGGACAAACAGGTTAATAACGAGATGCAATCATTTGCCTTTAGTGAGGAGAGAATCTATTTAATTTATCTTTGAATCTTGAAATAGGCATCTATTTCCTTGACTATTATTTATTTCATGATCATTGCATAATAAATTCCTCACCTTTTCTGTGATGGTTTCATACTCCAAGAGGTAGTATATAAGGATATCATTCGTCCCATCTCTCTTAATTGGACCCACTTCACAATAGTAAATAGACAAGTTATTTCAAGTATTTTGCTCTATGCCACCCGATCCGGATCGCAGTTTATTAATGGTGAACAAGACGGTTGTAGGTTACGTCTGAATACTGCAATTTCAAATTTGTCGAGTAGACAAGATTGCATTTATACACACTGTGTATTTTCATAACCATTGCAGAATAAATTATTTACCTTCTCTGGCCATGATGGGTTCATATTCCCAAAGTACCCATAGCCTACAATAAATTACCATGCACATCTCTCATTTAGTTGGGCCTATTAGATACGCTATTATTAAGTATTTTGCTCTATGCATCAGAAAGTAAGCATGGGTAATAACATGCAGCAGAATTTAACAGGTGAACAGACAATATTTTGCATTGAAGTGTGTGTCTACCACTAAGTAGACAATGTTTCAGAATCGAGGGCAGGGCAGTGCAGCATTGGTTTGAGAAAAAATGTATGCAAAACATTAGGCCCTAATAAATTCAAACGATCTGTTTAAAGGTCTTCCAGATAGCCTCGGCCTACAGCAAATGTCACTGCCATCACCTCCAAAGACATTTGAAAGACAAGTTCGCTATTGCCATTTCCTTTAGAAAACTGTCTCGCAACGGGAAACATGCGTATGTATGGCGTGCGCCAAGTTTATATATGTTAATATTTTGGTACGTGCAGGGTCTTTTAATAAATGGTGCACGCATATATTTAGTGTGAAATATATGCAATGGTTATGAGGCCCCTGCTTTTAAAATGTTGTTATTGTTTAATGAGATTGTCTAAAGATGAATTTATCTCCCTCTTTCTCAGACCCCTCTTCATCTGGCTGTGATTACCCATCAGGCCCAACTGGTGGGGGCGTTGCTGCGTGCGGGTGCTGACCCGGGGGCTCTGGACCGTAACGGTCAGACAGCGGTCCACCTCTGCTGTGAACACGGTCAGCAGGCCTGCCTCTCTGTGGTCCTTTCCCACCCCTCCATCTTGACTTGCCTGGAGGTCAGGAACTATGAGGGTTAGTTACTACTGCTACTACAACGTTGGGCTCAATTCAATTTCAATTGAGATAATTCAGGGAATTCGTTTATATTCAAAATTAACTTTTCAATGTGGCCTAATTGACAGTGTTTCTGCTATAGCCAGCTCCTTTGTGATAGTCACGCCAGACATGACAATAACAATGACTTGGCTAAAACAATAATAGTTCTAGGATGTATACTTCTACCCAAAGACGGATCACTGCACGGGCCTACCGGGCACGTGCCCAGAGCCCAAAATCACAGAGGGGCCGGGCCCATTGCGGCAAAACTCACTTTGATTTTATTAAGCCTTTTATTATTTTCCCTATATAATATAATTGGTTAGCTTAGTAACTATGTTTATTTAGTGACCAATCAAAATGCACACTGCCTGACGTTTTAAAGTTCACACTGGAGAAAGCAAAGTCAAATCGAAAATCTAACTGTAGTAGACAACCTAGCTAGCTAAAATGGATTGTAAACAGTGCTTGGATGAAACGCAAAATTAAAAAAGATAAAGATGAGAGACAGCATTATTAAAAAAGATACCATCTATTACTAGTTATTTTTTTTAACTACAGAGGATAAAAATAACAGGAATGTTACTCTTAGTGAGGATTTGGAGGCGAGCACTAGTCATGCTAGCATTAGCAGTTGCAGCCTGGCATCGCCATCGGAAAAGTGATATGGACCTGAAGACAGCGGTACGTTTACTTGAATCATTACGCGACTTTGTTTTAGCTCAGCGGGATCAATTCGAACAATTTGAAACGGAAGCTTTAAATGTGCAAGGTGTGTGCCAGTTCTATAGGCATGACCAACAGAGAACGAGGAAACGCAAAAACTTTGCGGATGAGGGAGGTACAGAGGTGGATACAAACACTATCAATGGAAGACATACATTTAAAGTGGAGACTTTTATTGTTGCTATTGATAAGCTCGAGAGCTGCCTTAACCATCGACTTGATGTGTACACGCACTTAAACGACCCGTTTGTTTTTTTGTTCATGTCTGACGAATCCGATTCTAGTAGTGTCATAGAACAGGCCCATCGACTAGTTTTGGTTTACCCCGATGATCTGGACAGCAGCCTTGCTGATGAATTGATTCAGTTCCGAGGTTTTATTAAAACGGAGCAAGACAGATCACCAGCACGTTTGCGGAAAATAATCCAAGAATGTGGACTACAATCAGCTTTCCCCAATTTATTTGTGGCTCTTAGAATGTTCTTGACACTGCCAATCAGCAATTGTGAAGGAGAACGTTCATTTTCTCTAATGGCAAGAATAAAAATCTAATTTAGGAGTAAAATGACACAAGGACGCCTCCAGTCGCTTTCGCTGATGTCAATTGAAAGTGAACTGGATTTTAGTGACATTGTGGAAACCTTTTCTCGAATCAAATCAAGAAAAAAACCCATATAGTGTAAGACTGGGACCAGATCCCTAGCATTTATTATGATTTTGCTGGTGATTTATATTGTTGTGTGCTTAGCATAGACCTAATTGTTTTTTGATCTGTGCTGTGGAAAACATCCTGCCTCGTCCCAGTGCCCAAGAAGGCACACCCCACTGTCCTGAATGACTTCAGACCTGTAGCGCTAACATCCCACATCATGAAGACCCTGGAAAGGTTAGTCCTCGCTCACCTCAGACCCCTGGTGTGTTCATCAATGGACCCCCTGCAGTTTGCATACCAGCGCAACATCGGGGTGGATGATGCAATCATCTACCTTCTGCAGTGGGCCTACTCTCACCTGGACAACGCAGGTTGCACTGTGAGGGTCATGTTTTTTGACTTCTCCAGTGCCTTCAATACCATTCAGCCCCTGCTACTGGGTGAGAAGATGAGGAGGATGAAAGTGGAAGCACCCTTAGTCTCCTGGGTCACGGACTACCTGACCGGTAGGCCACAATTTGTGCGACTACAGAGCTGTGTGTCAGAACGGGCAGTTAGCAACACAGGGGCCCCCCAGGGTACGGTCCTGTCCCCCTTCCTGTTCACCCTCTACACCTCAGACTTCAGATATAACTCTGAAACATGCCACCTACAGAAGTTCTCGGATGACTCTGCTATTGTAGGGTGCATCAGGGGTGGGCAGGAGGAGGAGTACAGGAGCACAATCAGTGACTTTGTGTTGTGGTGTGAGCAGAACCACCTTCAGCTCAACATCAGCAAAACTAAGGAGATGGTGGTGGACTTCAGGAGAACCAAGGCACAACTGACTGCAGTCCCTATAAAGGGGATGGATGTGGAAATGGTTGAGTCATTCAAGTTCTTGGGGGTCCATATGGACAACAGACTGGAATGGGCTGGTAACACCGGGGCCCTGTACAAAAAGGGCCAGAGCCGACTCTACTTTCTGAGGAGGCTCAGGTCCTTCAACGTGTGCAGTAAACTACTGCATACCTTCTACCAGTCTGTGGTTTTTTGCAGTGGTGTGCTGGGGAGCAAACATCAAAGCCGGTGATGCTTCTCGGGTAAATAAGCTGATCAGGAAGGCTAGCTCTGTCCTGGGGATGAGCCTTGACACTCTAGAGGAGGTGGCGGAGAGACGGATCCTGGCCAAACTGCTGGCCATCATGGAAAACGTCACCCACCCTCTGCACGCTATGGTTATGACGCAGAGGAGCTCTTTCAGTCACAGACTGATCCCACCACGGTGTGCCAGAGAGCGCCACAGGAGGTCCTTCCTGCCGGCGGCTATGAGACTATATAATGCCTCACCGGGGTGCCGTGCCGTCGGCAACATAGATCTGGAACTGTTGGGGTGCTAGGACCTAGTTTAACAATTATGCATCCATCCGTGAGTAACTCTGTTCCGTCAGCACTCATCCACTCGGGACCTACTTATTCATACAGGTCTGTATATACATACCCATGTACAGTTGTTATATTATATCACATGCAATATTGTAAGTAATTATTGGACCTAGGCATTCACTCAGGAATGCATATTAGTATCCTGCCAGTTGCACCTTTTCTCATTGCTTTTAGTATATCAAATGTGCAATAAGTGCAGTTGTCTGTAATTAAACCCTGCGCACTAAGGACTGTATTTTAAGGGAATTACTATTATTACCCCAATGATATCATACACACATTTAGCTATTAAAGTATCTCTTCCTGTCATTTACCTGTACAGTTTGTGTAAACATGCAAGTATTCACTTATCTGTAAATATAACTGTATACCTAACTGTACAGCTAATTTAACCATGCAAAATTTTCACTTACCTGTTCATTTACCCAGTCTGTCTATTAAGTAAACTATTATTACCCTCGCTCATATCATACGCATTTTTAGCTACTGAAGTATTTCTCTGCCATCGACCTGTATAGTATAGTTAACCATCCAACATCCACCAATGTATAGTGTACATATTCAGCCAACCACTCATACTACGCAATGTCCTTTTATAGCTTTTTTTTGCACTCCAGATATCCTGTATTTCTATACTTTTTCATACTGCCGCTCTATGTATCATGTACCGTGTATCTGTCTTTTGTGTACTTTCGTTGTGGCATTTTGCACCTGCCCTGTGTTTTTGTTGTAGCTGCTTGATAATGAAATTTCCCCCCCGGGGATCAATAAAGTACCTATCTATCTATCTATCTGAAACGGAGTATAGTGATGTTAAAACGAGGCCTCGTTGAAACGATTAGGCTTACCAGCCAATTGCTTCGAGAAAGGATTCGTTACTCAAGGCATCGTGTACACTAGGGACACCTGCTGGTATAAATCATTCAGAGAATCCAAATAGTTATAGATCGCGTGTCACCTGTCGGCGAAACGTTAACGTAGTAGCCATGTCTATGGTGTTCCTAAACTGTTTAAAGTAATGTATGTAGGTTACCCCTTCTGAAATGCTGTCACCAACTTTGTATCCCCTTTACCAAGTACGTTTGGTGCTTTAATTTCATTGACTATAGGCTACATCTGTTTTTAAAGTAGCCTATTCAATAAGACAAAATGCACGAACTATAACCAGTTTCTGTGTAGCATAGCCTGAAGCCCCCGGACATAAATATATTTCTCACACACGTTAACATGGTAGTCCATTAAAAATTGCTTTCACTCTCCTACACGTGAATGAAAAAGATGCGTTTCGTGTGACAAGTCGCAATGTTCGGTTGTGTTGGATTGAGCACTAAAGATGCTTTTGTGAATTTTGAATAATTCTTTACGCCAACTGTCGGATGGGAGTGCTTCTGTAATCCTTCATCCCCCAAAAAGCTTCTAAATGCATGTGCAAATAATGTATCCATCCTTCAACTCTCAACATCTACTTCAGTAATAGTTAACGATTTAATTTGCAATGTCAACCGACATTCTTAATGACGGGCAGCCAAAAATGTTGATTCTAGTGGTAAAATAAGTGTGTCATGTGGGCGCATGGTGGAGGGGGGGGGGGGAGGTATTCGAGGGTTATCCGTGCCCAGGGCCCTAGGAAGTCATCATCCTACTACCCCAAATAAAGCCACTAACCCTCCACAATGTTTGCTACATTCATGACTAATATATGGAAATCCCCATATTCATGTGGGAATATTTGTGAGTTGCGACACAGATACTAATGTTATGTGACACAGATACTAATGTTATGTGGCACACATTACAAATTGTTGCTTGACTGACTTAAGTTGTGTAAGTTGAATAGAATTGCACTGAAAGTGATCTACCCATTTGACATGATTACAGCTTAATCCACTTATTACTCTCACATATCCCTGTTTGATGCTGTGGGTCCCATGGTGGTGGGTGTGTGAGGCAGTGAGGGGAAGAGGGCATTTCCTGCTGTGGTGGTCTGTGTGTCAGTGTGACAAGTCTGGGCACAGTATGGTTTTCCTTGTACTCAAAACAGAAGAAAGTCCCTAGAATACACATGAGCGTGTGTGTGATTCTCTCTCTAACTGCTTATTGCCACCCCCCCTCTCCCCTCTCCTCCAGGCCTCACCCCTCTCCACCTAGCTGTACAGGGTGGACACAAGGAACTGGCCAGAATGCTGCTGGATGCTGGGGCGGACATCAACGCTATGGTCAGTCACCTTCCTCCCCTACCTAACTAACCTTCCGCCTCTCCCCTTAATGCTGGGGTATTTCAAATGGGCTTTGAGTTATTCTGGCATACTTAACCTACTGTATCATCCAATTACTCAATACCAGGTAAAACTCATTACATTAAATACAGTTCCACTTTACTGAGTGTCCCCATGCTCCTCTCTCTAAGCAGGACATCAAGAGTGGCAGCAGTCCTCTCATACACGCAGTAGAGAACCACAATATGGACATGGTGCACTTCCTCATAGAGGTAAGGCTATGTGTGTGTTGTATGGCTCTGACTCAGCTGTTCTACTGAAGTCACCTCATCTATATTTAAAATGGGCTGTAGTTCCTCCCCTGTTCCTTTAGATTTATATTTCCTTTCTGGGAAGATAATTTACAAGAAATAAACATTTAAAGGGATTTTATCTGTTTTGTTACACATCGCCATCAAAGCCTGACCATGTTATTTATTTTCCCTCCTCCCTCTTCTCATCAATCTCGTGCTTCCCTTCCTCTCTCCCTGGCCCCGCCTCATCAGAATGACTGTAATGTGAATGGCCAGTCGTACAGTGGGAACACAGCCCTGCACAGTGCCTGTGGGCGAGGCCAGGTAGACGCAGTCAGGCTGCTACTGAAGAACAGAGCCGACAACAGTGTGAAGAACTACCACAATGACACCCCGGCGATGGTGGCAAAGAACAAGAAGGTGAGGGGGAGAATTAACGTACTGTATCTATGTAAGAGGAATGTTTATTTTTGTATTTTTTTTAATCTGTTTCACACCAATCAATAGCTTTACAGAGATGTGTAGGAGAATAAAAACTGAAGTTAGTGGGTTATATGAACGATAGTGTAGACATAGGACTGAACTAATCCATGCGGGTGCTTCCCTCTAGTGGCTGTACCTAATAACAATTTTCCTGTCACCACAACAATGACAAACTGTACCAACAATAACTCACAAATAATCTAAGGAATGCTATCACTCAGTAGCAGGCCACACCGATGCAGTGAACTCACTAGTTGTCATTGCAGCACTGTTAATGTGTGTCCTCTCAGGTAACCTTACCCTTTTGCTCTCTCTCCTCAGGTAACAGATGTACTACGAGGGAAGGGCTCCAGAAACCAGCAGCCCAAAGCTCAGCAGTGTGCCTCAGCCCACTCACAGAACAGAGGTAATGGTGAAATGAGCACGCACACACTTTTATGAACATCATGCATTCAGGCACACAGTAAACTCATCACACCCCTCCTCTGTCCCCAGGTTCCCCATCTCCCAGCCTCGGCCTTTCACCATTGGCTACTCCCACAGCTTCACCTCTTCACTGCAGCGAGTCCCATTCCCCCAGGGTGCCTCCCACTCCCTCTCCCCACAGCCAATCAGCAGAGAGCCTGTCAGGCCGCCAGTCTCCAATGCAGATCCAGGAGAGCGAGCAGCTGCCGGTGAGGCTTGGCTCAAACAGGATGACTGCAGTGGACATCAGCTTAGCCCAGAGAAGGACCAACTCACTGACCTACAGCTACCCTCCAGCAATGCACCACTGGTCCCCCATCACTGATACTCAAATAGGATCTTTACTAGCCTACTACTCCCCTGGAGACCAGAGACCTCTTTATCCAGAGTCTCCCTTTATCTTCCTCCACACCAACATCCCTCACCCAGCCACTGTCTCTACCGCCTTCCAAATAACCAGCCACTGCAGCGACCAATCAGATGTCTCCATCACGAGTGTCAGCAGCAGCAACAGTTGACAGAGATTCACTTTCAGTGTCCCTGCTGAGTTAGGTTCCACCACTATTTGAGTTACTGGTTGGTGAGTAGAAGGACTTGAGCTTGAAACAAGAAGGAACAGTTGTTTGTATAGACTTCATTCAGAACTGTTATCACTGTGTGTGTGTGTGTGTGTGATGGGCTGTTTGGAAACTGGAGGTCTTGAATGTTGCCACCTCACAACTCATTATTTTTCAGGCTAACTTTGTTATTGTTTACTTTGAATAATGTATAATTGATAAGGCCAATAATAAATATTTTTCTACATATTTTTCCTATGCACTGCTATTTATCATGCATAGGACCACAGACATGCACAATCTGCCCTTTACAACTTCATCAAAAGCCAAAGTTGTTTATTTATGATTCCAAATACATTTCATAATCTCAGTCTGGTGAAAACTGACTCCATTTTTGTATGTATTGAAAGCAGTAACTCCACTCAATGTACTCTGAACATTTCATGACCAAGACAATGTATGTATTCAAATGCTTCTGAAGTAAGGTAATTGTACGTTGGTTAATGGTCAAATATAGCTGTTTTTTTTCTCCATTTCCTGAAAAGTTTCTATATTGGTTTGCAGAAACTTTTCAGAAAATAAAGCCATATTTTAGAAAATTGCCAACAAATGGATAGAGGTTTTCATTAGACAACGAAGCTATATTAGTCTAATCACGTTGGACTGCATTACCTGATGCCCTCTCTATTCGTTGGGTATCACATATACCATAAGGAAATAGACCTGTGCTACAAAATGTAGGCTGGTTCGGCCAATACTTGCTCCTTGGTATAGAATAGCTCACTCTGCCCCACAATTCACAGTATAGGAGTCTCTGAATCCAGTAGATACACACGATAAGCCCGTGTCTGTGCTGGTCCAAGCGATGCCCAGTTGTCTGAGGTGGCTGGAGGAGGTCTGTGGCGGTCTAGCCGACGGTGACGTTGAAGCCACACTGGAACTTGTTCTTCTTTTGGTTAAGGAAGGCTCCCAGGGCCAGGGAAAGGGGCAGGGGTAGCAGCTTCTTCTCCAGGACTGCCCCCACCACCCAGTTACTGTCTACCGAACCTGGAGAGGGGGGGGGGGGGGGAATTGAGGGGAGGGGAGGGGAGGAATTGAGGGGAGGGAAGGGACTGATCAGGTGGATTCAGACCTGGGACAACAGGTGGATGAATTCTGGCCAATCAATTACATTAATGGATCAATTCACTCAACCCTTGAGGGCTGAATGAATAGCTGTGCTGTAGAGGGACAGAGCGTGGCTTACCTTTAAAGAGCAGGTTGGCTTTAGGGAGATCCAGCTGGTACCCAAACGATACTGCGGTCTCCTGCGTTGGCATGCTACCCTCAAATTCCACCCCAAGCTGCAGCTGAGTTGGTAGAAGGTAGGGATGAAACAGTTACCGGTTTCACGGTAAAATTCCCGACGGTTAGTATTACCGTTTCAAATTGTAATTATCATTAAAACTGTTTGATTACCACGGTAAATACCGTCCGGCATCAACCAAAGTTAACAACAGTCTGACGCAGTCGCAGCATGCAACGTGGGTTTTGTGAAGGCATCGTCAGCGCTGAAGTGTGGTCGTATTTTGGGTTTTACAAGAGCGCTGAGGGAAACTTAATCGAAGATGGTCACCCTGTCTGCAGAACATGCAAAAAAAATCGCTGCGAAAGGGGGCAACACTTAATCTCTTGAGTCATCTTCGTGACCACCACCCACTACAATAGCGAATGCAAGGTAAGTTAACTTTTAGCTCAATGCATGATGTGGGGACTTCGGAATGGGGGAAAATGTAATGTCTGACTAACTTGCTAATAGCTTGTCAATGTAAACTGAAGCTTTCAGTGTTACATACTCTTGTAAAATCACCGTTTTCTGCTGCTGTATAAGTCGTGTGTCTGCAGACTACTCGGCCATTGCACACTATAACATGTTATGTAGTTTAGTCACCCAACTAACATATTTTGTTCATTTAAAATCCGGCAGTCGTCGACTTTGTTATAAAAGTGTTCCAACAGGAGAAACACTAGACTCCTATATTTGTCAATTGTTGGGATCATTGCAATTACTATCACTGTCTTTTTAAGACTCATTTGTATTTATGTAAATTGTGCATGGGGTCATTGTATATACTCAAATGCAACACAGAAGATAGTGAGATGATGATGATAATAATACATTTGCTATTCCCTTGTTTACAGAGTGGGTGTGCAGCAGGCAAACCCAGTGATGCTACTGGTCCCTCATCTACAGTTGTGACAGACACTTGAGCAAGCATTTAAAAGGCAGGCTGCTTATGCACCCACATCAAAACATGCTCAAGATCTCACTGCAGCCATTTCATATTACATTGCAAAGGACATTTTTACATTTCAATCTCAAGTGAACAAAGCTGCATACATACAGGATGTTAGGCCAGCAGCACCTTATTTCTTTGTGAAGGAGAGAGCAGACATACAATCAGTGCTGTTCATTTGATTTGTTTACATATGGTTGTATTGTTCTTACATGCACATTTGATTTGCTTACTTAAGGTTGTGTTCATGAACCTGCACTAGGGAAACTGACCTATCATGGTGCCATCTTTATTTTAATGTTTATGCAAAGTGCATACTGCTGCTAATTTCGTTTGTTGGTTTTCAATACAAAACTTGATGAAATGAGTTCAGTGTGTGTATCACTACTTTTTTAACATTTCCAGCACATTTTAACAATAATACTGATAACTGTGATATGACATTTTCATAACGTTTCATCTCTAGTAGAAGGACAACAAGATGGTCGCTCACAAAAACAGACCTAGCACTGTGGTGCTACATAGCCCACTGAAATACCTGAGGCTAACACCTCCCTGTCAGAGAATGAGTGGTCAATAAGCGTGGTCACAGACATTCCACTATACACTCAACTCATAGGAGAGAGATGGTGCTGTGCCTATAGTCATGGTCTAGCCCTGCTCTAGAGATGGTAGGCTACTAGTGGATTCCCAAACTATTTTGCACATTGATCCACACTAAAGCTTGAGTTTTGTGGTCAAGACTGGGGCAAGGTAGAGGTGATAGGATGGCTTTGTTTGGGTACCTGGTCATTGGCTCTGTGGTAGTATGTTGCATGAGCACCAGCGCCTCCTAGAGTCAACGTGGCAACATAATTATTGCCTGGAGGAAAAACAAGAAGAATATTAATCTCAGTGATCTGACCAGTAAAAAAAAAACTCCTGCCTCTAACAGAGGGTGAGGTTGAGGTGATGCGGTGTGGGCCAGAGTAGGTCTCACCTGTGTATCTACCCATTAGGGAGGTGACGACTCCCTCCTCCCCAGGCCTCCGGTGGTAGACCAGCTCTCCTCCTAACGCCAGGGCTGGACTGATAGACTGGAGGTAGTGAGCCACGATAATACCTGAGGGACAGCAACATCTTCATCATCATCATCATAGATGTTACAGTAGAGCACAAGAATAAAGGACTAATGTCTAAATAATAACCAGCCTGCTCACTCTGTTCACAGAGGCCATCATAATGTGTGATCAAAATGCCTGGGTAACAAGAGCATTGTTGCTGCAATTAATGAAGCTTCCACACATGTGCTTGTAGGAGAGATGGGTCATTTTTCAGAATCATGGACCACCAGTGGTCTTTGAGAAAACAATCCTACCTGAGCCGAGGAGGACGTCTGGGTTGCCCAGGGTAACAGCAGAGGTGAAGTCATTGCCGCGGTACTCCATGTCACACTGCCAGTTCATAAACTTGTGCTGCTGAGTCTGAAATAACATTATTGGAAATGATGCACAGATTAATAAATAGTATGTTTAATATACATAAAACTCCTGATCCTGGTGTGGCCTTCTCCGCTCTTCAAGTTGACGTACCTGGATGGCTATTTTGGAGCGCACAGCGCTGGTGAGCTGGTGGATAACCTGGGCATTCAGACTACCGGTGTTGTCCATGTCTCCCACCATGACTGGGAAGGACTGGGGGGGGATTCAACACATACAACAATATTATTAGAGTATAATAATATTAGGGTAAAGTGGCTGAGGGATGTTTTCCAGACCAGACAAGTGACAGTTAGTTTACCTCAGCAGGTCCTGTCTGTTGAGTGCCCACGTAGGTGGCACCGAACCGGTAGCCAGATTCAGCCATGGTGCTGAGAGTGACTGTATGACTGACCTGTAGAACAGATACAGCAGACATTCAATAAAGTGGCAAACACTATAGTATTCTGATCCATATGAAATAGGAAAATCACCACCTTGAGCTTTACAGCCTTGAGGGTCAGATAGTTCATTTTTATTGTATAATAGCTTGCACAGAATGCAGACTAACGCAATGCCTGTGGTTGCATCTAGAATATATGCCTCTAGCGCCACAACTGACCTGGAAGTGATTGCTCAGGCCCTTGTTGACCACCAGTCGCACTCCTTCCATCTGCATGGGGAACACCTCTGAAATTGAGTTTTAACCATAGCGATAGTTAGAGGACACAACTTAGTATCTGTCCTATTATGGCCGGTCCCTCCTGATGACCTGGAAGGAATTATGTGATCCTTCCTTAACCCATAGCATCCAGGCTGTATCACAACCGGCCGTGATTGGGAGTACCATAGGGCAGCACACAATTGGCCTAGTGTCGTCAGAGTTTGGCCGGTGTAGGCAGTCATTGTAAATGAGAATTTGTTCTTAACTGACTTGCTTAGTTAAATAAAGGTTAAATAGTTGACTATTTTAAAAATTGTGAAAGTCCTCAATGGTGCTGCCCATGCTAAAACTTTTGGGCACTAGAGGTGTCCAAGTCTATGGTTAGAACAGAAAATGTTCAATGCAAACAACATTTACTTTTAACACAATCTAAAATATGGGAAACATTTTTTAAGTCTGAGGAAAAACACCCCTCTCAAATGAATAATAGAGCATCATTGCCTAGCCTATTCATACAGGAAAGTTGCACCTATACAACTGATGATGAACCACATAACTCATCATGACATGACTGTGTATGAACCTTACCTTTGCACTTGCGATGACACTCTTCATAGATACCAGGGTTGGTGAGGGGTCTCCCCGTCTCATCTGCTGGCTGTCCTGGGGCAGAGGGGGGAGGGACGGAGGGCATGGAGAACCCTGGGGGGACTGACACCAATCCAGGATCCCCCTGGACACCACCACTTCCTGGGGCAGGTGGCGGAGGGGGGGAGCTGGCAGCCAACACACTGCCCATGCTGAAGCAGGATGAGAGAGAGACAGAAAAAGAGAGAGTGAGATACTTGAGACACAACGAAAGGAAAGCCTCCTTATGATGTTATGTAAATAGTTACTAGCTTATGGCTAGTTATCCAACTATGCATAAACTGGGTCCAAGAGTAGCACAGCTAGGTCAAGGCCAACTGATATTTAAACTACACACGTAGCTAAACCAACCACAATCACCTTTCGTTTTGGCCTTAAAGAACCATAAGTCTTATGTAACCATACCAAACGTAAGATACTGTATCATACTTAATGGAGTGTATCGGATTTACGTACAGAATAATACGAAATTATCTGAGACCTAGTTGATTTGACTGGCTGTCACGTTAGCTTGCTAATGTTGCTAGCGAAAACACTTGCAGCACTGTACATGCATCAGACAAAACTGTATCATCAGCTACCTATAATAAAGACAATTTTACAGTTATCCGTTTAATGCACCTATCCCTCAAATGTGTTAGCGAGCTACTCACGTTGACTGTTCGTGCTTGTAGGGCGGTAATTCTAGCGACACACCGGCAAAGTTCAGCTACAACCTTCCGGTGCACGTTTAGGCCCGCCCACCGTCCCCTATAAACCCGTGGATTGGATACTGTACTAACAAACTCCACTAACATTGGGCAGCACATCCAACAAGGAATCCCTTACATATTGCGTGGTGCCGGGTTCATATGCTAGTCGGAATTCACCGAGCTGCTATCTAGTTGAACGCGAAGTCGTGAACAACTGAGGTATTGGTTGAATGCGATACGTGTATACTACAACCAGTTAGCAATTCATAGTAGCGTCTGAATGCGATATTAATAGGCTTATTTTGTGTCTTACAATCGGTTCCATCATTCCCACGAGGAAAGCTATTCCAAGGGTGATATTTATATGCATAGTGCTCGTCTTCCTATGACTCTTTCTACATGTATATTGAACGTTTTCCCCAATGTATCATTAACACCACATATCTTACCTAGCAAATTAAATGTATACATAGCTAGTTTCACGACAGGCCTAGGCCAAATAGGTTATGCATACTTCCCACAATGTTAGCTGACCACTGATATAATTTGTAACTCGTCGCTAATACATGCACACAAGGTTCAGTGTGATGAACCAGTACACACACAAAAACTCTAGACACATGGATGGAGAATCAGCAGGACTTTATTTCATTCCTTCAGAGGTGCTGGCATTGACACAATTGGCACGAGAATAAACTTTGCTTAGCCATCCTACTACTTTACAGCTCAGCTGGTGACCTCTGCCAACACAAGACAACTACAACAGGAACATTATTCAAACCAAATTAGTTAGATAAAAATAAAAAGTAAAATCAACCAGTTTACCATAGTCGTCTTATAATCAGCCCTGAAGTACCCCTGGCAAATGCTGCTTCCCTTTCCCATTTTATAGCCTTGTCCCAAAGCCATCGCTTGTTGCTGTGGACGGCTGGTGTGCAAGATTAACCAATTAATATTTTAATTTAACACAAAACACTTGACAATGCTCAAATCATAAGTCCCATTTCAGTGTTCCAAGTGCCTTAATTGACAATGGAAATAGTTATAAAGCAACTCCAGCATTTACAGGGATACTCTAGAGCCATACGTGGGGAAACAAGCAGTGCTCAGTATTGTAGGCTGTTTAAATAAGGGCTTACATCCAATACAATGGTCCATGTTCTGTTCTGCTGGTGCTAGACTCAATGCGGATGCCAGCCGTCTGCGACATCTCTGAAATGTTGAAAATTGTAGGATCTGTTAGGGTTGTCGCTATAAGACAAGGTTGTATTTGGCAACATTTTATCCTTTTAAAGTAGAACACTGTACTTTGACCAATGAGAGTACTGCTACAATCTTCCCTCAACACAAAACCATTCCACTGTCAGACTACCCAATATAGCTGTAAGAAAGAGGAAAAATATGTTGCATAACAATTGTGAGACAATAGGACTATGAAATGTTGTGATTCCTCATCGACAATTGTCAGTATTGTAACAAATCACTTCCCGTGTTAGAGATAAGGGTCACCCATTCCATGTGACCATTCCTGCTCCCCGGGGTCTCTGGAAATCTACAGATAGATCTAGGGTCAGGTTTCCATCCCCAAATATTAAACCACTAGGAGAGGGGATGCAAAATTGACCTTAGATCAGTGTCCCCTACACCACATACTAAAAACACTAAAGGGGACTTTTGGGAAGTTAAGACAAAACAAGCACTGACTTGAGGTGAGAGCTAAAGAACACATTACCAGAGAAGCTCTTTTCGGAACAGAACTTTCGACCTACTTTCTGGAGCTCTGGTTCACACAGATCCTTTCAGATCTACAATATGAGCCGTGAGTGGAGGTTAGATTAAGGCACGCAAGTGAGTTAACGAGAGGAAGAGTGTGAGAGATGAACAGAATCTGAGAGTGATCGAATAAGATGCTTGACTAATTTGTTTAGGGGGGGGGGATGTCTGTAAGTCAGCGTATCTAAAAATGTTTGCCCTGTTGATACAGGCTCTTCTCCATGTCAGGTTCTATTATCTGTTGCCCAGAGTTATGGGTCTGTCTGGTGCTATAACCCACTAAGGAGGCTGTAAAATACAAAACAAATAATGAGTAAACTAATCAACACTCATCATTAGACTCATCTGTGTGCGTCTGTGACAAACGTATTCATGGTAGTGCCTTTCATGTATGACTGTTACGTCACATTAGCACAAACACTTAAAAACAAATAAACTTTTAAAACATAGTTCTATTCGTATTTCATTCTAGGTCCCACCGTATAGTACCACGATAGGTTTCCCCAGACAGCAGTCAAAGCAGAGAGGGTTCTTTTGGTTTTTTGAGTAAATCCATATTCTCCTATCAACATGTTCACCTTTGGTTTGGTTTCCTCGACAGTCATCTGCTCTGAAATAAGTCTACAGGAAGTGAACCTGACAAGCGAGGGCCTTCTCAGCAGGGAATGATGAAATGTGACCGTATAAGAAGCCACTACAGTGATACACTGACAGTACAGAAAGATGCCAGACTTAGAAAATTATTGACAGTTGGCAGGTTGGGTAAATATGTTGGTTAAAAACTGCTATAAACGGTGCCAAAACAAACTGACCACTGCTGTAAACATTGCCCCAAAAATAAAAATAAATTAAACTGGGAGATGCATCCTGTAGAATTTGTTTTATATTTAGTCAGAAACTAATCTGAATGTCTGTGCGCATCAGGGGATGGGTGTGACGAATGCCAGACGCCTCTTGTTCTCCTGAAAAATAAAAAGCTCCAGTTAGGAACAAACGTAATCAAATTGCAAAAGCAGCAGCAAAGCCTATTCAACAATCCTATCCACCGAGGATCTTTTATCAAGAGCTAGGCTGAACATGAGTGTACAGTTTCTCAGTTCAGGCCCTAATGCCCCAAATTCCTTTGTGTTATGACCCCTGACCAGCAAGGAGTCAAAGGACTCAACAGATGACATAACTAACCAGTCCTTTCTATGAGTAGTGAGAGACTCCATCTCGGCATACGTGGTCAAACCTCACCGTTTATGCTGCGCTTAACTCGCCGTCCTTGCCTCGGATCTCGTCTTCGGCGTCTGGGTCGGCAGAGTGGAACTCTGCCACGTACAGGCCTTTGTCGATGCTGCCGGGGATGGGCTTAATGTCGGTCACCAGCTGGTCCTCAATGGACTTCAGGTTGAAGCGGTCCTCAGAGGTGATCAGGTTGATGGCCAGACCCAGGTGACCAAACCGCCCTGGAGAAGACGTTAAAATAGGCAACAGGCTTATATTTTCAACACTTTTTTAAATCAGGAGAAAAGCAGATGGCAGCTGGAAAAGGACATGATAGGAGGACAGTGTGATGAAAATGCAGTGAATGGTCTCACCTGATCTGCCGATGCGATGCAGGTACGTCTCGGCGTTCTTGGGGAAGTCAAAGTTGATCACTACATTCACAGCTTGGATGTCAATTCCCCTGGTGAACAGATCTAAGCAGGGAGGCAAGAGAATAATATAATTAACAATAAACCAAGCAATCAGTCAACTCAAGAATAAAATACGTTACCTGTGCAGACCAAGTTCCTGCATAGTCCGTTTCTGAAGTCATGGAACACACGGTTTCTGTACTCCTGTTTCAAAGGCAAAACCAGTGCAAGTGTTATCAAAACATGACTACACTGGGATCTACACACTGTCTAATGAGAAGGAATTCCATGCTGTCTAAATCTAAAGGTCAAGTGGCTAGGCATGCTGAGCTGACCTGCATCATCTTGGCGTGGATGTAGAAGCAGGAGTAGCCCAGTTGGGTGATCTTCTTGGCCAGCAGCTCAACCCTCTGGGTGGAGTTACAGAAGATAATGGACTGGTTGATCTGGAGCTGTTGGAGAACATCGATAAGACAACGTACTCATTATGAACGAATGAATGGATGAACCAGATGAAGGAAACATGGCTTCCTGCTCTCCAATATCTCTACAACAAAGAGGTGAAGCTTTTCTGACTGCGTATTTAACAGACCAGTTATGGAACACAGGTTGCCAACCCACATCAAGAGTTAATGCATCTCGCCAAACATGAGGCAATAACTCAGAGCTAACAAGTCTTCAAGGCTCCTTAAAGGTTACTAATCAAGCTGGTATGTAGCACAAACTTCCTCCACAGCTCTAGAGACAGACTCACCCTGGAGAAGAGGGTATTGAGGCAGTGGACTTTCTGCCTCTCAGTGACGTAGGCGTAGTACTGGGTGATGCCCTTCAGTGTCAGCTCATCCATCAGGTTGATCTCATAGGGCTTTGAAAGGTGCTTCGCCTGGAGGGGGACAGGGGGAAACATATAGCAATTGAATAAAGTAAAGACAATTCAGTCGTCAACATTTAATTCAGACTCCCTTTCTTTGAACCTCCATGCACATCTCCCCCTTGGTCTCCCCCTGTTCTCACTCCCTAGCCCCCAATCATCAAGGCAAGTCCTCTCACCATGAATTTCTGCACACTGATGGGGAAGGTGGCAGAGTAGAGTAGGATCTGACGACCCTTAGCCAGGAAGCTGATGATGTCTTCGATCAGAACCACAAAGTCCTGAGACAGCAACTTGTCTGCCTGGAGAGGGAGTCGGGACACATTCGTTGATGACCCAATTGTGTGCAGAGCAGGTGGCAAAGAGCGTGTACTTTTACTTGGCTTATTAAGACAATATTATTTCAGTAGCAAAACGAAATGAGTAAGTAAGAAGTCTTCCACAAAAAGGAAACTCTGCAGATTTCATAACATATGCCGCTTTAATAAAACAACCAGCAATGCTCACCTCATCCATCACCATCATCTGGACCTTATCCACTTTGGCCACTCCCTTCTTTATGAGGTCCAGGATCCTGCCTGGTGTGGCTATCACCACATGCACTGGGGGGGGGGGGGGGGGGGGAGAGAGAAGAGGGAAAATAAAAACAGTTAGTACTAGGGATGCGAATCTATCCCTTAAGACGATCTAGATAAAATACTCTGCGATACAGGTACATATCGATGCGATGCACCATTATCTGTTGCATAAACACATTCATTTTCCATTCTGAATTAAAATCTGCTGCAGATGGAAATTATGAGCTGGGCCTCTCAGTTGACTTCTGTGTGTAAATGATGTATAGATCTATGTAGGCATCTGATCTGACCAATAAGGAAAACTGGGCATAAGGGAAAATCACCATCACCCACTAATTAATGTAATTTTTGCTGATTAAGTGATAGCGCTGGTAATGTATAAATATTTAACTCTGCTATGACATAGCCAATGAACATATAGCAAAACTTTGGATTTCACAACCTGTCATAAATTGAATGGTTTGGTCCTATCAAAAACATATCACTGCATTCTCATGAATCCCTCTAACCAGGGACTGATTTAGACCTACGACACCAGGTGTGCGCAATTAATGATCAGGTAGAACAGAAAACAAGCAGGCTCCGGACCTCGTAGGATAAGAGTTGAATACCCCTGGTTTACACTGTTTGGAAGTTCACAGTGAGCTTGATTTCTTCTCCAGCTTCGATCATGTACAGTGGGGAGAACAAGTATTTGATAACCTGCAAAATCGGCAGTGTTTCCTACTTACAAAGCATGTAGAGGTCTGTCATTTTTATCATAGGTACACTTCAACAGTGAGAGACGGAATCTAAAACAAAAATCCAGAAAATCACATTGTATGATTTTTAAGTTATTAATTTGCATTTTATTGCATGACATAAGTATTTGATCACCTACCAACCAGTAAGAATTCCAGCTCTCACAGACCTGTTAGTTTTTCTTTAAGAAGCCCTCCTATCAAACAGACTCCAACCTCTCCACAATGGCCAAGACCAGAGAGCTGTGTAAGGACATCAGGGATAAAATTGTAGACCTGCACAAGGCTGGGATGGGCTACAGGACAATAGGCAAGCAGCTTGGTGAGAAGGCAACAACTGTTGGCGCAATTATTAGAAAATGGAAGAAGTTCAAGATGACGGTCTATCTCCCTCGATCTGGGGCACCATGCAAGATCTCACCTCGTGGGGCATCAATGATCATGAGGAAGGTGAGGGATCAGCCCAGAACTACACGGCAGGACCTGGTCAATGACCTGAAGAGAGCTGGGACCAGTCTCAAAGAACCATTAGTAACACACTACGCCATCATGGATTAAAATCCTGCAGCGCACGCAAGGTCCCCCTGCTCAAGCCAGCGCATGTCCAGGCCCGTCTGAAGTTTGCCAATGACCATCTGGATGATCCAGAGGAGGAATGGGAGAAGTTAATGTGGTCTGATGAGACAAAAATATAGCTTTTTGGTCTAAACTCCACTCGCCGTGTTTGGAGGAAGAAGAAGGATGAGTACAACCCCAAGAACACCATCCCAACCGTGAAGAATGGAGGTGGAAACATCATTCTTTGGGGATGCTTTTCTACAAAGGGGACAGGACGACTGCACCGTATTGAGGGGAGGATGGATGGGGCCATGTATCGCGAGATCTTGGCCAACAACCTCCTTCCCTCAGTAAGAGCATTGAAGATGGGTCGTGGCTGGGTCTTCCAGCATGACAACGACCCGAAACACATAGCCAGGGCAACTAAGGAGTGGCTCCGTAAGAAGCATCAAGGTCCTGGAGTGGCCTAAGCCGTCTCCAGACCTGAACCCAATAGAAAATCTTTGGAGGGAGCTGAAAGTCCGTATTGCCCAGCGACAGCCCCGAAACCTGAAGGATCTGGAGAAGGTCTGTATGGAGGAGTGGGCCAAAATCCCTGCTGCAGTGTGTGCAAACCTGGTCAAGAACTACAGGAAACGTATGATCTCTGTAATTGCAAACAAAGGTTTCTGTACCAAATATTAAGTTCTGCTTTTCTGATGTATCAAATACTTATGTCATGCAATAAAATGCTAATCAATTACTTAAAAATCATACAATGTGATTTTCTGGATTTCCGTCACTCGCAGTTGAAGAGTACCTATGATAAAAAGTACAGACTTCTACATGCTTTTTAAGTGGGAAAACCTGCAAAATCGGCAGTGTATCAAATACTTGTTCTCCCCACTGTAGTACAGCTAGCAAAAGTGATTGCTGTCCAACTTTACCATATATCTAACAATGACATACACACACACACACACACATACAGTTCCAGTCAAACGTTTGGACACCTACTCATTCAAGAGTTTATTTGTTCTATTTTCTACACTGTTGAATAACATTGAAGACGTCAAAACTATAAAATAACAATTGGGTTGAGGTCGGGTGATTTTGGACACCAGGTCATTTGACGCAGCACTCCATCACTCTCCTTGGTCAAATAGCAATTACACAGCCTGGAGGTTTGTTGGGTCATTATCCTGTTGAAAAACAAATGATAGTCCCACTAAGCCCAAACTAGATGGGATGGCGTATCGCTGCAGAATGCTGTGGTAACCATGCTGGTTAAGTGCGACTTGAATTCTAAATAAAAATAATCACAGACAATGTCACCAGCATAGGAACCCCACACCACCTCCTCCATGCTTCAAGGTGGTAACCACATATGTAGAGATCATCCATTCACCTACTCAAAAATCTCAAATTTGGACTCAGACCAAAAGGACAGATTTCCACTGGTCTAATGTTTCTTGGCCCAAGCAAGTCTCTTATTGGTGTCCATTAGTAGTGGTTTCTTCGCAGTCATTCGACCATGAAGGCCTGATTCATGCAGTCACTTCTGAACAGTTGATGTTGTGATGTGACTTGAACTCTGAAGAATTTATTTGGGCTGAAATCTGAGCTGCAGTTAACGGTCCACATGAGAGCCAGTTTCATCATAGCGCTAGATGGTTTTTGCGACTGCACTTGAAGAAATTATTTTTCCGGATTGACTGACCTTCATGTCTTAAAGTAAAGGACTGTCGTTTGTCTTTGCTTATTTGAGCTGTTCTTGCCATAATATGGACTTTATGGTATTTTCCCAAATAGGGCTATCTTCTGTATACCACCCCTACTGTGTCACAACAACTGATTGGTTCAAATGCATTAAGGAAAAAAAAATCCACAAATTAACTTTCAACAAGGCACACCTGTTAATTGAAATGCATTCCTGATGACTATCACATGCAGCTGGTTGAGGTAATTCCAAGACTGTGCAAAGCTGTCAAGGCAAAGAGTGGCTACTTTGAAGAATCTCAAATATATTTTTATTTGTTTAACACTTTTTTGTTTACTACATGATTCCATGTGTGTTATTTCATAGTTGATGTCTTCGCTATTATTCTAAAATGTTGAAAATTGTAAAAATAAAGAAAAACCCTAGAATGAGTAAGTGTCCAAACTTTTGACTGGTACTGCACACAGATTGTTTTAAGAGCAGAACTACCAAAACTATTGATGGTGAACCTGAACGGGGTGCAGTTTGACTAGGCTACTGATATTGACTGGGGTTGTTACACCGTGCCCAAACAGGGCGCTCGTGCGTGATGGTGCGAAAGTTGATTTACATGCTTAGTTCAACACTGAAGGAGAGGATGCAGTTGTCCCAAATTGAGGTATTTTCAGAAGGTAGAAAGTAATTTGAGCAACAAGTGATTCTGCGATTCTTAACATTTTAATCAATTTTCGGACGACGCATGCTACATTTGGGAATCAGGGACCGATCGTTACAGGGGACCAAAGAACTCATACACTATATACACACACACAAACGTATGTGAACAACACTTCAAAATGAGTGGATTCGGCTATTTCAGCAACACCCGTTGCTGACAGGTGTACAAAAATCGAGCACGCCGCCATGCAATCTCCATAGACAAACACAAGTCCACATACTTGGTCACACTTTTGATTCCCCCCCCCCCATCTATCTTCAGAGTTCGTACTGTTAGGCGACCAAAACTGGGATAGGATTAACACCCCGGCCGACCTACAATCTAAGATAGATGCCCTCAATCTCACACAAATTATCAAGGAACCTACCAGGTACAACCCTAAATCCGTAAAAATTCTGATATCATTCTGACTAACTTGCCCTCCAAATACACCTCCGCTGTCTTCAACCAGAATCTCAGTGATCACTGCCTCATTGCCTGCGTCGGTAATGGGTCCGCGGTCAAACGACCACCCCTTATTACTGTCAAATGCTCCCTAAAACACTTCAGCGAGCAGGCCTTTCTAATTGATCTGGCCTGGGTATCCTGGAAGGATAGTGACCTCAGCCCGTCAGTAGAGGATGCCTGGTTGTTCTTTAAAAGTGCTTTCCTCACCATGTTAAATAAGCATGCCCCAATCAAAAAATGTAGAACTAAGAACAGATATAGTCCTTGGTTCACGCCAGATTTGACCAGCACAAAAACATCCTGTGGCGTACTGCATTAGCATCGAATAACCTCCGCGATATGCAACTTTTCAGGGAAGTCAGGAACCAATATACACAGTCAGTTAGAAATGCAAAGGCTAGCTTCTTCAAACAGAAATGTGCATCCTGTAGTGCTAATTCCAAGAAGTTCTGGGACCCTGTAAAGTCCATGGAGAATAAGAGCACCTCCTCCATGCTGCACTGAGGCTAGGAAACACTGTCACCACCAATAAATCTACGAAAATCGAGAATTTCAAAAAGCATTTAGCTACGGCTGGCCATGATTTCCACCTGGCTACCCCTACCCACAGCTCTGCAACCCCCGCAGCAACTTGCCCCCACCCCCCCACCGCTTCTCCTTCACCCAAATCCAGATAGCTGATGTTCTGAAAGAGCTGCAAAATCTGGACCCCTACAAAACTGCTGGGCTAGACAATCTGGACACTTTCTTTCTAAAATTATCTGCCACAATTGTTGCAACCCCTATCACTAGCCTGTTCTCTTTCATATCGTCTGAGATCCCTAGAGATTGGAAAGCTGTACTGTGCATCTTCATTGACCTGGCCAAAGTTTGACACTGTCAATCACCGCATTCTCACCGGCAGACTCAATAGCCTTGGTTTCTCAAATGACTGCCTCACCTGGTTCACAAACTACTTATCAGATAGAGTTCAGTGTGTCAAATTGGAGGGCCTGTTGTCCGGACCTCTGGCAGTGCCACAGGGTTCAATTCTTGGACCGACTATTCTCAGTATATATCAATGACGTCACGCTCGCTGCTGGTGACTGATCCACCTCTACGCAGACGAGGTATACATCTGGCCTTCCTCGGACACTGTTAAACCTCCAAACGAGCTTCAATGCCATACAACACTCCATCTGTGGCCTTCAACTGCTCTTAAATGCTAGTAAAACTAAATGCATGCTTTTCAAATCGAACGCTGCCCGCACCCGCCCACCGGACTATCACTACTCTCGACGGGTCTGACTTAGAATATGTCGACTCCTACAAATACCTAGGTGTCTGGTTAGACTGTAAACTCTCCTTCCAGACTCACATTAAGCATCTCCAATCCAAAATTAAATCTAGAATCGGCTTCCTATTCCACAACAATGCCTCCTTCACTCATGCTGCCAAACATGCCCTTGTAAAACTGACTATCCAACAGATTCTTGACTTCGGCAATGTAATTTACAAAATAGCCTCCAACACTACTCAGCAAATTGGATGTAGTCTATAACAGAGCCATCCATTTTGTTACCAAGCCCCATATACTACCCACCACTGTGACCTGTACGCTCTCGTTGGCTGGACCTCACTACATATTCGTTGCCTAACCCACTGGCTCCAGGTCGTCTATACGTTTTTGCTAGGTAAATCCCCGACTTCTCAGCGCGCTGGTCACCATAGCAACACCCACCCGTAGCATGTACTCCAGCGGGGTATATTTCACTGGTCATCCCCAAAGCCAACACCTCCTTTGGCCGCCATTCCTTCCAATTCTCTACTGCCAACGACTGGCACGAATTGCAAAAATCATTGAAGCTGGAGCATACCATCTCCCTCAATAACTTTAAGCATAAGCTGTCAGAGCAGCTTATCAATAACTGTACCTATACACAGCCCATCTGTAAATAGCCCACCCTACTACCTCATTCCCATATTGTTATTTTTACTCATTTGCACCCCAGTAGCTCTATTTGCACATCTATCCCTCCAATGTTAATGCTAAATTGTAATTATTTTGCCACTATGGCCT
Organism: Thymallus thymallus; assembly: GCA_023634145.1. Classification (NCBI taxonomy): domain Eukaryota; kingdom Metazoa; phylum Chordata; class Actinopteri; order Salmoniformes; family Salmonidae; genus Thymallus; species Thymallus thymallus. The sequence goes on from CM042416.1 coordinate 15,874,685, forward strand.
ATTTATTGCCTTTACCTTCCTAATCTTACTACATTGTCACACACTGTATATACAGCGGGTGAAATAAGTATTGAACACATCACAATTTTTCTGAGTAAATATATTTCCAAAGGTGCTATTGACATGACATTTTCACCAGATGTTGGTAACAACCCAAGTAATCCATAAATAAAGAAACCAAAACAATAAGTTCAGAAATTAAGTTGTGTAATAATGTGAAATGACACAGGGAAAAAGTATTGAACACCCTTACTGATATTTATTTAATACTTTGTACAAAAGCCTTTGTTGGTAATGACAGCTTCAAGACGCCTCCTGTATGGAGAAACTAGTCGCATGCATTGCTCTGGTGTGATTTTGGCCCATTCTTCCACACAAACAGTCTTCAAATCTTGAAGGTTCCGTGGGCCTCTTCTATGAATCTTGATCTTCAGTTCTTTCCATAGATTTTTAATGGGATTTAAGTCAGGTGATTGGCTGGGCCATTCTAGCAGCTTTAATTTCTTTCTTTGAAACCAATTGAGAGTTTCCTTGGCTGTGTTTGGGATCATTGTCTTGCTGAAATGTCCACCCTCGTTTCATCTTCATCATCCTGGTAGATGGCAGCAGATTTTTGTCAAGAATGTCTCTCGGGAAAAAAGCTTCAACATGCTTTTTTCCCAGCAATGGAGTCTTGCGTGGTGAGCGTGCATACAGGCTATGGCGGTGGAGTGCATTACTTGTTGTTTTCTTTGAGACAACAGTACCTGCTAATTGCAGGTCTTTTTGAAGCTCTCCACAAGTGGTCCTTGGACAACCCTTCTGATTATTCTTTTCACTCCTCTGTCAGAAATCTTGCGAGGAGCACCTGGTCGAGGCAAATTTCTGGTGAAATGATTCTTTCCACTTCCCTATTATGGCCCCAACAGTGCTCACTGGAACATTCAGAAGCTTAGAAATGCGCCTATAACTTTTTGCACCTCCCTTTCTTCATGTGTTCAATACTTTTTCCCTGTGTCATTTCACATTACACATAATTTAATTTCTTTACTTATTCATTTTGGTTTCTTTGCATGTATGGATTACTTGGGTTGTTACCAACATCTGGTGAAAATGTCATGTCAATAGCACCTTTGGAAATATATTTACTGAGAAAAATGGTGACGTGTTCAATACTTATTTCACCCGCTGTAGATCATCTATTGTGTTATTGACTGTACGTTTGTTTATCCCATGTGTAACTGTTGTCGCACTGCTTTGCTTTATCTTGGCCAGGTCGCAGTTGTAAATGAGAACATGTTCTCAACTTTCCTACCTGCTTAAATAAAAAAAATGTAGTGGATCTTAAACATTTGAATCGGGGACCGATCATTACAGCCCTAGTAAGTACAGTACATAAAGATACGGTTGAAGTTCACATACACCTTAGCCAAATACATTTAAACTCAGTTTTTCCACAATTCCTGACATTTAATCCTAGTAAAAATTCCCTCTTAGGTCAGTTAGGATCACCACTATTTTTGAAATGTCAGAATAATAGGATAATTATTTATTTTACTGTGTTTTACAGTGGATATAGATACTTGTGTACCTACAGCACCTTCACAAGGTCCTTTGCTGTTCTGGGATTGATTCGCTTTTTTCGCACCAATGTACATTTATCTCTCGGGGACACAACGAGTCTCCTTCGTGAGCGGTATGACGGCTGCGTGGTCTCATGGTGTTCATACTTGCGTACTATTGTTTGTACAGATGAACGTGGCACCTTCAGGCGTTTGGAAATTGCTCCCAAGGATGAACCAGACTTGGTCTACCATTTATTTCCTGAAATCTTGGCTGATTTCTTTTGATTTTCCCATGAAGTAAAGCAAAAAGGCATTGAGTTTGAAGGTACACTTCCAATTGACTCAAATGTCAATTTGCCTACCAGAAGCTTCTAAAGCCATGACACAATTTTCTGGAATTTTCCAAGCTGTTTAAAGGCACAGTCAACTTAATGCATGTAAACTTCTGACCCACTGGAATTGTGACAGTGAATTATAAGTTAAATAATCTGTCTGTAAACAATTGGAAGAATTACTTGTGTCATGCACAAAGTAGACGTCCTAACAGACTTGCCAAAACTATAGTTTGTTAACATTAAATCTGTGGAGAGGTTGAAAAATGAGTTAATGACTTCAACCTAAGTGTATGTAAACTTCCGACTTCAACTGTACATAATGAGGAGTTGCACAATGTGCTGTGCCGTAACACACGGGCAAGTCGCTTGATCGATAGCCAATGTGCTGTTGCGCAACACACGGGCAAGTCGCTTGATCGATAGCCAATGTGCTGTTGCGCAACACACAGGCAAGTTTCTTGATCGATAGCCAATGTGCTGTTGCGTAACACACGGGCAAGTCTCTTGATCGATAGCCAATGTGCTGTTGCGTAACACACGGGCAAGTCCTTGATCGATAGCCAATGTGCTGTTGCGTAACACACGGGCAAGTCCTTGATCGATAGCCAATGTGCTGTTGCGTAACACACGGGCAAGTCCTTGATCGATAGACAAACTATATTTAAAGTAACAAAGTTCAGTGTCAGTCATGTAAGCAAACAATATCCATAATATCTGTAGAGCTAGGATCAGCTGCAATTCTTCACGCATTGGTTATGCCATTACCCTACAGCCACTCTATAACCCTTTCGACTGCCCATCCCTCGTGGCTGAGTGGTAGTTACCAGTCTCGTCCAGACGCATGATGTCGTCCCTCAGGTTGGTGCCTCCCGTGGTGGCCATGACCTTGACCCCGCCCATGTGCTTGCTCACCTGGATGCTGATCTGGCTCACCTGCAGGGCCAACTCTCGTGTAGGAACCATCACCATGGCTACAGAGAGGGAGAGAGGAGAGGAAGGGGAGAGAGCGGGAGAAATTAAGGATAGAACCGGGGAAAAGGCGGTTGGGGAATGAGGGACAAGAGGCCAAAATATAATCCACAAATCAATTGGAATAAATAACCTAGAACTGGAGACCATTCAAAAGCACAATTTCACTGACAGGTGATGAGCTCAGGCTTAACTGAATGTAATTTATACAACTCACTAAACTCAAGTGGCCTAGACAGATTATAAATATGTGGCATGCTGTTCTCTTGTGGTCCAGCTCCATTACAGCAGTGTGTGTGTGTGTGTGTGGGCGTTAGGTGTGTAAGAGTGGGTCTGTCCATATGTCAGAGATTATGTGTCCCACCAGGCGCACTGGGCCGTAGTACTGACCTCTCCATACACTGAATGTGTGTTTACTTGTGCATCAATCTAGTGAATTGTTCAGGCAACTACATAGGGGTATTCACCAGTGATTACAGCCCAATAGGCCAAATTAATCATAAAACATTAAGCGCAGATTTCATAGACTGATTTTGTACCAAAATGGATTAAAACAAGCAAATGTGACTACATGGAATGGCAGTGAAAGAGCATCGAGTTGCAGTTGGTGATGTTCTCACCCTGTATGTGGTCCTTCTTCAGGTCTATCCTCTCCAGGAGAGGAATGAGGTAGGCTCCGCTTTTCCCGGTGCCATTCTTAGCCCGGGCCAGGATGTCCCTGCCTGACAGAGCAATGGGGATGCTCTCTTCCTGGGGACAGAGACACACAGGGTGTTGAGACAGACACAGACAAACACACATTCAACAAAGTTCAGAAATAGTAATGGACAGAGAAGCAGAGGAAAGTTACCTGAACAGGAGACGGTTTCTCCCAGCCCATCTCAAAGATCCCCATCAGTAGCTCCCGCTTCAGGCAGTAGTCCTCAAACTCATTCCCCTTGGTCGATGTCACATCCTGGGGAAAGATTAGGTTGAAGCTAGCACGGTTGAAGCTAGGGTCATTATTGATTGGTGGACTTAAATGCATTTGAATGAGTCTGCTTTATTAAACTGTGAATGTAGCAATGGGACTTACTGATGTTCTAAATCTGCAGTCTTTCTGTGGAAGCTGCAGGCACTTCTTCCAGTCATCGCCAAACCGGATGCCCCCACTGCCCTGGGGAATGTTAGCTCCCTTCTGGGGGGCACCTGGTTGTGAGGCAGTTGCCAGGGATCCTGACATTAGTCCTACTGGCTTGAGAGGTCCTCTAAACTGCCCGTTGGGCTTGTTGAGTCCCATGATGGATGTTGGGTTCTCCGTTCTTGCTGTAGACATGGCTTAGAGAGCTTTCCTTCAGTCTGCCAATTCTGTAGTCACTCAGTGTAAAGCTCAACTTATTTTCCTTTTCTTCAACTTTTTTCCCCCAAAATTTCCTTAGATCTTGTTTTTCCACTCCTGTAACTAATACCCTGGTGTTAATTAGCTCACAAAAAAAAATAACCTAAAACCTTGTTTTCAGGATTTCTAATTTAAAGAATTTATGTATACACTTATACGTACAGACCTCTTGAAAAGAAGAGTCTGGCGTATGGAAATTGTATATTTACAAGACGATGCTCCCCAAAAAGGGAGAAATTAGCATTTATATGAATAAGTAGATCATATATCCGCTCAAAACATAAACCTATGTGAATGTGTTTAAGAATTCAACAGAGTTCAAACATCTAAAGTAAATTATCCTGAAGTAGTCTTATTCCTGGTGAAAATAGCTTTTTTCTTAAGTCTCTTTTCTTTGTTCAACAACCTGTTAAGTTTCTAATATTGTTTCTCTGTTCAAAGGTCTTTTAAGCAGTTTTCCTGGGCTGAAGTGGTCGTACGTTTCTTTGTTATATAGTCTCAAGTGCTTTTAGTCTTTTACATTCAAACAGACCTGTACAGTCCTCTGATTCACATGGACTATTGCTAGTCTTTCAAACTTGTTGTTTTGAACAAAGGTGTTTTTTTTGGTGTGTTATGAAGCAAAAAATATGCCCTTGACAACAAAAAATGACTTATACAAAACACTGAGTAATATAGTTCCAACCCTTTGTACTGTTCACTTGGACAGTCACAATGTCAATGTGTGTTCTGCTGTTGTGCTCTTTGTTGCTCTCTTCTGCTGTGGTAGATGTGGAGCTGACACACTCAGTCACATTCAACTCAAATCCAGGTTACCTGCCTGAAAGTAACAATACATAATAAGGACAAAAGCACCACACAAATGAAAACTGAACAACTTCTGTGACACTTTAGACTGTAGCTAAGGAAACTGAGATTACATGTCTAAATTAATTAAACCTATCTCGCAGCTTTTAAACAAAACCACTAACTAGGACTGTACCTGAAAAGGTAGAACGTGTTTATTTGCTAGGTAGGTTAAAATCCTTGATTAAATAACTTCCATATGGAATGTGTGTTCTCGTTATCGGTTGCTTACTATTGTTGTGCAGGTATCAAAAAGGCCAGAGACTCTGGATTAACTCATTAAGGTTAAACTTGATCATTTGAGTTAACGTGTAACTAGCTAATTGGACAGATTAGCAAGGAGTTTAGCTAGCTAAATTTGGTTACTGTTTTAGTAAGATTCAAAACCTAAGTAGTTACGACCACACGTTGGCTAGCAAAAGCTAGTTAACGACGTTAGACACAAGTTGGCTGTGCTAAAACACTAAGTTAGTCATGACTGCACTCAACGAAAGGGTTTAACTAACCTAGTTCTAAATTACTGATCAATGTTCTCATGAGACAATTAAAAATGTGAGCAGTCAACATAGACCCACTATTGTGTACCAGCAAACGCTAGTTGCTAACTGACGTTTGGTTGTTTGCGGCAGGCAAACTTTACGTGGCTAACCAACTAGCTACCTAGTGGCATTAAATGCCCGGTAAACTAGGTTAGCTAAGCTAACGTAGCTAGCAAGATGTGTGAAGTTAATTAGATAGTCAACTAACGTTAGCTAGCTGCGATAGTGTTAATCGAAGTTATTTTGTCTGAGTTAGCTTGACTGACACTTCACAACACAAGTTAAAGTAGAGGCTAACTATTTAGATACAGTCGACAGATTCTAGAAAGTAAAATAAACTAGCTAACACGTTTGGTTAGCCAACATAGCTGGTTAGCTAGCTACAGTAACTACGCGTAGGCTGACTGGTCGACTTTCCTTCTTCAAACATACTAACGTAAGCCTAGGCAGCCGAGTTTAGCCCATGCACTATCGGCTACTTCAAACAAATACAAAACGTTACCTTAATGTTCATCGGACGTCGTCTCTCGTTAACTTAATTGAAGCAAATGTTCCAAGTCTTATGATACTGTTTGTGTTCAGTGAAACCCACCGACTTGTCTCTCTTTTGTCTCTTCTTTTAAAAAAATGACAATTCAACATGGCCGCGCGCTCGCCTTTAGCTGGTTGTCTCTTTCGCTTTCCTACTGGGTCGTCATTAGTTACCACAGCCACAAAGTAATAAACCCCACCCATTTCTATAATTTGGCTTCTTAAAATGTGGTTTTAACCTGATAACCGTGTGCCCACCCAACCTTAAAAAGCTCATTTTTATTTTAATGCATTTTTACGATTCAGACAATTTTGACTCTGTGGCTGTGGTAACTAATGGAACCCTTCGTTCGTCTGGCTGCGCAGGTACATTAACTATCCAATCAGCGTGTCCTGTTTCGAACTAAAATTGGTCAGAGCTATCTGTATTCCTACCGTAAACCCTAAACCGTTTGCTTCCCAGGCGAAACAGTTTGGTAGAGTTCGTGCATATATTTTAACGACATTTTGCAGTTTTTGTTCATTTTTTACTTTTTCTGGAGGCATGCCGAAGTTCGGAGCCGAAGTCAACGCCCCCTTCGTCTGTGATTGGTCAACCGTAGGGATTCTTTAAAATATTTGTTGTTATTTAACGAGAGACTCGTTTTCGTGCACAATATAAATATTGCACCAAACATCTTAGTTAGATGTAAAATTGCGCGACTAAGATCTCTTCGTCAAAAACGTCCAAATTAATTACAGATTTATTGAGTTATCATAGATTAATTCTGACTTTTGAGGATGGGTAACTGGATACGGCGTCTCAAAATGGACAAACATGGTTGAGGGAGAGTGGCGGTGTCTTTAGTTGTTGTTGGTTGAGGGAGAGCGGCGGTGTCTTTAGTTGTTGTTGGCGGAGGGAGAGCGGCGGTGTCTTTAGTTGTTGTTGGCGGAGGGAGAGTGGTGATGTCTCAGTCGTTGTCGGAGGGAAAGTATATACGGTGCTTTCGGAAAGTACTGTATTCAGTCCCCTTTTTCCTCATCAATCTACACACAATACCCCATAATGACAAAATGAAACAGGTTTTTAGAACGTTTGGCAAATTTATTACAAATAAAAATCAGAAATACCTTATTTACGTAAGTATTCGTAGGTGCATCCTGTTTCTGTTGATAATCCTTTAGATGTTTCTACAAATTAATTTGAGTCAACCTGTTGTAAATTGATTAGACATGATTTGGAAATGCACACACCTGTCTATAAGGTCCCACAGTTGACATTGCATTTCAGACTAAAAACCAAGCCATGAGGGCAAAGGAATTGTCCGTAGAGCTCCGAGACAAGATTGTCTCGAAGCACAGATCTGGGGAAGGGTACCAAAAAATGTCTGTAGCATTGAAGGTCCCTAAGAACACAGTGGCCTCCATAAATCTTAAATGGAAGAAGTTTAGAACCAACAAGACTCTTCCTAGAGCTGGCCGCCCGACCAAACTGAGCAATCGGGGGAGAAGGGCCTTGGTCAGGGAGGTGATGGTCACTCTGACAGAGCTCCAGAGTTCCTTTGTGGAGATGGGCGAACCATCCAGAACAACGATCCTAAGCACACAGCCAAGACAACGCAGGAGTGGCTTTGGGACAAGTCTCTGAATGTCCTTGAGTGGTCCAGCCAGAGCCCGTACTTGAACCCGATCGAACATCTCTGGAGAGACCTGAAAATAGCTGTGCAGCTACGCTCCCCATCCAACATGACAGAGCTTGAGAGGATCTGCAGAGAAGAAGGGGAGAAACTCCCCAAATACAGGTGTGCCAAGCTTGTAGCGTCATACCCAAGAAGACTCGAGGCTGAAATCGCTGTCAAAGCTGCTTCCACAAAGTACTGAGTAAGGATCTGAATACAAGTCAGATGTGACATTTCAGGTTTTATTCATGTACAGTACAAACATTTCTACAAATCTCTTTTGGCTTTGTCATTATGGGGTATTGTGTGCAGATTTGGGGGGGGGGGGGATTTAATCAATTTTAGAATAAGGCTGTAACGTAACAAAATGTTGAAAAAGTCAAGGGGTCTGAATACTTTCCGAATGCACTGTAAGGGTTAAGGTTTGGGATAGGCTTAAAACAAAAATATAAAAAATAACTTTCTATCGCTGGATTTAAACATGCAACTTTTGGCACCAGAGGCAGATGCTTCGGTTAGGCGAAATGAACGAGTGTGTTTGCATACTCCCTTAGAAGATCTTCGCTTGGAAAATGAGAAAAAAGCGGTAATTGTACTGTTTGTCCATTTTGAGACATGGTAGCCAGTATATACTTTCTCAAAATAGTCAGAATTAATCATTAATTTTGACATTTTTGACGAGGAGGTCTTAGTCACACAATTTTACATCTAAGTAAGATGTTTGGTGCAGTATTTCTCAATGAAAAAATGTGTATGAAAATGAGTCGCCTCTCGTTGAATGACAACAGACTTTATTGAAGAATTCCTACTGTTGACTAATCACTGACGAAGGGGCGTAGACTTCGGCTACCGACTTCAGCTTGCCTCGAAAAACACGTACCGAAGTCCAAAACGAACAAAATGTAATGCACAAACTCTTCTGAACTGTTTAGGATGGGAAGCATGCGGATGCCTTTACGCCCATCCGCCCACAACGACTTAGCTAAACCGAAACCAACTTGAAGGTAACAGCACTCACTCTTTCCCCTAGTGGCCGGTTTCCACGTCATCTCCCAACGTCCTTAGGCATGGATGGACGTTGAATACCGACTTGTATCACGGGTGACCTAGCTGGGTTCTCATCCTTTTTGCTTACTCTACCACAAGTACATTTTTCTCTGCCCAGAGTACCCCTGAAGTACCCTCTCATGTACAGTACATTTTACCAGTAAGCCTATGATCTCATGAGTCTTCTCAGGTAACCCTGTGGATAGGTACTAGTACCCCTGGTTGAGAACCACTTAGGTCTACCAATTAGTTTGTGTTTTTACATGGGATGTCATTGTGAAAGTACAAGTCAACGTACTCTGTCACACCACATCTCCATCAGTAGAAAGAGGTTGAGGTTCTCACATGGAAAAATTTACTGCTGTATGTCATCTATTGCACAACTACAGTACTGTGAGGGTTGATTCTTGTTGACATGTCTTGAATGAGTTGTTTTTGAAACCAGTTTGTTCCAAGTGTCGGGTGCTCTAAGGAAAAGTACTGAACAGTAAGAGACATCTGCACACAATGAGTTGGACGGAGAGACAGGAAAGCATGTCACATAAATGTTCCCCAAGCCTAAGATTATGAGTATTTTCTTAATTTAATTATATGTTGTGGTTAGCCACATACTGTAGGTGATGACTTCCCCTATTGTCAATCATTTTCTGAACAATTGTGCAACAGGCTCAGAAAGGCTGTCACGTTACAGTGCTTTATTTGGAATTTGTATTATTAGAACCATATGAACACTTGGGGAGTTATATTGAATAAAAACAAACAATACTGCTAGAGGAAAACATGTAAAGATAGGTCGACACCTGCTGCAATTGATTTGATTGGTTGTTATCATACCCATACATGATTGCATCACTTTTTAAAATAAGAAAAAAGCATCATGTCATTTGATGTCAGTCTTTCAGATGTATTTTAGGTGATCTACTGTATATTGTACTGAATTCAGTTAAGAATGGTGTTGTAAATCTGTCTTCAAGGTTTCCCTGCAGAACGTCATAACTTAGCTCTCAAACAGAATGTTAATCACTGTGTCCAGGTGATCACCGAGCCAGTTAGTCCGGTCTTTCTCTGCTGTGTAAGACTAACTTAAATGTCAGAGTACATACAATACTACATTCTGTTCTCTACAATGGTGCAGTGATACATATAATTGTGAAATGAAAAAGGCGCATATACAAAGGCTGGATGCTCAATTAACTACAGGCTCACAATTGTCTGCAGCAAGAATATCAATCACATCTGGTCTTTATAACATTAAACAATTAAAAGTTCAGATTCCACCACTCATCTTAATCTTACATAGTCATGCCAAACTTGGCCTTTTCACTGGAAATCATCCCCATCAACAGTCAGGAGACAGGAGATCACTCATCATGATGATAATACCTGCATGTACAAACACAGGACGCAAAGACGCAGCTGCTTGCGGAATGACCAAGAAGTCAAAGATCATACAAATAAGTCGGAGCAAAATGCATAACATTATGAAAAACAATTTCGTAAATCTGTTTTTTTATTTTTCATTTAACCTTTATTTAACGAGGCAAGTCAGTTAAGAACAAATTCTTATTTACAGTGATGGCCTACCAAAAGGCGGGGACATGTGTTGGGATTAAAAATTAAATAAATAAAATAACAATATAGGACAAAACACACATCACGACAAGAGAGACAACACAACACTACATAAAGAGAGACCTAAGACAACAACATAGCATGGCAGCAACACATGACAAAACACCATGGTAGCAACACAACATGACAACAACATGGTAGAAACACAACATGGTAGCAGCACAAAACAGTGTACAAACATTATTGGGCACAGACAACAGCACAAAGGGCAAGAGGTAGAGACAACAATACATCACGCAAAGCAGCCACAACTGTGAGTAGGAGTGTCCATGATTGAGTCTTTGAATGAAGAGATTGAGATAAAACTGTGTTGTATGTGGAGGATGAGGGCTGCAGTAGATATCTCAGATAGGGGGGAGTGAGGCCTAAGAAGGTTTTATAAATAAGCATCAACCAGTGGGTCTTGCGATGGGTATACAGAGATGACCAGTTTACAGAGGAGTATAGAGTGCAGTGATGTGTCTTATAAGGAGCATTGGTGGCAAATCTGATGGCCGAATTTGAGTATTTGCATACTAAAGTATGACAGATTAGATATATGCAGATAAATGGGACAAACCTAATGTTTTTACTGGACTAATGACCTATACTGATGATAATAGATTTTTCACTAACAAATTTACAGAACATCAGAGCATATACAGTTGAAGTCAGAAGTTTACATACACTTAGGTTGAAGTCATTAAAACTAATTTTTCAACGAATCCACAGATTTCATGTTAACAAACTATAGTTTTGGCAAGTTGTTTAGGACATCTACTTTGTGAATGACACAAGTAAACTACCAACTATTGTTTACAGACAGATTATTTCACTTTTAATTCACTTTATCACAATACCATTGGGTCAGAAGTTTACATACACTAAGTTGACTGTGCCTTTAAACATCTTGGAAAATTCCAGAAAATGATGCCATGGCATTAGAAGCTTCTGATTGGCTAATTGATATGATTTGAGTCAATTGGAGGTGTACCTGTGGATGTATATCAAGGCCTACCTTCAAACTCAGTGCCTCTTTGCTCGACATCATGGGAAATCAAAATAAATCAGCCAAGACCTTGTAGGCCTCCACAAGTCTGGTTCATTCTTGGGAGCAATTTCATGAAGGTACCACGTTCATCTGTACAAACAATAGTACGCAAGTATAAACATCATGGGACCACACAACCGTCATACCGCTCAGGAAGGAGATGCATTCTGTCTCCCAGAGATGAACGTACTTTGGTGCGAAAAGTGCAAATTAATCCCAGAACAACAGCAAAGGACCTTGTGAAGATGCTGGAGGAAACAGGTACAAAAGTATCTATATCCACAGTAAAACGAGTCCTATATCGACATGGGGACAACTGGTCTGAAGAAACAAAAATAGAACTGTTTGGCCATAATGACCATCGTTATGTTTGGAGGAAAAAGGGGGAGGCTTGCAAGCCGAAGAACATCATCCCACGGGGGTGGCAGCATCATGTTTTGGCGGTGCTTTGCTGCAGGAGGGACTGGTGCACTTCACAAAATAGATGGAATCTTGAGGAAGGAAAATTATGTGGATATATTGAAGCCACATCTCAAGACATCAGTCAGGAAGTTAAAGCTTGGTCGCAAATGGGTCTTCCAAATGGATAATGACCCCAAGCACACTTCCAAAGTTGTAGCAAAATGGCTTAAGGACAACAAATTCAAGGTATTGGAGTGGCCATCACAAAGCCCTGACCTCAATCCTACAGAAAATCTGTGGGCAGAACTGAAAAAGCAAGGAGGCCTACAAACCTGACTCAGTTACACCAATTCTGTCAGGAGGAATGGGCCAAAATTCACCCAACCTATTGTGGGAAGCTTGTGGAAGGCTACCCGAAACATTTGACCCATGTTAAACAGTTTAAAGGCAATGCTACCAAATACTAATTGAGTGTATGTAAGCTTCTGACTTCAACTGTGTATACATACATACATACATACATACATACATACATACATATATATATACAGCGGGTGAAATAAGTATTGAACACGTCACCATTTTTCTCAGTACATATAATTACACATAAATTAAGCCAAGGTGTCACACAAGACACATCTCATGATGGGTAAAAGCAAAGAGCTGTCTCAAGACATTCGCAACCTAATTGTTGCAAAACATAATGATGGCATTGGTTATAGGCGCATTTCTAAGCTTCTGAATGATCCAGTGAGCACTGTTGGGGCCATAATACGGAAGTGGAAAGACAATCATTTCACCATAAATTTGAAATTAAATTGTTTTGGTTTCTTTGTATGTATGGATTACTTGGGTTGTTACCAACATCTGGTGAAACATTCATGTCAATAGCACCTTTGGAAATATATTTACTGAGAAAAATGGTGACGTGTTCAATACTTATTTCACCCGCTGTATATATATACATACAGTGGGAAGAACAAGTATTTGATACACTGCCGATTTTGCAGGTTTTCCTACTTACAAAGCATGTAGAAGTCTGTAATTTTTATTATAGGTACTCTTCAACTGTGAGTGACGGAATCTAAAACAAAAATCCAGAAAATCACATTGTATGATTTTTAAGTTATTAATTTGCATTTTATTGCATGACATAAGTATTTGATACATCAGAAAAGCAGAACTTAATATTTGGTACAGAAACCTTTGTTTGCAATTACAGAGATCATACGTTTCCTGTAGTTCTTGACCAGTTTTGTACACACTGCAGCAGGGATTTTGGCCCACTCCTCCATACAGACCTTCTCCAGATCCTTCAGGTTTCGGGGCTGTCGCTGGGAAATACGGACTTTCAGCTCCCTCCAAAGATTTTCTATTGGATTCAGGTCTGGAGACTGGCTAGGCCACTCCAGGACCTTAAGATGCTTCTTACGGAGCCACTCCTTAGTTGCCCTGGCTGTGTGTTTCGGGTCGTTGTCATGCTGGAAGACCCAGCCACGACCCATCTTCAATGCTCTTACTGAGGGAAGGAGGTTGTTGGCCAAGATCTCGCGATACATGGCCCCATCCATCCTCCCCTCAATACGGTGCAGTCGTCCTGTCCCCTTTGCAGAAAAGCATCCCCAAAGAATGATGTTTCCTCCTCCATGCTTCACGGTTGGGATGGTGTTCTTGGGGTTGTACTCATCCTTCTTCTTCCTCCAAACACGGCGAGTGGAGTTTAGACCAAAAAGCTCTATTTTTGTCTCATCAGACCACATGACCTTCTCCCATTCCTCCTCTGGATCATCCAGATGGTCATTGGCAAACTTCAGACGGGCCTGGACATGCGCTGGCTTGAGCAGGGGGACCTTGCGTGAGCTGGAGGATTTTAATCCATGACGGCATAGTGTGTTACTAATGGTTTTCTTTGAGACTGTGGTCCCAGCTCTCTTCAGGTCATTGACCAGGTCCTGCCGTGTAGTTTTGGGCTGATCCCTCACCTTCCTCATGATAATTGATGCCCCACGAGGTGAGATCTTGCATGGTGCCTCAGACCGAGGGAGATTGACCGTCATCTTGAACTTCTTCCATTTTCTAATAATTGCGCCAACAGTTGTTGCCTTCTCACCAAGCTGCTTGCCTATTGTCCTGTAGCGAGTAGTGGCAGGAATCGCACATCTTCGAGAACCTGTCCACTACTACGGCAATGGTCGTTTTCCCCTCTGCTTGCGGTAGGTCCGTTACGAAGTCCACCGCGATGTGGGACCAAGGCCACTGAGGTACTGGAAGGGGGTGGAGTTTGCCCTTAGGAGCCGTTCTCGGCGCCTTGGACTGTGCGCACACAACACAGGACAGTACATAGTGCCGCACAGTCCTCCCTATCCCAGGCCACCAATATTTATCTCGGAGCGCCTCCAGGGTCCGGCTGATCCCTGGGTGGCCAGTGGCGGGTGTAGTGTGGGCCCAGGACACCAACCTTCCCCGCACTCTCCGGGGTACATATGTCTTCCCCGGGGGGCATATAGCTATACAAGGACAGAATTACAATCAGTGGCTAGTTATGATTATCAATAAACACAGGACATGTTATCACATACTGAAGCAGGATAAGAAGAGTGTGGTCTGTAATACTTGCTATCAAAACTGGCCTATCGTAGTTGATAGACTACAATAGGCCTAATCTGTCCCAGGATGGCATTTAGGTTGACATTATGTGGACAAGATGTTTACCATAAATATGTAACATAACAATTAAATTAATATATATGTAACATACTGGCCATGGGCAGACTGATTTAAATAAAATAAAAATAATAATAAATACAATATTTACCTAAGCACATATATTGGAATTGATCAAATCTATGGAAATCTGTCCTTGATCCGATCTTTCTTAATCTGTGGCACATGGGCCTTCAGCACGGTTGTTTGGGTTTGAAATTATGTTCTGTGGTGACCATTTGGGACAGGGCAGGGAGTTAGTAAAACGCAGACTGAAAAATGTATATAATCAGCCTTATAAATGGTGTAGGAAAAAACTGAATAGAAACTTTAATGTATCTGATTCAACTTTATGAAATTAAACGTTATCTAATATTGGCCATTGATTAAAAATAATAATTATCGCATCTGGATTTGATGGCTCACCTTGCATGGTGGTGAGGAAGAAAATGTTGCCTCCCTTGAGGAATTCTCTATGCTTCAGGTGCGTCAAGGTTAAAAACTTGAAGTAGCCAACTGCAGGGTTTACGTAGAACGACTCATGACCCCTGTTTTCTAGCGTTCCGACTTCACTGGGATTGTTCCAGGAATCATGGTCTGCAAAATGGAGGAATACCTAGCGTCATACACATGCAAGGAGATGGGGGCTGACTCATAATAGAGAAGCATTTGCATTCAGTCATGATTCATAAGCTCAACCATTTGTTTTTGCCATTCTCTCTGAATGTTTTGTTTTCGGATGCAGACGGATGCTGGCACGAAGACCGCACTCAGTCAGATGTATTAGGCAATAAACAAACAGGAAAAAGCCCATCCAGAGGCGGCTCTCCTAGTGGACGGGGACTTTAATGTAGGGAAACTTAAATCAGTCTTACCAAATAATTATCAGCATGTTAAATGTGCAACCAGAGGGGAAAAAAACACAGAGACAAAGCTCTCCCTCACCCTCCGTTTGGCAAATCGGACCATAATTCCAGATGCTAAGCTACAGGACTGTTTTGCTAGCACAGATTGGAATATGTTCCGGGATTCTTCCGATGGCATTGAGGAGTACACCACATCAGTCATTGGCTTCATCAATAAGTGCATTGATGACTTCGTCCCCACAGTGACTGTACGTACATACCCCAACCAAAAACCATGGATTACAGGCAACATCCGCACTGAGCTAAAGGGTAGAGCTGCTGCCTTCAAGGAGTGGGACTCTAACCCGGATGCTTATAATAAATCCCACGAGCTGCCCAGTGACACATGCCTACCAGAAGAGCTAAATCACTTCTATGCTCAGGTGAACATTCACAAGGACGCTGGGCCAGACGGATTACCAGGACGTGTACTCCGAGCATGTGCTGACCAACTGGCAAGTGTCTTCACTGACATTTTCAACATGTCCCTGATTGAGTCTGTAATACCAGCATGTTTCAAGCAGACCACCATAGTACCTGTGCCCATGAACACTAAGGTAACCTACCTAAATGACTACAGACCCGTAGCACTCACGTCTGTAGCCATGGCTCACATTAACACCATTATCCCAGAAACCCTAGACCCACTCCAATTTGCATACCGCTCAAACAGATCCACAGATGATGCAATCTCTACTGCACTCCACACTGCCCTTTCCCACCTGGACAAAAGGAACACCTACGTGAGAATGCTATTCATTGACTACAGCTCAACGTTCAACACCATAGTGCCCTCAAAGCTCATCACTAAGCTAAGGATCCTGTGACTGAACACCTCTGCAACTGGATCCTGGACTTCCTGACGGGCCGCCCCCAAATGGTAACTGCCCCAGGAACTCTGTACCAGGCGGTGTCAGAGGAAGGCCCTAAAAATTGTCAAAGACTCCAGCCACCCCAGTCATGGACTGTTCTCTCTGCTACCGCATGGCAAGCGGTACCGGTGCGCCAAGTCTAGGTCCAAAAGGCTTCTCAACAGCTTTTACCCCCAAGCCATAAGACTCCTGAACAGGTAATCAAATGGCTACCTGGACTATTTGGATTGTGTCCCCCCACCCCCTCTCTTTTACGCTGCTGCTACTCTCTGTTTACCATCTATGCATAGTCACTTTAACTACAGTCATGTGAAAAAGTAAGTACACCCCCTGGAAAGTTATCTTTTTTTTTTTTTTACACATTTGGACAGATGGATATGTAATCTTCACTTCAACACTTGACAGATAAAGGTTACACAATTTAACAAATCACACACACACAAAAAAACGTTGAAAATGTTCTCTCTTGCCACAATCAATGTCGAAGTGCATGGGTACACTGTCAGAAAGAGACTGCACAAACTTGGCCTACATGGGAGGTCAGGAAGGAAGAAGCCTCTGCTCTCAAAAAAGAATATCAAGACACAACTGACTTTTGCCAGACAACACCTGGGTAAAGTGGGGAGGCAGGTAGTCGAGTGGTTTGAGTGTTGGACCTGTAACTGAAAGGTTGCTGGATTGAATCCCTGAGATGACAAGGTAAAATTTCTGTCATTCTGCCCCTGAATAAGGCTGTTAACTCACTGTTCCTAGGCTGTCATTGAATATAAGAATTTGTTCTTAACTTACTTGCCTTATTGAAATAAAGGTTAAAAAAAAGTCAGTTGTGTCTTGATAGGCTTCTTCCTTCCTGACCTCCCATGTAGGCCAGGTTTGTGCAGTCTCTTTCTGACAGTGTACTCATGCACTTTGACGTTGATTGTGGCAAGAGAGGCCTGTAGATCCCTTGGGTTCTTAGAGACTTCTATGAGCATCTTTCAGTCAGCTCTTGGGCTGACTTTGGTGGGACGACCTGTCCTAGGTAGTTTGCCAGTGGTCTGGAATATTGTCAGACAGATGTACTTTGAATTGCTAGGAAATTGATTTGTAACCCCTCGTTTATTTTAATTGCATAACATTTTCAACGTTTTTTTTTTTTTGTGTGATTTGTTAAATCGGGTAACCTTTATCTGTCAATAGTGTTGAAGTGAAGATTACAAAAACAAAATAGTTTACTTTTTCACATGACTGTATACCTACAATACATGTACATATTACCTAAACTAGCTCAACTAACCGGTGCCCCTGCACATGGACTCTGTACCGGTACCAGTTGTATATACCACCTGTGTATATATATTTTTGTTACTGTCATTTTACTGTTTTTTTATTTCTTTACTTATCTATAATTTCCATAATACTTATTTTTTACTTAAACTGCACTGTTGGTTAGGGCTTGTAAGTAAGCATTTCACTGTAAGGTCTACAACTGTTGTATTCAGCGCACGTGACAAATAATCTTTTTGATTTGATTTGTAAACGTGATCAAACTGGCTGGGTTTTGCAAGAAAAATATATTGGAAATTAGCTGTGCACTTACTATAATCAATTTTGTTTTGGAAACTCTTATTGAATGTTTTTGAATTTCTCTTACCGTCCTGAAGTGAGGGTTCAGTGGTAATTCTGATTTTCTTGGACATGCGTTGCTGAATGTGGGGATTCTGGTCTAGCAGTTGAATCGTCACTTGTCAATGGGGGCAAGGCCACTGGAGCTGGTCATCATACTTTCCTGAGACTTAGCGTACATAGACTCCAAACAACATTTTGTGAAGATAAATAGCAATCTGGTAGTTATAGCCCTCTGGGGAGTAGTATCTGGGGCTTTACACAGCAATGTTTAAGTCACTGGAGGTTAAAAGATTCTCAAAGTCTCCAATCTGCCAGGTGTGATGGGGGCCCGCCTGTAGACTGTCCTGCTCCTTTATGCACCTCAAACTCCACCTGGAATGTTTTGGTGCCATTCAGGGGCACGTTTTAGGGCATCCAGTTAGATCCTGGGGAACCTTCCGAGAGACACTAGAGATGAATCAATTCATTCTAGCAATTAATTTTCCAAGTGGTTGATTGACCATCTCATCATCTTAGCCTGTGATCTGTCCCATGTGGCGGAGAGTTCCTTTAGAGTCCCTCTCATCACGGTATTCTCTGATCCAGATGTTGAGCTGGTCTGACTCGTTACCACTGTGGTAGTAGTAGAACTACAGACACTGGACACTGCACTTCCTACTGGGCATTGTCTTTCTGCTCTCCAGCCAGGCTGTGTCCTCCTCCTGGCCTGACTCTGTGCTGCCGTGCATGAAGAAACCACTACCTGGGTAAAGTAGGGTGAGCATTTTTAACAATTGTCTGATGACTTTGATATTTGTATCTAATGGTCCTACCAGACAAGTTCAGTTTACTGTCTGCATTAACAGCATTATCATGAAGGAGCCAACCGTTGATAAAGTGTGAGCTGTACTAAATCTGACTGTCTGTCTTCCCCAGGTTGGTAAAATCAGAATAGGGCCCCCCAATGACAGTCTTCATTCGTTTTTTAGCCACCTACCAAACTCTTGGTGCAGCGACTCATCCCACACAATTTCTGGATGTCGAAGTTGCAATGTTCCATAAATGAAATAGATTTTTCTACAGGAGGAAAAGCAAAAGGCGGAAAAGAATAGAGAGGTTTTTCAACTTGGACCTACAGTACAGTAGACCTGCAGTACAGTAGACCTGCAGTACAGTAGACATGCAGTACAGTAGACATGCAGTACAGTAGACCTGCAGTACAGTAGACCTACAGTACAGTAGACCTGCAGTACAGTAGACATGCAGTACAGTAGACATGCAGTACAGTAGACCTGCAGTACAGTAGACCTGCAGTACAGTAGACATGCAGTACAGTAGACCTGCAGTACAGTAGACATGCAGTACAGTAGACCTGCAGTACAGTAGACATGCAGTACAGTAGACATGCAGTACAGTAGACATGCTTGGTTTCATGACACATGCTTACTGCATCCATATAGCTTGTTCAGCATCAAGGCATCTTGTGGGCTCATTTCAAGGCGTTGTCCAATAATGTTTTGGTACTCAGGTTGCTTAGTGATGATGGTAGGTTCCTCTCCCTTGCTGAAGGATGTCTCTCTGAAATGCAGCACCGAGTGGTAGTCATACGGTAAACCCAGGGTGGTCGAATAATGGGGGGAGACTTTCACAAAGTTCCTCTCTTGACCTGTAGACAAGGGTTGGATTCATGACACTTAATTAATGCTTTAGTTTACAACCTCAAATGTCCTGAAATTAAAGTCTTGAAAAACAGCCTATTTTACTCATGATAAATAGGAGATTTGAATATAACCCATTAGATCTGGTAAAAGATAATACAAAAAAAAAAGAAGCATTTTCTATTTTTGTTGTTGTTGTTGTTGTTGCATAATCTTTGAAATGCAAGAGAAAGGACAGAGGGTGATGTAGGATTCTACAGTAGGTGTCATTTAGACGTTGTCCACAAGATAGAAGCAGTGTGTGTGCAACGTTTCAGACTGATCCAGTGAAGAATTACCAGGACTTTTCCAAAATGTGTTGAATTGTTTAATTTATACATTTTCAAGTACATAACAATAGAGAACATACAAAAATGCTATGGTAATAAAAAATTTAAGTTTACCCACTCCCAGGAATGTCATACACGATGGATCATTAACGTCCCTACAGACACTAACTTTCACACATCTAGATGGCCGGAAAGTTACTAAGTAAGGGAAAAGGCAATCACTTGGTTGTAGTCACTAATAAGGTTGGATAGCTGTGGATTAGTGAGGAATGTGGGATGAGGTCAGGTTAGATGAAGGGAGAAGGAACAGTTTTATTACACACCTCACTTAACTTCCTACCTAGCAACAAATATGTAGTGTTTAGAGGTGCAAGTAGGAGACTCCGCCTAAAAGAGGGTATAAATACTTGTGTTGGTGGAAACATGTCTTTGCCTTGGTTTGAGCTTCGACTAGTTGTCCATTAGTTTTTTACTCTGTTTATTTAGAACCTAACAGAACCCAAAAGGGTTCTACCTGGAACCAAAAAGGGTTCTCCTATGGGGACAGCTGAAGAACCCTTTTGAGGCCTTTTTTTACTAAGAGCATAGTTCTAATCTGATGAAGAACCATGAAGTTAAAAATTGTGTACCCATCATTTTTGGTTCTGGACCACTGCCTAACACCACTATTCTATTGTAAAATAATCATGACACTTTCAGGAAGGGACACATTGACAACTTATTCAACTTAACCATTTACTTCACTACTTGTGTCAAAAAACACATTTCTATTGGATCCCATAAACACAGACACAGGCAGGATGCAGACGGTCAAAGTAAAAAAATAAAAAAATATTTTGTTTATTTAATAAAAATGGGGTTATAGTTTTAAAGGCAACACAGGACACACACAAAGAAAAAGTAGGCCCCGACACGTACACCACATGCACGCCAAAGTTCATAGTAGCCCGCAGGTCGGCTCCACAAAGGACGGTAATTGTGGTCCTTTGGGGCTGGGTTAATAAAACAATCTATTAAAAATCGACCAAATACACACTCACAAAAGACGGAAGTCAATCTCCTGTTTTGCGTGGACTAGAGAGTGGAAGTTCAACTCACCCTGAGCAGGGTTTTTGTTCGGCTCTTCCCGAGCAAAGGTCTTAATCTCTCTCGGTAGCAGCTCTCCTCTCCCTACGTAGCGGAGGAGATAGTGGTGGTGGAGACTGCTTGTGTTAGGCATGGTGTCTTCTGTCATCTTGTCTGGTCTGTGTGCTGGTTTCAGTCTCTCCAGCACTGACAATGTTTACATGTTCCTCAGATTAAAATAATTGATTCAAACATTTATATGGTTTGCAACAAGAATACTACGGTTACAGTCATCACAGAGGCCACCAGGGGCAACATTGCATCTGTGAACAGACAAAGAAACAACAAAAATAAAAGAGGAAAGCCTCAGATGCAAAAAAACTTTAAGACACAGACACCATATATACACACACTCAGTTTATTAGGTACACCCATCTACTACTAAAAAGGCCTTTGCCTCCAAAACAAGGAACTTGAATTTTCTCTGTAGATTTTGCGGTGACGTATATATATTTTTTGTTTTAGCTAAACAGGTGGAGCTCAATGCCCTGAATGACGAGTCGTCAATGATGAGGAGTGTATTGATCTGCAGTAGACTGTAGGAATGTGTACTCCCACGAACTCAAGGCCTCACCTGACTGATAAAAAGACCTGTGAATGGCATGGAGGAGTACGAAGGTTCTGGACTAAGGATGGAACACGATAACGTCAATAAGAGGAACAGACTAAGTTCCTGCCCAGTGTGATGGTTATGTATATGAAGTTGAGCCAGGCGCAGGAGAGATATTCTAGCGAATAAGTATTTATTAACATCAAGCGAATCCCATACAAGCAGGACACAAAATGAACGAAATCCAATGTAATAACGGAACAGTGAATACAACCTGTGAAATAAACACGGGTATAAAAGCCCAGAGAAATAAACACGGGTGTAAAATCAACCCGAGAGAATATGAAAGTGAAGAGAATCTCTCACACAAAACAATAACGCACAAAGACATGGGGGGAACAGAGGGTATATATACACACAATGACTGATGATGGGATAGGAACCAGGTGTGTACAAAGACAAGACAAAACCAATGGAATATGGAAGGGATCGGCAGGCTAGAAGTCCGGTGACGACGAACGCCAAAGCCCGCCTGAACAAGGGGTGGAGGCAGCTTCGGAGGGAGTCGTGACACCCAGCAATAGAGACTGATTGTTCATCCTAGACATAAAATGGTGGCCTAGTCAGAAGGGGGGCATAGTCTGAAGGTATAAACATACAGTGCATTCTGAAAGTATTCAGACCCCTTGACTTTTTCCAAATTTCGTTACGTTACAGCCTTCTAAAATGGATTAAATACAATATTTTCATCATCAATCTACACACAATACCCCATAATGAAAAAGTGAAAACAGGTTTTAAGTATTGTTTGCAAATTTATTACAAATAAAAAACTTAAATACCTTATTTACATAAGTATTCAGACCCTTTTCTATGAGACAACTAATTTATCTCAGGTGCATCCTGTTTCCTTTGATCATCCTTGAGATGTTTCTACAACTTGATTGGATTGCACCTGTGATAAATTCAATTGATTGGACATGATTTGGAAAGGCACATACCTGTCAATGTAAGGTCCCACAGTTGACAGTGCATGTCAGAGCAAAAACCAAGCCATGAGGTCGAAGAAATTGTCCGTAGAGCTCCGTGACAGGATCATGTCGAGGCACAGATCTGGGGAAGGGCACCAAAAAATGTCTGCAGCATTGAAGGTCTCCAAGAACACAGTGGCCTCCATCATTCTTAAATGGAAAAAGTTTGGAACCACCAAGACTCTTCCTAGAGCTGGCCGCCCGGCCAAACTGAGTGATTGAGGAGGTGACCAAGAACCCGATGGTCACTCTGACAGAGCTCCAGAGCTCCTCTGTGGAGATGGGAGAACCTTCCAGAAAGACAACCATCTCTGCAGCACTTCACCAATCAGGCCTTTATGGTAGAGTGGCCAGACGGAAGCCACTCCTCAGTAAAAGGCACATGACAGCCCGCTTGGAGTTTGCACCTAAAGCACTTCAGACCATGAGAAACAAGATGCTTTGGTCTGATGAAAACAAGATTGAACTCTTTGGCCTGAATGCCTAGCGTCATGTCTGGAGGAAACCTGGCACCGTCCCTACAGTGAAGCATGGTGGTGGCAGCGTCATGCTGTGGTGATGTTTTTCAGCAGCATGGGCTGGGAGACTAGTCAGGATTGAGGGAAAGATGAAGTGTGGGGTGAAGGTTCATCTTCCAACAGGACAAAAACCGGACAAAAACCCTGAGCACACAGCCAAGACAATGCAGGTGTGGCTTCAGGACAAGTCTCTGAATGTCCTTGAGTGGCCCAGCCAGAGCCCGGATTTGAACCCGATCGAACATCTCTGGAGAGACTTTTGCAGCGACGCTCCACATCCAACCTGACAGAGCTTGAGAGGATCTGCAGAGAAGAATGGGAGAAACACCCAGGGTGTCTGTGCTTTGTGGACCTTTTACAGAATGTGACTGGCAGAACGGGTGTTGTATGTGGAGGATGAGGGCTGCAGTAGATATCTCAGATAGGGGGAATGAAATTAGTATGATACAGTATGTACCGTTTGGTATGGTTACTTACATAAGACAGAAGGTTACTTAAGGCAAAAATGAAAGTAGTGTGGTTTGTCGGGGTGGATGAGTAGACGTATAACGTGACATCTATCAACCCAAAGGTTGTGTTTTTGAATCTCATCACGGACCACTTTAGCATTTTATCTACTTTGCAACTACTTACTACTTTTTAGCTGCTTTGCAACCACTTAGCATGTTAGCTAACCCGTCCCCTAACACTAACCTTAACCCTAAAGCCTAACTCATAACCCTAACCTTAACCCTAACCTTAGCCCCTAACCCCTAGCCTAGCTAACGTTAGCTACAACAAATTGAAATACGTAACATATTGTACAAATTGCAATTCAGAACATACTGTATCATATGAAATGGATGATGGACATCCACAAATGAATACATACCTTACGAAACATAACATATCATACTAAATGGAGTGTCCCGGATTTACCTTCACTATGCTATGTCTACCCGAGTCCAGGATGATAGTTAAGTGTGTGGGGACTGCTGTTTTATGGGGTCTATGTGTTGTGTGCATAGTTGGCATCAGTTCAGTTCATACAGGTAATTATTATTTTAAGCACACAGAAAGGAAAGCACACTGTGCACTATACACTCTCAACTATCTTCCCTTTCCAACATATCTCTCTCTCTCTCTCTCTCTCTCTCTCTCTCTCTCTCTCTCTCTCTCTCTCTCTCTCTCTCTCTCTCTCTCTCAATTCAATTCAAAGGGCTTTATAGGAATGGGAAACATATGTTTACATTGCCAAAGCAAGTGAAATAGATAATAAACAAAAGTGAAATAAACATTAACAAATGAACAGTAAACATTACACTCACAAAAGTTCCAAAGGAATAGAGACATTTCAAATGTCACATTATGGCTATATACCGTGTTGTAATGATGATCCTTCTCTCGCTCTCGCGCTGTCTCTCTTGCAGTATCACAGCTTGGCCACCAGGTGGCATGAAAGTCTACCCTATTGCTGCTCTTAGCACTGACCCCCCTTATTATTATTCTGAAATAACTTCCAGACAGCCCTGAAAGCTGAAGTCAGACTGCAAAGTTTAATCAGATAAAAAATTGTTTGTATTGCCCTCATATCACAACAGCTGGTTAGCATTTATGAAGAGGGAAATGCTTCACAAACAGCAGCCATATAAATGGAGGGGTTAATGAAGACTCCTGCTATGTGGATGTTGTTGTACAGGGCTCTTGTATTACAAACAATCTGGTCTGATCCAAGTCATATCAAAGGGCACGTTGGGGCAAAACAACACAATGAAACACCTCCTACAGCGTTGTAGATTAACAATGACTCATCTACATGTGCTTGTTATCTACAGTATCTCTTCATCTCTACTTCTACTGATGCCAGAACCAAACCATCACTGACTGCAGCCATTCTGCCTGTAACAATCTCTTATCTGCATCAAAACAATGTCCAGTCTCCTTCTGTGCATCACCACCATAGTGGGATAAGCTGCAAGACACAGATAGTTCAAAGAGACTCCCGTCCTGTGTCTTTCCATTGATTGACTACCCCCTCAATGTCTTCCCAGTTCCCACCATCTGGTTCAATAGGCCATAATGTGTTCCTCAAAAGACAGTCAATGAGATGAGGGACATTTAACCTTTATTTAACTAGGCAAGTCAGTTAAGAACAAATTCTTATTTACAATGACGGCCAACCGTTGGGATGAGGGAGGCCATTTGATCAGGGTTTAGCAATAACTTTTGTCTCTGTGGTGGTATGTCCTCCTGAGTGATGGGCGTGTGTGGACAGACAGCTCCCCCCTCGGTGCCCATATTGGCACCAGTATGGAGGAGACAGACAGTTCCCCCCTCGGTGCCCATATTGGCACCAGTATGGAGGAGACAGACAGATCCCCCCTCGGTGCCCATATTGGCACCAGTATGGAGGAGACAGACAGATCCCTCCTCGGTGCCCATATTGGCACCAGTATGGAGGAGACAGACAGATGGGCTCAGAAGAGGGTGTCATCTGAAATCAGCACTTGTTTCCCTGCTAGACGTCATCCTGAATCAGGGAGCTTTGACTTGTCAGAGATCATATATATTGATCATATATATTGAAGGAAAGGTTGCCTATATGTTTAGTGAAAACATTGGGTCGTTTTTTTTAAATAGATTTCTAAGATAGCTTCACATCAGCAGAGTACACTGTCTGAACCTGCTATGGCTTTGGTCAAACTGACTCATTATAATATTCACTGATTTCTCTTCCACATGTCCCCCTCACTGGTCTGTTTGTCCATCCACAGTGTGTTAATGTACTGTCTGTCTCCACAGTGTGTTTGTGTTCTGTCTGTTTGTCCGTCCACAGTGTGTTAATGTACTGTCTGTTTGTCCCTTCACAGTGTGTTAATGTACTGTCTGTCTCCACAGTGTGTTTATGTACTGTCTGTCTCCACAGTGTGTTTATGTACTGTCTGTTTGTCCGTCCACAGTGTGTTAATGTACTGTCTGTTTGTCCCTTCACAGTGTGTTAATGTACTGTCTGTCTCCACAGTGTGTTTATGTACTGTCTGTCTCCACAGTGTGTTTATGTACTGTCTGTCTCCACAGTGTGTTTATGTACTGTCTGTCTCCACAGTGTGCTTGTGTTCTGTCTGTTTGTCCGTCCACAGTGTGTTAATGTACTGTCTGTTTGTCCCTTCACAGTGTGTTAATGTACTGTCTGTCTCCACAGTGTGTTTATGTACTGTCTGTCTCCACAGTGTGTTTATGTACTGTCTGTCTCCACAGTGTGTTTATGTACTGTCTGTCGCCACAGTGTGTTTATGTACTGTCTGTCTCCACAGTGTGTTTATGTACTGTCTGTCTCCACAGTGTGTTAGTGTACTGTCTGTTGATGTTTGAGTGAGTTGTTTCTCAGTATCGGTGGAAAGACTGCCCACGTGTCATGTTGTCAGCGGACTCTGCCCCTCCACGCTGGAGGGAGGAGGGGATGTGAAGATGGAGGTGTGACGTGTGTGTGTGCGTGTGTGTCCTCAGACTGACGCTCATAAACAGTGGGGACCCAGCTAGAGGGAGGAGTAGGACACACCTCTCTGTAGCCTGTGGCACATAACCTGGCAAACATGCCCTCACTGGCTACAATATTGGCCCCTTGTAGGCTGCCCACATTGGCTAAAATATTGTCCCCTTGTAGGCTGCCCACATTGGCTAAAATATTGGGCCCTTGTAGGCTGCCCACATTGGCTATAATATTGGGCCCTTGTAGGCTGCCCACATTGGCTATAATATTGGCCCCTGGTAGGCTGCCCACATTGGCTAAAATATTGGCCCCTTGTAGGTGTCAGATTCTGACTGTGGCATTGTCTTTGGCTCCCTCTTGTGGGGAGTTGGGCCCGGGCCGGGAACCAGCATTCACTTGTGGCTAGGAGCATCAGCGGGGTCGGGTCCGAGGCCAGGAAGGGCAGTCCGCTCCACCGGTGCCCAGTCCGGGTCCGGTCGTCGACTCCGCCCCCATGCCGGAGCAGTCCGCTCCACCGGAGCCCACTCCGGGTCCGGCCGTCTGCTCTGCTACAGTGCCGGAGCAGTCCGCTCCACCGGTGCCTAGTCCGGGTCCGGTCGTCGATTCCGCCCCCATGCCGGAGCATCCGATCCACCGGGGTCTAGTCCGGGACCGGTGGTCTGCCCCTCTCCAGAGGTGGAGGTCCCCACACCAAGGTCCGGACTGGACTTGGTGCGTCAGGGGAGTACTGGGGAGGGATCCATCACGCCGGGGTCCGGAGAGAACAGTGCGTGCCACGGGGAGACAGGGAGGGAGCTGCCCTCGTTGCCTACGTCACGCTCAAAACCGGATCCCGAGCCTCCACCAGCAACCTCCCCAGTGCTCCGCTCTATCCCCTCATTTATTTTATAAAATGTGATTTTGTGTTTTTTTTTTTTTTTTTTAATAATGACTCTTGGGTATGTTTTTTGAGGGGGGAGCAGCAAGGTTAGGAGCCCGCGCCTTATGGGGGGGGGTACTGTCAGGTTCTGACTGTGGCATTGTCTCTGGCTCCCTCTTGTGGGGAGTTGGAGGGCCGCGGTTAGAGCTTGGCAGCCCTCACAGGGTGTATTTGGTGGTGGTTTGATTTCCATCCCCAATTAGAGACAGCTGTCTCGTATTGTCTCTAATTGGGGATTCTATTTAAGTTCCTGTGTTTGTCACCTGGGTGTGGGTTCTTGTATGTGTATGTTTCACGTCAGTTCACGGTTTGGCTACTCTCCTTGTTTGTTTTTGGTACTTGTTAGTAAGAAAAGAGGAATGTCTCTCCACCAACACTCTGCTTCTCGTCCCGTCTCTTCAAATCGTGACAGTAGGCTGCCCACATTGGCTAAAATATTGGCACCTTGTAGGCTGCCCACATTGGCTAAAATATTGGGCCCTTGTAGGCTGCCCACATTGGCTAAAATATTGGCCCCTTCTAGGCTGCCCACATTGGGCTGATGTGCCTTCGCTCATCGCCTCCATGTTGGCCCCGAAGGCATTTGCCCAGTTTTGCCCAGTGTTGCCCAGTGTTGCCCAGTGTGGACAGCTCATATCTGGTGAGGGCAGCCCTCACTTGGCCTGAAATAAGCACATCTTTTCCCAGATAACATGTTCACATGGCACGAAGCGCCTTTAGTATTTAATAGGAATCTATTAATTTAATTATTACAATTTAATTCACTGCAGAAATTGCATATTTTTAAAGCCTATTTAGGAAACATGATACATTGTATCAGAAAGACAACCAAGTTTTTACTATCATACATAAATGTTTTACAAGAGAAACTGTTACGTTTCTCATGTCTCATGCACGTATTTAAGTATTTTTTAAAATATTTCATAATTGGCAGTGTACAAGATCTAAAACAAATGACAACAGAACACTTCAACTGGAACAACACGCTCTGTAACGTTGTGTGCAAACCACGCCCGCAAATATTTGAATGAGCCCATGCCTTTAGCTGGGCTTGGTGTGGGCTAGCCCGTGCTGGGCTTGGTGTGGGCTAGCCCGTGCTGGGCTTGGTGTGGGCTAGCCCGTGCTGGGCTTGGTGTGGGCTAGCCCGTGCTGGGCTTGGTGTGGGCTAGCACGTGCTGGGCTTGGTGTGGGCTAGCCTGTGCTGGGCTTCAGGACTACATATCACTACAGTATACAGCAGGCCTACCAAGCTAGCAAAGTGTTGCCGGGTGAAACCAACCTGATTGCTACGTTCACCGTTCTGATTTATTTCAGATATCACATATTACATATGCATCACATACTTTGGGTGTGTCATAGTTGTGACTTTTCCTGTGTCGTTAAGTGACATATTGCATGTGTAATTGGATTGTAATGAACTTAAAGGAAATATAATTGACTATTAGCATTAGAATGAATATGGAACAATGTTGCATATGTTCATAATTACAATAGCTTTATTTTTCTGTAAAAAATTATGAAATTATTAAAAGTTGACATTATTCAACATTTTACAAAGTAAAAACAAACACATAAATATTTGAGTGTAAAGGTTTGGTTTACATTTCTCTCCCTGCACTAAATAATAATAAATATGATGTTCTGGGAATGTGCCCACTGTTTTCCAGTGCAGTTCAGGGTATGACAGAATCACTCAAAACGTTTCAGAGGATCAAGGAGTGGTTTGGGCCATTTAGTTGGTTTTGGTGAAGGCCTGGTAGAGGGCGGTGAGTTGGGCCTTCAGGTCCTGGGCGTAGGGGTCCAGCTTGTCCTTCAGGTCCTCAGCGTAGGGGGCCAGGCCCTGCACCACCATCCTCAGCTCCTCACTCTTCTGGATCAGGGTGGCTCTCAGGGCCTCGGAGTCCAGGGACTCTGCATAGGGGGCCAGATCCTGTTTCAGCTGCTCCACTCTCTGCTGGACTTGTGTCTTTATCTCCTCTGCGTAGGGCTCCAGTTTTCCCTTGACACTACCCAGGTCCTGCTCCAGACGCTCTCTCAGACGCTCTCTCAGCACTTCGGCTTCCCAGGTAATCTTGTTCACCAGGTCCTTGTCTGCAGGAGGAAGCTGCTTCCACAGGAAGACAGTGTACTGAATGGCCACGTCAGCACTCTCTATGATGCGGTCACTACAGGAGAGGAGAGGGGTCAGGTCAGGATTTTAGTACTCTGAGGGCGTCCACTACAGACATTACACACATGTTATGACAACTACATCACAGGCCACATGACTTACTAGACATCCTGTCCCAGCTGAGTCTTCCTGATCATCTCGACGGTGTCACCAACATAATCCCAGAAGGCATCTGTCAGCTGCTCCAGCTGTGGCTTGGGCTCATCAGCGTAGAATAGGTTAGCATGGCAACCTGTTGGGTTGTGGAAGTAGAGTTAGTTCCTGTGAAACTGCTAGTTTAACCTGACCTACACTGCTCAAGGAGCTTGAAGTAGGCCAAGATTAAAATAATAATAATTCAAATAATCTTGTTGCATTCAAAGCTTTCAATTTAAAAACTTTTACAGAGTAGTTATGGTTGTGGTAACATTAGATGTTACTTACCAGAGAGTACAGCAATTGCAAGCACCACGAACACCTTCATATTTGCGTTTCTCACTGAAACAGAAACATCATCAATTACACTTCAACTACGTTTGAATCTTAGAACCCTAAAATGATAGTTTCTCAACACCTTGTTTTGAATATCAGCATTGGCCTCACCAGTTTTTTTCCTGGTGTATCCCTGTGTATTTAGTCTGTCTGTGTGTCTCTCAGGCCAGTGCTCTGCTGTATATATAGTGGAAACTAGAGGTGTAGCAGAAAGCCCAAAGTCCAGGAGTCACCGCCATGTCACCTCTCTTCCTGGCTGGTTGTCGACACGCACGCACGCACGCACGCACACACACATACACACACACACACACACATACATGACAATACATTATTTTGTTACATTCATATTCACTCTCTGAGCCTGACAGACTGAATATGGACAGACCAGACTTGATTAACCTTGCTTTGATTGAACTTCAATATGTTTCCTTTGGGAATCTCCCTCACCACCACCATGGACCTTTTTATTGGTTATAGTCTAATTAGACAACTGTGCATGAACCTTAACCCTTCTACTGAAAGCCTCATTCTAGAGAAGACTTACAGTCAGTGGTGCAACTTTCACTGCGGACGGGGGACGGGGGGGGGGGGGGCATGTGGGGCTGTTGGGGAGGACGTCCCTCCACATTCTGAAATTACATTTATGTCCGCCCACCCCCCCAGTTTTATACAAAACGAGGCAACGGTGTGCTTAAGGACCATGAGGACATCTCCAAGAGGTTGGGTAGGCTGTTTGGAGTGTTTATGCAACTGGATAAAAAAAATTATAATAATTTAAAAAAAATGTATGTCCCCCCAATTCTAAAACCAAAGAAGCGCCCCTGCTTGCAGTAATACTAATGGGTAAATGTACAGTTGAAGTCGGAAGTTTACATACACCTTAGCCAAATACATTTAAACTCAGTTTTTCACAATTCCTGATATTTAATCTGGAAATTCCCTGTTTTAGGTCTATTAGGATCACCACTTTATTTTAAGAATGTGAAATAATAGTAGAGAGAATTATTTATTTCAGCTTTTATTTCTTTCATCACATTCCCAGTGGGTCAGAAGTTTACATACACTCAATTAGTATTTGGTAGCATTGCCTTCAAATTTAAAACATTTCAGGTAGCCTTCCACAAGCTTCCCACAATAAGTTGTGTGAATTTTGTCCCATTCCTCCTGACAGAACTGGTGTAACTGAGTCCGGTTTGTAGGCCTCCTTGCTAGCACATGCTTTTTCAGTTCTGCCCACAAATTTTCTATAGGTCAGGGCCACTCAAATACCTTGACTTTGTTGTTGTCCACAACTTTGGGTCATTGTCCATTTGGAAGATCCATTTACGACCAAGCTTTAACTTCCTGACTGATGTCTTGAGATGTTGCTTCAATATATCCACATAATTTTCCTTCCTCATGATGCCATCTATTTTGTGAAGTGCACCAGTCCCTCTCCTGCAGCAAAGCACCCCAACATCATGATGCTGCCACCCCGTGCTTCACGGTTGGGATGGTGTTCTTCGGCTTGCAAGCGTCCCCCTTTTTCCTCCAAACATAACGATGGTCATTATGGCCAAACAGTTCTATTTTTGTTTCATCAGACCAGAGGACATTTCTCCAAAAAGTACGATCTTTGTCCCCATGTGCAGTTGCAAACCGTAGTCTGGCTTTTTTATGGCAGTTTTGGAGCAGTAGCTCTTCCTTGCTGAGCGGCCTTTCAGGTTATGTCGATATAGGACTCGTTTTACTGTGGATATGGATACTTTTGTACCTGTTTCTTCCAGCATTTTCACAAGGTCCTTTGCTGTTGTTCTGGGATTGATTTGCACTTTTCGCACCAAAGTACGTTCATATCTAGGAGACAGAAGGCGTCTCCTTCCTGAGCGGTATGACGGCTGTGTGGTCCCATGGTGTTTATACTTGCATACTATTGTTTGTACAGTTTGCTCCCAACGATGAACCAAACTTGTGGAGGTCTACAAACATTTTTTGGAGGTCTTGGCTGATTTCTTTAGATTTTCCCATGATGTCGAGCAAAGAGGCACTGAGTTTGAAGGTAGGCCTTGAAATACATCCACTGGTACACCTCCAATTTACTCAAATGATGTCAATTAGCCTTTCAGAAGCTTCTAAAGCCATGACATAATTTTCTGGAATTTTCCAAGCTGTTTAAAGGCACAGTCAACTTAGTGTATGTAAACTTCTGACCCCATAAGTGAAATAATCTGTCTGTAAACAATTGTTGGAAGAATGACTTGTGTCATGCACAAAGTAGGTGTCCTAACCAACTTGCCAAAACTATAGTCTGTTAACATAAAATCTGTGGAGTGGTTGAAAAATGAGTTTTAATGACTTCAACCTAAGTGTATGTAAACTGTATTTCACTGCTGATGGCTGGCAGATAGCCTTAAACATGTCCACACCAAAGACACTTTGTTATCAGGTCAAGCAATGTGAACAAAACCACATATAATACTAAATAGATAGGATGCTGGCATGACTACATTTGACTTTTCAATGTGGTGCTTTTTGACAAGGACATGATTGCATTATCAACAACCTGGCGTTTGTTAGCCATCAAAGGTAGCATCCCAACGGATGTGTCACCTCAACTGCCAACGCAAACCTATAGCGTAGTGTCAACCTTCATATATTTTAGTCATCACTGGGGCCAGAGGTTATTTGAGGTGTTGAACGTTGCACTGTAGTGAATTTACATAGGGAATAGTAGAGCACAGGCAACACCCTCTCCTTACTCTACTCTATATAGAGTGGCACTGTGATGAGATAAGATGGTTTGTAATAAGGCACAGTGGGCAGATAGGAGGTTTAGAACTCAACTCCTGACTTCACATCTCCAGGTTATCAGGATGTGACATCATGAATAATTCAAGTGATGTAGAATGAGTGCTGTGAGGACTCTCCCTCTGGCCATTCTCAGGGTAGACTGATCCACCTTTTTGACATGGTAATGTCGTTCCCAGACACTTCTTTGTGCAATAACCTGTGGGTGAGATTATGACATGGTATACTACCAGTACAGCACAGTAACCCCCTATCCATTTAAACAGAATAACTACAGTATGACAAAGGGGGAGCTTTACTTTGAAAAATGAAAGTCTACTGTAACATTTAATTGATTACAAATAAGTTCCTAGACACCATACCTTATGTGAAATCACCCTAGACCCTATCACAGTGTGTATGGGTCAACTGAACTTTGGTCAGACAACTGACACATGGAAGGGCTTGAACACATGACCTCACAGTGAAACTGAAAACTATATCATACAATAAATTCTGTGAGTCAATGCCAGCTGGCTGGACATCAAACTAAAATTGGCTATCAATCCATATCATATCTGATCAGACTGTGATATCTCATAAAGATTGGGAGGAAGGTGTTGTCTGGACAAAGTGCTATTTATGTCTGAGAAATGGCTGTGGCTTAGAGAATGGCTGATTCGATCTGAGACTTTCTGTGCCATCAAGGAAAAATCCATGAAACTGACCTGGTGTGAACTAGATACTCACTATCACCATTGTAGAGTTGTAGCATCATATATAAAGACAAAAATACATTATGGTTGAGAGAAAAAAACATGCCAGTGTATGTAAACGTGCATAAGCCACAATACAACACAATCCATCTACCCTCAGATGATATTAACAGTAATAGACCTGTATAAATGCAAGGCCAACAAGTATCCTGCTGCACATGTATTACTACTGCATATCATTGAAAAACTATAGACAAGGGGATTGAATGTAGATGTGTTTATCAGCATGCAGTTCCAGGATATTGGTATTCAATGAGTATCTCTGACCACTATTTTATGTCCCTAACTCTGTTTGTCACACTTTACCCAGAGGGGATAATAACGCAGTGCACTCCTGTGTGTTCTGGGTCCAGGGGTTCATTGGGACATGTCCAGGGTGAGCTGTCAGGACAGGACTGGGATGGGTCAGGTAGACAGGTGCTGAGTGATGCACTGCAGTCTGAGAGTTTATGATTTGGAGCATTACTGACAGCGAGGCACTGGATCCTGGACTTTGTGTTCCTTACTGCACTGCTTACTATATATACAGGCCAGGACACAGCTGAAACTACACTCATTGCAGACTGGACTCAGAAATACACCAACACACTCATACACAAAGACGGTAAGCTGGATTCTACAAATCCATGGTATTCTTTGATAGCATTCTATTATGGTTTTTTTTTCTGGTGGATTACAATGTTTGAAGTGATTGTTGCTTTATTTCACAGAATCTGATTGAGAGTCATGAAGGTCCTTGTGGTGCTCGCGCTGGCTGTATTCACTGGTGAGTAGGATACATGAATATTTCAGATTATACGTGACATTTATAGAGTTAAAGTACAGCAACATAATAAATTCAATCAATCTACCAAATTAATTTAAAGTCAATAGTCAATAATAACCATGGCAGAGAGAGATCATGACAGTATTTTCTAGTTACCTTAATGCCGCCAACAGGTTGCCTTGCCTAACCAGTAATGACCCTGAAAAATACAGTTTCACAATAACTAACTCTTCTGCCACGCCCCAACAGGTGGCCATGCTAACCTGTTCTACGCTGATGAGCCCAAGCCACAGCTGGAGCAGCTGACAGATGCCTTCTGGGACTACGTCGCCAAGGCAACACAAACGGCCGACGACACCGTCCAGATGATCAGGAAGTCTCAGCTGGGACAGGATGTCAAGTACGTCATGTGACCTGTGATGTAGTTGTCATAACATGTGTGGAATGTCTATAGTCAAATCGCTAAGTTTACTAGGATGGGGACCTGAAATGACCCCCCTCTCCTCTCCTGCAGTGACCGCATCACAGAGAGTGCTGACGCGGCCAGCCAATACGCCATCTCCCTGCAGGAGCAGCTTCCTCCTGCAGCCAAGGACCTGATGAACAAGATTACCCAGGAGGCTGAGGTGCTGAGAGAGCGTCTGGAGCAGGACCTGAGCAGTGTGAAGGGGAAACTGGAGCCCTACGCAGAGGAGATGAAGACACAAGTCCAGCAGAGAGTGGAGCAACTGAAACAGGATCTGGCCCCCTATGCAGAGTCCCTGGACTCCGAGGCCCTGAGAACCACCCTGCTCCAGAAGAGTGAGGAGCTGAAGGGGAGTCTGGAGCAGAGTGTGAAGGAGCTGCAGTCTCAGCTGGGTCCCTACACTGACGAGCTGAAGCAGAAAGTGGACCTGCGCCTGCAGGACTTCCAGAAGAGTGTGGCCCCCCTGGCTGAGAACCTCCAGAGCCAGCTGACCACCAGAGTTCAGATGGTGCAGCAGGGCCTGGCCCCCTATGCTGAGGACCTGAAGGACAAGCTGGACCCCTACGCCCAGGACCTGAAGGCCCAACTCACCGCACTCTACCAGGCCTTCACCAAGACCAACTAAATCACAATCTTTCCTCCAACTGACTAGTCTTGCCCTTTTGAAGACTGTATTCTCCCTTCAAAGCCTTAAAACATGCCACGGTTGTCAATAGAATGAAGGAGAGTTTACAAAGATGAACTTGGTAATGCAGATGAGGTCCATTCTGTATTTAGTATGAACTGAATTAGTCAATGACATCTTTGTATCTTGATGGTTTGTCAGTGACTGTGCCATATTTGTTGTGATATTCTTAATTTATGGAAATTAAAAGCAAACAAATTAAGTACACCCTTTTTGTTTTTGTTGTCCTAGGCTACCTGGCTAAAATGCCTGCTCGCTAGCCTAACTTCCTTTCATGGGCAACAATTAGCCAGTTAACATTAGCCTACTACATCTAGCTACATATTGAACTTCCATCCTCTCAGTCCAGGGGCACAATGTATGAATTAATGGTTTGATCTGAATCGCTGTTATAATCATTGGCCAGTACGGAGAATTAAGTAAAACCACAAGTCCAAATTCCTATCTCCATCCATGGTTAATTTAGGATAGGGCCAATTTTAGCTAGCTAAAATTGGCCCTATCCTAAATTAACCATGGATGGAGATAGGAATTTGGACTTGTGGTTTTACTTAATTGACTATCCTTTTTTAGCTAGCTAAAAATGACGTTTGGCTTTTGATGTGATGTGATTGGTGTGAATCCAAATCCAAACTGGCTTCCCTAGACACATTTTTTGGACGCGCCAGGACCATTTACAGTTGAGTTCACTCAGTTCAGCTCAACGCTGATAGGCTATGATTGAATAATTGTTTTGTCAAGGGAGGCCAAATGCTTGCTAGCTGCCCTTGCATTCAATGCGGCAACAATATCATACTCTTTTTGACCAGAGAGTGTCAGATAGATGAGCTACACAGACGCTGTTTCGCTCGCTCGGATGCTTTCTCCGTTGAGATCCATTCTGCCTCTTGCTAATTGAAGGATAATTATGAAACACAGAGAGACGAAAGATAAATTATTGTATATGTTTTATTCTTTTTTTATTGGTACATTTTTGGGGGAAACCCTAATGGCAATAGCTTGCTTGCTACTTCACCATAGTTTTAGAATGAATGCCATCTAGTGGCAGTTGATGGTGATTTACTGACCTCTTCACAGAAATCAGAAAATAACCATAAATACAAGGACCTGACAAACAGTCATGTACCGCTCGCTCTCGCCCCCCCCCCCAGTCTCTCTCTCTCTCTCTCTCTCTCTCTGAATTACTTGTAAAAACAACACAGTCCTGTAACACTATCAGAAATCCTATCACGCCCCACAATACAAAACCCCCTCCAGAGGTGGGTATGTCTCTGCATGTTTGATGATGTACCTGTATCACCCATCCTCCCCCTCTCAACCCCCGGCTCTGCCAGGGCTCGCCCATGCCGCCTCACCCAGAGGTAAACAACATTCCTTGGCTCTGTTACCTGCATTGGGCTGCAGAACAGTATGTCCATAAAACAACTCTGTGAGAACAGGGAACATGACAACTCAACATAAACCAAAAGTAGATGTTGATTTAGATCTTTGTCTGGTAGTAAGACTGTAAAACAAATGTCTGAGATCTGCCTTATGTCACAGGGGTTCTGTCATGATAGACTAAATAGAGGGCCTACAGCTAAGCCTACAATGAACTGGCAAAAGTCTAATAGATCAGAATTGGTCCTTAAAGTGTTCCTTATGTTCCTTGGAGCAGCATTTTTACATAGTAAACTGTGTTTGATTTATGGTCCTTGTTGTTTGCTAGTGAACAAACATTGTATTTCTACCGTATGCATGGCATCACAGGCTCATATGAAGTTAGGGGTGAGAGTTCTCACTTTGACCAGAAGTGACCAACTAACCACAGACCACAGTCCTCCAGCTCCCGTCACACCACTCCTAACTCCAAGATGAGCTGGCTGGGGTTATGAGAGTTCACTGCTCACCGATAACCTCTCACACACTGCCTGTCTACAGCTAGTTATACTGAACCATCATCCTTCTTATTTTCTCTCTCTCACTTCCCTGTCATTTTGTCTCTGCCTGTTTCTATGACCCCAGTGATCAGGCCTTGAAAGCCATTACAACTGCTCTACTGCTCTACTCTTCATAACAGCTGTGCTGCTATGCCTGTCCCTCGTGGTCCCAGCTTTAGTGGGACACGTCTGTCTGTCCCAGCAGGGAGAGCAGCAGTGGGTAGGGTACTGAGTTCAGCTCAGGCTGAGAGATTTTAAATACAAAGAGTGAACCAAATCACAATCAAATCAAATCAAATTGTATTTGTCACAAGCTTCATAAACAACAGGTGTAGACTGAAAGTGAAATGAGTATTGGCTCTTCCCA
This sequence comes from Thymallus thymallus, assembly GCA_023634145.1. Taxonomy (NCBI): domain Eukaryota; kingdom Metazoa; phylum Chordata; class Actinopteri; order Salmoniformes; family Salmonidae; genus Thymallus; species Thymallus thymallus. The sequence continues at coordinate 15,912,651 of CM042416.1, forward strand.
CAATATAAACAATTCTAGAAAAATAATAAGACGAGGAATAAATACACAATAAGTAACGGTAACTTGGCTATATACACAGGGTACCAGTACAGAGTTGATGTGCATGGGTACGAGGTAATTAAGGTAGATATGTACAGTACCAATCAAAAGTTTGGACACACCATTCAAGAGTTTTTCTTTATTTTTACTATTTTCTACATTGTATAATAATAGTGAAGACATCAAAACTAGGAAATAACACATATGGAATCATGTAGTAACCAAAAAAGTGTTAAAGAAATCAAAATAGATTTTAGATTTTAGATTCTTCAAAGTAGTCACCCTTTGCCTTGATGACAGCTTTGAACACTCTTTGTCTTGCTCACATTGAGGAAGAGGTTGTTGTCCTGGCACCACACTGTCAGGTCACTGATCTCCTCCCTATAGGCTGTCTTATCATCGTTGGTGATCAGGTCAACCACCATTGTGTCGTCAGCAAACTTAATGATGGTGTTGGAGTCGTGCATGGCCACGCAGTCATGGGTGAACAGGGAGAACAGGAAGGGACTAAGCAAGCACCCCTGAGGGGCCCACGTGTTGAGGGTCAGCATGGCGGATGTGTTGCCTACCCTCACCACCTGGGAGCGGCCCGTCAGGAAGTCCAGGATCCAGTTGCAATAGAGATTGTGTCATCTGTGGATCTGTTGGGGTGGTATGCGAATTGGAGTGGGTTCAGGGTGTCTGGGATAATGGTATTGATGTGAGCCATGCATTTCATGGCTACAAAAGTTATAGTCAGGTAGACAGCTTACCTTGGCATTCTTGGGCACAGGGACTATGGTGGTCTGCTTGAAACATGTAGGTATTAGATAATGGGTCAGAGAGCGGTTGAAAATGTCAGTGAAGATACTTGCCAGCTGTTCAGCGCATGCTCTGAGTACACGTCCTGGTAATCAGTCTGACGCCACGGCCTTATGAGGGTTAACCTGTTTAAAGGTCTTGCTCACATTGGCTAAGGAGAGCGAGATCACACAGTCGTCCGGAACAGCTGGTGCTCTCATGCATGGTTCAGTGTTGCTTGAGTAGAAGGAATTTAGCTGGTTTGGTAAGCTCGAGTTAATGGGCAGCTCACAGCTGGGTTTCCCTTCATAATTGAAGGACTCTAGGAGCCTGTTGGAAGAACTATAAAAAGCCATTTCAATGCTGTTCCCACATTAAATGTAGGAGAAGAATAACTCCAAAGGCCGATCAAATATCACAAAAGGATTGTGTGACAACATAATGTGAGGTTGTTTGGATTAAATTACTTCAGTAATCCTCTGACTGTGTGCTGGACAGGACTGGACTTGTCATGCAGCTGAGCGTCCACTTTTCCCATGTGACACACCCATACTGTGACATAGAGTATAGGAAGCATGAGGAATTCTATGCATCAAACTGAGAGACATTGTAAACATCTGATGGGTCATTTGATGGGTCATTTATATATTTTTTATCCTGTCAAGTAATGTGTCCTCAAATTGCTTGTAGTCAGAAGAGAGCACATGCACTGCATTGGCTGTTCATCTCAAGATATGCTAGCTAGCTGGCTAGATATATACATATCCATTCCGACCAATCACTGAAGATATAGAGGTTTACTCCTGGAGGTTATCTCATACTATCAGGGTCAGAACAAACCAATCAACTCCAGTTTGTGTTTATTGGGAGAAGGCTTCGTGTGATTACAACACAGAGAGGAATGTCTAGTATTGACAGCAGAGGTAGCGTACCTGCTGGACCGTTCTGGGTAAAGGCCATCAGTACTGCTGGAATCAGTAGTGGTGCTGATAACAAGGCCTATATATGGCCAGCATTGCACAGACAGTCACAGATATAGACTGTCATTACCTGAGTATAAAAATGACTCAACAGAAGATTCCTCATTATGAAAGCTCTGTTGTTGTACCACTGGGGCTTTCCAGAACCCCTTACAAGACCCAAAATTGTAACTTTCACATTCACCACACAACCATGCTTAGATCTAACTATGGCAGACCAAATTCCTGAGCAGAACATATTCAGGGCAAATCTGATCCATGAGATAAACAAGCAATACTGCAAGGACATTGTGGTTGATCAGGATGTTCCATTGTATTCATCAGTTGTGTAAAGTACTTAAGTAAAAATACTTTAAAGTACTACTTAAGTCGTTTTTGGTACTTTATTTTAGTATTTATATTTTTGACTACTTTTACTTTTACTTCACACATTCCTAAAAGAAATATTGTGCTTTTTACTCTATAAATTTCCCTGACAACCAAAAGATAAGTATTCACGCACTTATCAAGAGAACATCCCTGGTCATCCCTACTGCTTCTGATACGGAGGACTCACTAAAAACACATGTTTTGTTCCTATATGATGTCTGAGTGAACATAACATCATAACCGCTCTCCGTTTCCGGTTCAAGCGCTGGATAACCGACCACTGGGATCTGGCACCGTCTGACACATCACAGCACCACTCAACATCACCGTGGGACCCCTGCACCAAGAAAGCCTCCCCTTCCTCATCATCCATGCACTCGTACACAAAGTCGTCCTCTGCCTCCTGTGGCTCCAACGCCACGAACCCACCATCTCCTGGCCGAGGATGGAGATTACGGCCTGGTCACCCAGATGCCGGAAGACCTGCTTTCCCTTACCCTGTAGTTCCACATCGGTTGAGAGTCCTGTGGTTGCCCTCTAGGCCGACATCCCAGAGGTTTACTAGGGAGGTTTTCTCAAAGACTTAGACTCCATCACTACCCTGATTACTTCTCCTTTATCTAACACTCCTTTGTTATCACCCACAAGGCAGTATTGTTTATGTTTCCATGTTAGACGCTTCTCTTGTTTTGTATCATTACATGTTCTTAATAAAGCTAGCCCTGTCAAACCCTTATCTTGAGTGAGTTTTATATTGAGGTTATAATATGCACATTTTCTACAGTATCTCCTTTTTACCTTGGTTGCAGGGAGAAAAAACATACAAAACTTTTTCTCTCATTGGACAAATGAGAGAAACTAACCTCAGTCTGTTTATGCACTTTTAACTCATGTGATGTCTGAACTGTCTTTGTTGCCCCTCACACCACTCTTTCTCTCTCATAATCCTTCATACTGAACCACAGCTCTATCCCCAAGCCCTGACATGTCCCTGAGAACAGCCATATCTCATGCTCCTACCTTGTTTTGCACTGATCACTGCTTGTCACACTGGGGAGTTATTGTTTTGAGGAAATAATAAATGTTATCAGTTATAGTGCCTTCAGAAAGTATTCATATCCCTTGACTTATTCCACATTTTGTTGTGTTCAAAATTAATTCAAAATGGATTAAATATATTTTTCTCTCACCCATCTACACACAATACCCCATAATGACAAAGTGAAAACATTTTTTTTGTAAATTGTTCTAATGTATTGAAAATTAAATACAGAAATATCTCATTTACATAAGTATTCACACCCCTGAGTCAATACTTTGTAGAAGCACCTTTGGCAGTGATTACAGCTGTGAGTCTTTCTGGGTCTCTAGGAGCTTTCCACAAATGGATTATGCAACATTTGCCCATTATTCTTTTACAAATTCTTCAAGATCTGTCAAATTGGTTGTTGATTATTTTCAGGTCTTTCCATTGATTTTGAAGTCAATGTAGCCTTTCCTGCAAATTGTCCCCTAGTGTCCTCATGGGTGGAACATTATTAATATTTTTTATAATTTCATTATTAATCAACATAAAAAAAAAAAATTATAGCGAAGCTCCCCATCCAACCTGACAGAGCTTGAGAGGACCTGCAGAGAAGAATGGGAGAAACTCTGCCAAAGGTGCTTCAACAAAGTACTAAGTAAAGGGTCTGAATACTTATGTAAATGTAATATTTCAGTTTTTTATTTTTAATAAAATAGCTAACATTTCTAAAAAACAGTTTTTGCTTTGTCATTATGGGGTATTGTGTGTAGATTGATGAGGGAAAAAAACAATTTAATACATTTTAGAATATGGCTGTAACATAACAAAATGTGAAAAAAATAAAGGGGTCTAAATACTTTCCGAATGCACTGTAAAGTGTAATATTAGGATGTAAACAAAAAATGTAATACAACTCTTTGTTAAGACTACCAAGAAACACTGTGGGACCCTGATTTAGCCCAATGCAGTAAAAAGATATTAAGTCAAAACAGTATCTCTGCCACTCAGGAACATTCACTGTCTTCTTGGTAAGCAACTCCAGTACAGATTTGGCCTTGTGTTTTAGGTTATTGTCCTGCTGAAAGGTGAATTCATCCCCCAGTGTTTGGTGGAAAGCAACTGAACCAGATTTTCCTTTAAGATTTTGCCTGTGCTTAGCTCCATTACGTAAAAAATCTCCTGAAAAACTCCCCAGTCCTTAACGATTACAAGCATACCCATAACATAATACAGCCACCACTATGCTTGAAAATATGGAGAGTGGTACTCAGTAATGTGTTGTATTGGATTTGACCCAAACACAACACTTTGCATTCATTTTTTGCAGTATTACTTTAGTACCTTGTTGCAAACAGGATGCATGTTTTGGAATATTTTTATTCTGTACAGGTTTCGTTCTTTTCACTCTGTCAATTAAGTTAGTATTGTGGAGTAAGTACTTGATCCAACCTCAGTTTTCTCCTATCACAGACATTGGATTAATGGTGAAATCCCTGAGCGGTTTCCTTCCTCTCTGGCATCTGAGTTAGGAAGGGCCTGTAATTTTGTAGTGACTGAGTGTATCGATACACCATCCAAAGTGTAATCAATAACTTTGCCATGCTCAAATGGATATTTAATGTCTGCTTTTCTTATTTTTACCCATCTACCAATAGGTGCCCTTCTTCGTAATGCATTGGAAAACATCCCTGGTCTTTGTGGTTTAATGTGTGTTTCACTGCTCGACTGATGTGTTTAATATCATTAAAAATCATGTTAAACACTATTATTACATGCCGAGTGAGTCCATGCAACTTATTATGTGACTTGTAAATCACATTTTTACTCCTGAACTTATTTAGGCTTGCCATAACAAAGGGGTTGAATACTTACTGACTGCAGACATTTCAGTTTTTCTTTTAAATTAATTTGTACAAATTATTAAAAACATTATTCCACTTTTACATTATGGAGTATTGTGTGTATGCCAAGGACAAAAAATCTCAATTTAATCAATGTAATATTCAGGCTGTAACACAACAAAATGTGGAAAAAGTCAAGGGTTGTGAATACTTTCTGAAGGCACTGTATATGACTGATCCTACTTGGATTTAGTATTATTCATGTTATTCTGGTAGAAAATGTTCAACGTAACTATTGGTGGTTTCCTTCAGAGCGGACAGGGATAGCGTTTCTTCTGGTAAGAGTAAGGGAGGGGGGCTGGCTTTATTAGTTAACAACAGATGGTGTAATCCGAGACATATTACTGTTAAGAAACAGTTTTGTAGCCCGGACATTGAGCTGTTAGCCGGTAGCCTGAGACCCTACTATTTGCAGAGGGAATTTACGGAGGCCATTGTTGTTATTGTTTACATCCCGCCCTCTGCTGACGCAAACACAGCGTGTGACGTAATACACTCTGTTATCGCGAGGTTACAGACAGCACATCCCAGTGCTTTCATTGCCATTTCGGGGGATTTTAACCATGCATCTCTCTCTTCAACGCTGACCACGTTCAAACAGTTTGTGAAGTGCCCAACCAGGAATAATAAAACTCTGGACTTGTTATATGCTAATGTGAAGGATGCATATAACTCCACTGCACACCCTCCCCTTGGTAGATCGGGTCACAAACTTGTCCACCTCACCCCACTCTAGAGGCTTATGGTCCAACAGCAGCCTGCGACCACTAGGACCATTAGGAGATGGTCCCCAGAGCTGAATGAGGCCCTACAGGACTGCTTTGAAACAACAGACTGGGATCTGCTCTTTGAGGCTCATGGGCAGGACATTGATGGACTTACTGACTGCATAACAGACTATATATACATTTTTGTGTAGACAACACTGTTCCCACCAGGAAGGTACGCTGTTTTCAAAATAATAAACCCTGGGTCACCAGCGACCTGAAGGCCCTGCTGAATGAGAAGAAGAGGGTCTTCAAGGAGGGGGACAGGGACAAATTGAAATGCGTTCAGAGGGAGCTGAAGTTGCGGATTGCTGAGGGGAAGAAAGGGTATAAGGAGAAGATGGAGGACAAGCTGAGGCAGAGCCAGGTGAGAGAGGTGTGGAAGGGTATGAGAAATATCACTGGCTTCAATAAGTCAAACAGTGGGCAGACGGAGGGGACCCAGGACAGAGCCAATGAGCTGAACCAATTTTTTAACAGGTTCGATACTGGTACTGTCCATCTCCCCTCCAGCTCCCCAGGCCACACATCCTCACGACTGTCCCACCCCCACTTTGCTCACAACACCTCTGTTAAGACAATCAGCGACCCCCTCCCCAGTTCCGCTCCCTCTGGACTGATCTGCAACACCTCCCTTCCCCCCACCTCTGGACTGATCCTCAACATCCCCTTCCCCCCACCTCCCCACCTGGGCTGGCTTTCACCACCAACCAAGTGAGGAGAGAGCTGGAGAGACTACATCAGTGGAAAGCGGCAGGCCCTGATGGCATCAGCCCAAGGGTTCTTAGGGTCTGTGCTGACCAACTGTGTAGAATACTCCAGCAACGCTTCAACCTTAGCCTGAGCCTAGAAAGGGTCCCTGTGCTGTGGAAAACATCCTGCCTGGTCCCAGTGCCCAAGAAGGCGCACTGCACTGTCCTGAATGACTTCAGACCTGTAGCGCTAACATCCCACATCATGTCTGTGGTCTTTTTTGCAGTGGTGTGCTGGGGCACCAACATAAAGGCTGGTGATGCTTCTGGGGTAAATAAGATGATCAGGAAGGCTAGCTCTGTCCTGGGGATTAGCCTTGACACTCTAGAGGAGGTGGCGGAGAGATGCGTCCTGGCCAAACTGCTGGTCATCATGGACAACGTCACCCACCCTCTGCATGCCATGGCTATGATGCAAAGGAGCACCTTCAGTCACAGACTGATCCCACCACGGTGTGCCAGAGAGCGCTACAGGAGGTCCTTCCTGCCGGCGGCTATTAGACTATTTAATGCCTCACCGGGGTGCTGTGCCGTCGGCAACATAGACCTGGAACTGTTGGGGTGTTAGGACCTAGTTTAACAATTATGCATCCATCCGTGAGTAACTCGTCTGTAATCACTCATTCACTCAGGACATATTTATTCATTCAGGTCTGTATATACATATTCATGTACAGTTGTTATATCATATCACGTGCAATATTGTAAGTAATTCTTGGACTGAACTCACTCAGGAATGCATATTAGTATCCTGTCAGTTGTATCTTTTTTCATTGCTTTTAGTATATCGAACGTGCAATTCGTGCATTTATCTGTAATTAAACCCTGCACTAAGGATTGTATTTTAAGGGAATTACTATTATTACCCTAAATTATTTAATACACACATTTAGCTATTTAAGCATCTCTTCCTGTCATTTACCTGTACAGTTAATGTAACCATGCAAATATTCACTTACCTGTAAATGTAACTGTATATTTACCTGTACAGCTAATTTAACCATGCTAAATATTCACTTACCTGTTCATTTAACCAGACTGTATATTAAGTAAACTATTATTACCCTCACTTATATCATACCCACTTTTAGCTATTTAAGTATTTCTTTGCCATCGACCTGTATAGTATAGTTAACAATGCAAATACTCTTTATTTATCTATATGAACTTGCAATATACTATTTTTTCTCCCCCTAACACTCTGTTACAATGTATAGTTTACATATTCAGCCATCCACCCATACTACTCTTTTTATAGCTTTTTTGCACTCCAGACTTGTATTTTTATACTTTTCATACTGCCGCTCTATGTATCATATATTTTTCATAGCTGCTTGATCTATCTATCTATCTATCTATCTATCTATCTATCTATCTATCTATCTATCTATCTATCTATCTATCTATCTATCTATCTATCTATCTATCTATCTATCTATCTATCTATCTTTCTTCCATGGGTCATGGCTTCAACATCATGTAGACTTCTTACCCAGTCTGATCATTGTGGAGACAGTGCCTTTCAAATGCATTTGATTGGTTACCATAATGCATTCAAATAGCCCAGTGTAAATGAATGAAGACTGAGGTGAGTGGAGGGGGGTCATTCAGTGGCAGGAGGTAGTCGTTGACACACTAGTTCCATGATTAAAGATAAACTGATTCAAATGCATTGAATACCATTGGAGCTGCCTGACAATGATAGCCTATTTACAGATTCCTGGCGCCAGCAGTAGATTATAATTGTCCAAAGAATTGTTCTCTGAGACATTTAACATTTACAGTTTTTCTCAGTCGCTTTGGTACATTTCTCGAATCATTCTTAACATTTGCAAACCAGTAAGTCGATTTCTCAAAACAATTATTACAAACAGCACAACACAATGGATGACCTGCAAAAGCCTGTAACTTGCTCAAAATCTCTAGTCCATTCCTCAAAAGTAAATCTTTATGTCAATGAACGTGCCAGTGCCATCAGAATGTCAAGTCCTTGTGTCATTGTTCACAAAGAAGATGCTTAGTTTTGTCAAAAAGCTTAGTCGTGTTGTCAATATAAAACTGTACTCTTTAGGTATTTTAGGCTTCTTTCTGTACAATCACAATGGTATGGGGTCCTGACGTTCCAGTCTGTTGGGCCAAAGATTCTCATCTATATCACAGCGGATATCTTCTCTTGCAATGCAGAGAGGAAAGAATATTTTAGTGTCTTATCCAGCCTCTGCATCCATGGCATCCACCAGGGTCCTTTGGTTATGTGGCTGGCGATCGTAGACCTTCCACCTCCACGCTGAAAAGAACTCCTCAATTGGGTTAAGGAATAGGGCGGGAGGAATTCCATAATCATCCTGTGGTGGGTCACAAACCATTGCCTGATGGTGTTTGAGCGATGGAAACTCATATTATCCCAAAGTACCACATACTTTGGTAACTCATCACGAACCTGACCTCTCTCATCAGCTAGTATGAGATCCCTGTATAGGGTGTCTAAGAAGGTGAGGAGACACTGTGTGTTGTATGGCCCTATAAGGGGGATACGCATTACCACACCATTCTCTGACAAAGCAGCACACATAGTGATATTCCCTCCCCGTTGGCCTGGCACATCCACAGTAGCTCTGTGTCCAATGGGGCGGCAGGAAGCCTAGTGGTTAGAGTGTTGGGCCCGTAACTGAAAGGTTGCCAGATCGAATCCCCGAGCTGACAAGGTAAAAATCTGTCGTTCTGCCCCTGAACAAGGCAGTTAACCCACTGTTCCTAGGCCGTCATTGTAAATAAGAATTTGTTCTTAACTGACATTTCGACCACGCCTTCTGATTTTGGTCAGGTTGAAGCCAGCTTCATCCAGGTATATGAAGTTTTGAGGTGGTTCACTTGATTCCAGTTCCATTATACGCTATATCCCAGAAAAAACAAAATTATCTTTATGAGTTATATGTATTTCATTTTGAAATATACATATATTACATGTTCTTTTCTACAGCCAAAGCAAATGTATACAGCTCACACTTACTGTAATTACTGTATGCACATATTTTACCTGTACATACTGGTATCGTAGCTCCTTCACTCTGTCACCATTCCTCTCAAATGGTACATGGTACAGCTGTTTCATGCTCATATGGTTTCTTTTCAGCACCCTGTCGATAGTTGAGATGCTAACAGATTGGATGTTTACAAAGACATTGTTGTCTTCTATAATGGCACTCTGAATCTCCCTTAGTCTAAAGGCATTATTTTATCTGACCATGGTGCAAATAGCCTCCTGCTGTTGATGTGTGAAAAGGGGCCCTCTCCCACCCCTGTGAGGTAGTCTTGCAGTCATATGTGGGGAAATACAGTGATGCCAAACACAAGATTGAGGAAGATTTCAGTGTAAAAAAAAGGTATGTAGTATTACAGTGCAGTGCACATTCTTGGATTACAAACCTGTTCTCTCTGCGAAACGTTTGAATGATTGAGGACACGTTTGTTCTCCCAACATTCGGCTGCACCCTTCGACCAGCCTCAGCCATTGTAAGGCCATGATTGACAACATCTGAAATACGCCTGTCTCCTCGGCCTCTTCTACCTCTTCCTCTGTTTTGCCTCCCTACCCTTCCTCCACGCATCCTGTTCGTTTCCTTGTTGTTCTTCCATTGTCAGAAATTGTAACACTGTGTTGTGCTCTGTTTAGATATGCTTGCCAATTGAAGGTTCATTAGGTGCACCTCCAAGCTATTTTACATAGAGGTTGATCTGGTTGATCATTGGTTGATCTAATGTTTCACACAATCCCCTTCATTAGTGGAAGTCAAGATTCACCTGAGAGCAATTCATCAATTCTGGACAAATTCACAACAACAATCTGTAAGAACAATTGGAATGTACTGTATGGAAAACTTGCTTGACCGATTATGACAATGAGTTCAACCATTTTGCAATTAAAGACATTTTATTTTATTTCACCTTTATTTAACCAGGTAGGTCAGTTGAGAACAAGTTCTCATTTGCAACTGCGACCTGGCCAAGACAAAGCAAAGCAGTGCGACAAAAACAACACAGAGTTACACAGTAAACAAAACATAGTCAAAAACACAATAGAAAATCTATATACAGAGTGCAAAATGTAGTGCAAAATGCAGTAAGGTTAGGAGGTAGGACAATAAATAGACCAAAGTGGTGAAATAAATGACAGATTATCATCATTAACACAGGAATGAAGGATGTGCAAATTATGATGTGCAAATAGAGATACTGGAGTGCAAGATTTGTGAAAATAACAAAAATAAATAAGGGGATGAGGTAGTAGTGTGGGCTATTTACAGAAGGGCTATATACAGGTGCAGTGATCGATAAGCAGCTTTGACAGCTGATGCTTAAAGTTATTGAGGGAGATAGGAACCTCTAGCTTCAATGATTTTTGCAATTCGTTCCAGTCATTGGCAGCAGCGAACTGGAAGGAATGGCGGCCAAAGGAGGTGTTGGTTTTGGGGGTGACCAGTGAGATATACCTGCTGGAGCGCATGCTACGGGTGGGTGTTGCTATAGTGACCAGTGAGCTGAGATAGGGCGGGGATTTACCTAATAAAGACTTATAGATGACCTGGAGCCAGTGGGTTTGGCGACGAATATATAATGAAGGCCAGCCAACGAGAGCATACAGGTCGCAGTGGTGGGTAGTGTATGGGGCTTTGGTGACAAAACGGATGGCACTGTGATAGACTACATCCAATTTGCTAAGTAGAGTGTTGGAGGCTAGTTTGTAAATGACATCGCCGAAATCAAGGATCGGTAGGATAGTCAGTTTTACAAGGGCATGTTTGGCAGCATGAGTGAAGGAGGCTTTGTTGCGAAATAGGAAGCCAATTCTGGATTTAATTTTGGATTGGAGAAGGTTGATGTGAGTCTGGAAGTGAAGTTTACAGTCTAACCAGATGCCTAGGTATTTGTAGGTGTCCACGTATTCTAATTCGGACCTGTCGAGAGTAGTGACGATAGTCCGGTGGGCGGGTGCTGGCAGCGTTCGATAGGAAAGCATGCACTTAGTTTTACTAGCGTTTAAGAGCAGTTGGAGGCCATGGAAGGAGTGTTGTATGGCATTGAAGCTTTTTTGAAGGTTAGTAAACACAGTGTCCAAAGAGGGGCCAGATGTATACAGAATGGTGTCATCTGCGTAGAGATGGATCAGAGAGTCAATATACAAACATATTCAATGAACTTATTCAATGAATTTATGCCTAGATGTTTTGGGGAGTAAGACAATTCAACAGACATCCAGTATATTATATTTTGATCAAGCAATTGATCATGTAAAAAACAGCAGACAATTGTACATGATCAATTGCATGCATGTACAAAAGCAATTGCAATTTGACCAAAACAGTGATAATGATGCTCTTATCTTGTGCACAAGTGACTAGATCATGAGCAGTTTTGAGAGTGTCAATTGTGATCTGAGAAATGTACCAAAGCGACTGAGAAAAACTGTAATTGCATTCCCGAAACGGATTACAGAAAACACAACTGAAAAAGCTAAATACCAAGAAGGCAGTTGATAAACAAACGGAATGAACCACGATCACATCTAATATGCAGCGTTCTTTAAACGAGTTCCCTTGTTTCAAATAGCCTAGACGTTTCATAGAAGCACAAACTATTTTCGTTGAAGTACATCATAAACTATATATTGCACAATCACTATATAGCCAATAACAACGCAAAGAGAACTTCGAACGCGTAGTGGCACATCGCGTGGAACGAACCATGAGCCGAGCCGAAACATCATCACATGCGCGCGCTCTCCCAGCCACATGGACAGGCGCGCGGCCGTCTCAGGACAGTATAAAAAGCCCCGCGTACGGTCCGTAGAGCACGGAAAAAACGGAATTTCTTAGGTGAGTGGGGAATGGGGACAACTGATTTGGACCATGCAGGCTACAAACGCGCTTTAGTCATGAGTGAAATACAGCATTTTTTAGTAGAAACAGAAAGCATCTCTTCAAGTAGGCTAGATTTAACACTGAGATAGAGGCTACTTATAAATTATTGCATTAGGTTAGGTTGCTGTAGCCTACACATTGGCACTGAAAAGCAATTAATTTATCTTATTATTATAGTGTGCAGATTAACCAGACGAAATGTATGGTACAACTGTTAAGAAGATATGCATTGTAGGAGAAACAGAAAAAGTTATAGCATAATAGCATAATGACTGGATTTAAAGTTTAATCTAAAAGGTTTAATTGCATATAACTAGTTTAGTTGCTATTCTAAAATAGCTCAGTGAGTACACTTATGGACATTTAGCATCTATGAAAGGTTGCTTTTCCTATTTATTATATTGACTCCAATACAATAGTATTCTACTTTATTACTAAAAAAAATATTATTTAAAATAAAAATTATTCCAATGATTTACGATTATATATTTATATATTGTTGTCTTTATTTTCTATAGCTTTGATAGACAACTACTGTCTGACATGGGTCTATGTCTGTTTTCATAGGTGTATCTGTCTCTCAATCAATCATGAAGGCTGTGGCTATAATCCTTGCTCTGGCAGTCATCTCTGGTAAGCCTGGGTTTACACTGTTCCCTTTTGACACTGTTATCAATATAAACAGTGCCTTGCAAAATTATTCATACCCCTTGCATTTCTTCACATTTTATTGTGTTAGAAAGTGGGATTAAAATGTATTTAATTGTAATTCTTTACAATTAACTAGTATATTTTAGTTATAAATGTTTTATTCATCTTTAAAAAAAAATATTGACAATTAAATACATTTTAATCCCACTTTGTAACAGAATAAAATGTAAAGAAATCCAAGGGGTATGAATACTTTTGCAAGGCACTGTATATACAGTATATATATATTTTGTATTAGTCAACTGTTTGTGCATGAATGCATTTACTGACTCCTTGCTGAAATCAGTCTTTTAGGATCAACTCTTACAATACTGTAATACTGTCTTGTATAATTAGGCTTCATACTGTACCAAGGCTCCACACTCTCTCATTACCAGACTGGATTTAACCCCCCTGATGGTGTATATTATGTAAACCTCACCTCAGAGCTCTCTCTGTTCCCTTTGCAGGCTGCCATGCCCGCTCCGTGCGCCAGGCAGAGGCCCCCCAGAACCACTGGGAGGAGAACGTTGAGCGCTTCTGGACCTACGTGTCTGAGCTCAACAGCAGAGCCGGCGGATTGGTGGACAACCTCAAGGCCTCCCAGCTCAGCAGAGAACTTGAGTGAGTGGCGCATTGTAACAGTATTTCATTCTGAAGTGATATACTGTAGGCTCATGTACTTTGCTTCATCGCTCTCCATTATCACCCTGTGCTGTGTGACTGTCCCTGACCATGCCTCCCCTCTTTCCCCTCTCTCCCCCGTCCTCCCACTGTACCCCTGTGTCCCCTTATGTCCCTGACCATGCCTCCCCTCTCTCCCCCGTCCTTCCCCCTGTACCCCTATGTCCCTGACCATGCCTCCCCTCTCTTCCCCGTCCTCCCCCTGTACCCCTATGTCCCTGACCATGCCTCCCCTCTCTCCCCCATCCTCCCCCTGTACCCCTATGTCCCTGATCATGCCTCCCCTCTCTCCCCTGTCCTCCCCCCTGGACCCCTGTGTCTCCTTACGTCACTGACCTTGCCTCCCTCTCCCCACTTTATGACCATCTCTAACCATGCCTCCCTTCTCCCTCTCTGCAGCACCCTGATCACTGACACCGTGGCTGAGCTGACCGTGTACAGGGAGGACATCCAGACAAAGCTGGGGCCCTACGCCGAGGACACAGCCGGCCTGCTGGGCCAGGACCTGCAGCTTCTGACCACCAAGCTCCAGACCGACATGGTTGATGCCAAGGAGCGCAGCACACAGTACATGGGAGAGCTCAAGACCATGATGGAGCAGAATGCTGATGATGTCCGCAACCGTGCCAACACCTACACCCGCAAACTGAAGAAACGCCTTAACAAGGACACAGAGGAGATCCGCAAGTGAGTATAGATGGCAACAACTAATGTACTGTAACAGCTCGCTTTCCTAACAGAGAATTTCAAAATACAGTTTTAATATGTCTTCTAAGTGATGCTAACCCCCTCTCCCTCTGCCTCTCCCTCCCCCAGCACCGTGGCCACCTACCTGGGTGAGATCCAGTCCCGTACCTCCCAGAACATGGATCTTGTGAAGGAGCGTGTGGAGCCCTTCGTGAGTCAGGCCCACGACACCGCTGCCAAGAGGCTGGGCAGCTTCACTGACCTTCTGAAGAACCAGGCCCAGGACCTGAGCCAGCAGGTCTCCACCCAGGCCGAAGGTGTGCGCGAGCAGCTGGAGGCCACTGCCGAGGACCTACGCACCACCCTGGAGGGCAAGATCGATGAGCTCAGCAGCCTGTTTGCCCCCTACGCCGCCAACATCCGTGAGCAGCTCCAGACCGTCATGGACAAGGTCAAGGAGACCACTGCCTAAAAGGACCCAGGGGAGGGAGGGGTTTGGAGGACCGGTGTCCCGCCACTACACCGCTGTTTAAGTAGGGGTGGGGGTTGTAAAGCACTGTGCCACCATTCACCTAGCTACCACAGAGAGGAGGGGGGAGTCAATAGTTACTGATACTGTTGGCATTGTGTGTTTTGGGTGAGGGGGGTTGATAGAGAGAGAGGGGTGAGGATGACAGAGCTTTGAATGGGTCTTGAGCGGACAAACGCAGCCCTTTATGTCTGTTCAGGCCTCAGAAAGGCATTTACTGTTTAAATCACTTCAATCACTCTCTTCCTGTCTTATCTCCTCATCTCAGAACACAAGAGCCACACTCACTGCTGCCTTTCCTAAACACACAAGAGGCCATTATTTTTAACTTGCTTCGCTTGTCTTCCTCGTTATAAGTGCTCCAGATGTCTCCTCCAAATTGTTCTACTAATCTACTTCAGGTTTCTAAGGCTACTATATGGGACACAAGGGAGGGGTTGAAACAGTATCTTGTGAGCCAAATTGGCTCTGGCCCATTCCAGAGCTGTCCCTGTCCTTCATTTCAATAACTGCACTGAACTAAGACTGGGCTTGTCTCCAGCACTAGCATCAGTCTGTCCAGAACCAAAGGAGAAGAACCACTCCGTGCCTTGCTTGTCTATGATGCTGTATCTACACCTGCTCTGTATTTGATGTGATTCATATAGAAGTGAATTTACTATGACTGTGATATGATGTGAATATGACAATCAAACTAAATGCATTCTTCACAGTATCAATATTCTACCTGTCTGTATTATTTCAGTTTGGCCACTTCACAATGTAACACGCCCAAGCTGTTCAACATAGTACACTGTTCGTCTGGCTGTCTGGCTGACTTTAGTGTGCTACCCAGCGCTGCGTAAATAAAATATGTAAAGAGATGCTCAATTGACGGTGTGTTCTTTTCTTGTCAAACATTTATACAACTTTTTTCAACTTTGACATTTCTTTATTTTTAGTTACAATGACAACTGAGGTAGTTAATATAGCTGAATAGATGGAGCTTCATCTTGTCACAAATCATGCACCAAGTTCTGATAACAATGATAAGCTGAACAAGATTAGTTCCAACTGAAGTTGTAGTGAAAAGGGTAGCTCTCCAGGAACAGGTTTGGAGACCCCTGACATACAGTAATTCAGTGTTGGTCTTTATAAACCACAAACAATGTAAGTTTAATTGAGATCTACATTAGGTTATAATGTCAACTAACATCACATCTGGAGGCTCCAGAAATAGGTCCTCATCATGTCATGCTCTATCATCTTTTCTATCACCGTTTCCCATCCCCAGATCCTATGTCTTTAATCCCTAAACCCACTGTAGGCAGTTATTTACTACCTGTACCCTCATAGATAGATAAGATAGGTACTTTATTGATCTCCGAGGGGAAATTTCTTCGTCAAGCAGCTACGAAAAAACACAGGGCAGGTGCAAAATGCCAGAACGAAGATACACAAAAGACAGATACACGAAACATGATACATAGTGCGGCAGTATGAAAAAGTAATTGCATAGTATGGGTGAATGGCTGAATATGTAAACTATACATTGTAACAGAGTGTTGGGTGAAAACAAATTATTAAAACATTGCAAGTTGATATAGATAAATAAGGAGTATTTACATGGTTAACAATACTATACAGGTCGATGGTAGAGAAATACATAGCTAAATGTGTGTATGTTATAAGTGAGGTTAATAATAGTTTACTTAATATACAGTCTGGTTAAATGAACAGGTAAGTGACTATTTTGCATGGTTAAATTAACTGAACAGGTAAATGTAGTTACATTTACAGGTAAGTGAATATTTGCATTGTTACATTAACTGTACAGGTAAATGACAGGAAGAGATACTTAAATAGCTAAATGTGTGTATGATATAATTTAGGGTAATAATAGTAATTCCCTTAAAATACAATCCTTAGTGCAGGGTTTGTTTACAGATAAATGCACATATTGCACATTCGATATACTAAAAGCAATGAAAAAAGATACAACTGACAGGATACTAATATGCATTCCTGAGTGAATGACTACATAAGTTCAGTCCAAGAATTACTTACAATATTGCCTGTGATATGATATAACAACTGTACATGAATATGTATATACAGTCCTGAATGAATAAGTCCTGAGTGAATGAGTGATTACAGACCAGAGTTACTCACGGATGGATGCATAATTGTTAAACTAGGTCCTAACACCCCAACAGTTCCAGGTCTATGTTGCCGACGGTACAGCACCCCGGTGAGGCATTAAATAGTCTAAAAGCGCCGGAAGGAAGGACCTCCAGTAGCGCTCTCTGGCACACCGTGGTGGGATCAGTCTGTGACTGAAAGTGCTCCTTTGCATCATAGCCATGGCATGCAGAGGGTGGGTGACGTTGTCCATGATGGCCAGCAGTTTGGCCAGAATCCGTCTCTCCGCCACCTCCTCTAGAGTGTCTTAAAAAAGATAAAGACCCTTTGGAATGTGCGCATTATCATCCAATATCTTTGTTAAATTCTGATGTTAAATTATATGCCAAAGTATTAGCTAGAAGATTGGAACCTTATATGAGACATTTAGTTCATCATGATCAAACAGATTTTATAAAAACTCACCTGGCTTCTGACAATATTCGCCGTCTTCTACACATTATTGATGCAGCTGCAGATTTGAAATTACCTACAGCTATTCTCTCATTAGATGCTGAGAAGACTTTTGACTGTCTTGAATGGCAGTACCTTTGGACAGTGCTCAAACATATGGGCTTTGGAGACAGTTTTATTAATATGATCAAAGTATTATACTCCAACCCATCTGCTATGGTCCTTACTGGGAAACAATGTTCAACACAATTCCCAATTATCAGAGGGTCGAGGCAGGGCTGCCCTCTTAGGAGTTTACTTTTTGCTCTATCGCTGGAACCACTTTCTCAGACAGTTCGTCGGTCCACACATGCTCCTGTCACTGCTTATAACTCTGACCACCATATTTCCCTTTATGCAGATTATATTTTACTATACGTTGGCGATGTTCCTCATGCTCGACCCATGGTTCTAAATATTTTTTTAAGAATTCAGTTTAATTTCAGGCTATACAATCAAATGGGCAAAATCTGCATTATTACCACTGAATGAGAGCATGAAAAACACCTCCCTCTCCCCTGATATTCCAGTAGTTAGTCATTTTAAATATTTAGGAATTGACATATATCCATCTATACAGAACACAATCACCATCCATTTTAACTCTGTTTACAGACAAATAGAGTCAGACCTACAAAGATGGTCAAAACAATTCATTTGTAATTATTTTCAGACTTCTGTTTCAATTATCAAAATTAATATACTTCCACAAATTAACTTTTTCAGTTCTATGATTCCTCTTTCACCTACACTGGGATATTGGAAGAAACTACAGGCATTGATCACAAAATGTATATGGAAGGGCAAGCGAGCTCAAATAAAAATGTATATTTTACAGAGACAAAAGATAGATAGGGGCCAAAATCTCCCAAACTTTAAATTATATTTCTGGGCCTTCATGATGAGGCCGTTAGGAATGTGGTTAAACCCTAATATTCCAGTGGCCTGGCGATCCATAGAGGAGAACTTAGTAAAGCCGTATAGGCTCCAAGATTTAATATATTCCAATATCTCAATTAAAAAGTCAAAATCTTCTTTTGGCCCTATTATTTCACAGTTACTAATGACTTGGCTTTTAATGGGGAATCATTGCAAATATACTATTAAACATCACCTCCATATGCCACTTTTTAATAATCATGGCCTCCTCTTGGGTGACAGACCAATATAATTTCCTGCATGGAGAGAGAGAGGGATCAATGTTCTTGTCAGGCTCTGGCCATAGAGAAGCCTATTTGCTTCTCTATGTAACCATGGTCAGAGTCTGACAGGTCTATTCTTTCGGTATCTGGTGGTGGTTTGCGTTGGATCCCTAATTAGAGGCAGCTGCTGCGCATGGTCTCTAATAGGGATCCTACTTAGGCTTGTAATTTTCACACTGGGTTTGTGGTTCGTTGTCGATATATTTTGCAGTCACGGTTACAGTAAGTGTGCAACTTTGTGTTACGTCCGTCCGTTCATTTCAGTTTTGTTTTGGTGAACGTGACGTTGTGTTTGTTTTGTGTTCGTTCTTTTGGCAATTTTATACATAGTATAAATAAAAAGAATGTCGAACTATAATCCCTGCGCTGCGTCTTGGTCCATGTATGCACCCTCTCGTGACAGTTCTCTATGATATTGTGGACAACTCCACCCTACTCACATTTCAAGACTTAAAGAATCGATACAATCTATCTGGTTCTTCTTTTTATTTTTATCTGCAACTTCGTTCTGCACTACATGCATATGGAGTGCCCTGGGGTTCAGAATTAGAATGTCATCCAATCCATAAGATTATGACATCGAGGACAAGTAAAATGTGTATATATATTTACTTAAATCAACAATTCAACGACTACCAATTCATTCAAATTGGAATAAAGCCATACCAACAGTAGACATTAATTGGAATACTGTTTGGTCCAACGTTACATTATCATCAAGAAACCGGAATCACCAAATGACACACTATAATTTTGCACACGACTTACTTAACTCCTAAAAAATTATTTCAGATGAATATAAACACAACCCCTAGCTGTATGCTCTGCACCCAGGGTATTCCTGGAACCTTTATTCATATGGTTTGGGAGCCCAGAGGTTTTGTCCTTTTGGTGCTTTGTGACATCTTCATTGACTAGTATTTTGACTAAATCTATCCCAAATCTGCCTAATGTAGTCTTGCTTAATGATGATTCCTCATTGAATTTAACGTGTAAAGAAAGAAGGATCTGGCTTGCTGGTCTAACAGCAGACAAGAGAATGATTGCCTTACGTTGGCAAAAAAAAAAAAAAATTGATTACAAAAAAAGAAAGTAGAGTCGGCTCTGGCCCTTTTTGTACAGAGCCCGGTGTTACCAGCCCATTCCAGCCTGTTGTCCATATGGACTCCCAGGAACTTGTATGACCCAACCATTTCCACATCCATCCCCTGTATAGGGACTGCAGTCAGTTGGGCCTTGGTTCTCCTGAAGTCCACCACCATCTCCTTTGTTTTGCTGATGTTGAGCTGAAGGTGGTTCTGCTCAAACCACAACACAAAGTCATTGATTGTGCTCCTGTAGTCCTCCTGCCCACCCCTGATGCACCCTACAATTGCGGAGTCATCCGAGAACTTCTGTAGGTGGCATGTTTCAGAGTTATATCTGAAGTCAGAGGTGTAGAGGGTGAACATAAACACACACATGTTCCTTATCATAAACTTTCTTCAGGCTGTTGTTACATACGTTTGGAGGGATAACTTATACAAGGGAAATTATTTGCAGTAAGACCTTTTTTCAGGGTACTTTTCCTTCTCCCTAACCCACATCCCCCTTTCACCTTTTCTTTTTGGACCCTCCCCCTCCCCCACCACCCATACACCCCTCTCCACACACACTGTCAATTCATCTCCTAATCTGTATAGATGGTGCTTGATTGACCAAACATTAAAGGGCCTTTCCACCCCCTCCTGCTGCACGTCTTTCTTTCTATTTTGTCCTTTTTCCTCCCTCCCTCCCTCCCTCTCACCCTCCTTCCCCAGTCCTGGCTTGTCGGGATATGCTCTCACATTCCTTTCTCTTCATCCCAGCAGGTTTCAGGAACCATGTTTGTGTTTTCATCTACTATGGCTATAGATATTTCACCCTCCTCTCCAGTCTAAGATACAAAGACATGCACGCAGGTACACACACACACACACACACACACACACACACACACACACACGCACAGGTACATAGGTACACAAATGCTATGATAATTGCTTTTGATGGCTCTACGGTTAGTTTTTCATAATTTCAATTTGACTTTGCCACTGTCTTGGACCCAGTCAAAAATAGATTTTATCCAAGAGATTCTAGTTTTAACCTAGATAAATCAGGTTTAAAAGAACACGTTAACACCAGAAACACAGTAATAGTAAGGTGTTCTGGCAGAACAAATAAAACATGGAGTAAAGACCTAAGTGTTTGGCGCCGCCCTGAGTGGTCGCCTGTTAAGCAGCTCCCGTTGTTCGTGCATAAATTGTTGTTTTAGTTCGTTTTCTTTCGTCTCTTTTCTTTAGTTTTATTTTGCTACAGTTGAACTATAATAGTTCAGGATTAGTTCAGGATTATGGATCTTATGGATTTTATCGCAGTTGAACGTCGACATGAGTCGTCAACTGTTATTGTTTACAACAGAGCCCAGCTCCTGGATTTAGCCCACGCAGCGCTGCTGCTCCCCAGGGAAAAGTTTGATATTCCGGACGAATTGAAAAGACGACGCCGGGGACGCAGGGCGGGATTGAAATGTAAGGCAAAGCGGAGGAGGTTCAAGTACAAGCCGGCTATACCATCTATTATTATGGGCAATGTGAGGGCTCTACATAACAAGATGGATGAGTTGGAGGGACTTGTTCGTGGACAAAGGATTTATCGGGAAACGAGCCTAATGCTTTTTACTGAGACTTGGCTGAACGATAACATCCCCATACAGAACGTCACTATCGACGGTTTCCAGACCATCAGAGCGGACAGGGATCGCGTCTCTTCCGGTAAGAGTAAGGGTGGTGGGCTGGCTTTATTAGTTAACAACAGATGGTGTCATCCGAACCATATTACTCTTAAGGAAAAGTTTTGTAGCCCGGACATAGAGCTGTTATCCTGAGACCCTACTATTTACAGAGGGAATTCACGGCGGCCATTGCTGTTATTGTTTACATCCCGCCCTCTGCTGACGCAAACGCAGCGTGTGACGTCATCCACTCTGTTATCGCGAGGTTACAGACAGCGCATGCCAGTGCTTTCTTTGCCATTTCGGGGGATTTTAACCATGCATCTCTCTCTTCAACGCTGCCCACGTTCAAACAGTTTGTGAAGTGCCCAACCAGGAATAATAAAACTCTGGACTTGTTATATGCTAATGTGAAGGATGCATACAACTCCACTGCACTCCCTCCCCTCGGTAGATCGGATCACAACCTTGTCCACCTCACCCCACTCTACAGGCCTTTGGTCCAACAGCAGCCTGCAACCACCAGGACCATTAGGAGATGGTCCCCGGAGGCGAATGAGGCCCTACAGGACTGTTTTGAAACAACAGACTGGGATGTGCTCTGTGAGGCTCATGGGGAGGACATCGATGGACTCACTGACTGCATAACAGACTATATTCATTTTTGTGTAGACAACACTGTACCCACCAGGAAGGTACGCTGTTTTCCAAATAATAAACCCTGGGTCACCAGCGACCTGAAGGCCCTGCTGAATGAGAAGAAGAGGGCCTTCAAGGAGAGGGACAAGGACAAGGACAAATTGAAATGCGTCCAGAGGGAGCTGAAGTTGCGGATTGCTGAGGGGAAGAGAGTGTATAAGGAGAAGATGGAGGACAAGCTGAGGCAGAGCCAGGTGAGAGAGGTGTGGAAGGGTATGAAAAATATCACTGGCTTCAAAAAGTCAAACAGTGGGCAGACGGAGGGGACCCAGGACAGAGCCAATGAGCTGAACCAATTTTTTAACAGGTTTGATACTGGCCCTGTCCACCTCCCCTCCAGCTCCCTAGACCACACACCCTCACGGCTGTCCCACCCCCACTTTGCTCACAGCACCTCTGCTGAGACAATCAGTGACCCCACCTCCGCCCCTGCTCCCCCTGGACTGATCCTCAACACCCCCCTTCCCCCCACCTCCCCACCTGGGCTGGCTTTCACCACCAACCAAGTGAAGAGAGAGCTGGAAAGACTACACCAGTGGAAAGCGGCGGGCCCTGATGGCATCAGCCCAAGGGTGCTGAGGGTCTGTGCTGACCAACTGTGTGGAATACTCCAGCGTCACTTCAACCTTAGCCTGAGCCTAGAAAGGGTCCCTGTGCTGTGGAAAACATCCTGCCTCGTCCCAGTGCCCAAGAAGGCACACCCCACTGTCCTGAATGACTTCAGACCTGTAGCGCTAACATCCCACATCATGAAGACCCTGGAAAGGTTAGTCCTCGCTCACCTCAGACCCCTGGTGTGTTCATCAATGGACCCCCTGCAGTTTGCATACCAGCGCAACATCGGGGTGGATGCAGAGGGCCTACTCTCACCTGGACAACGCAGGTTGCACAGGTTGCACTGTGAGGGTTATGTTTTTTGACTTCTCCAGTGCCTTCAATACCATTCAGCCCCTGCTACTGGGTGAGAAGATGAGGAGGATGAAAGTGGAAGCACCCTTAGTCTCCTGGGTCACGGACTACCTGACCGGTAGGCCATAATTTGTGCGACTACAGAGCTGTGTGTCAGAACGGGCAGTTAGCAACACAGGGGCCCCCCAGGGTACGGCCCTGTCCCCCTTCCTGTTCACCCTCTACACCTCAGACTTCAGATATAACTCTGAAACATGCCACCTACAGAAGTTCTCGGATGACTCTGCTATTGTAGGGTGCATCAGGGGTGGGCAGGAGGAGGGGTACAGGAGCACAATCAGTGACTTTGTATTGTGGTGTGAGCAGAACCACCTTCAGCTCAACATCAGCAAAACAAAGGAGATGGTGGTGGACTTCAGGAGAACCAAGGCACAACTGACTGCAGTCCCTATACAGGGGATGGATGTGGAAATGGTTGGGTCATACAAGTTCCTGGGAGTCCATATGGACAACAGGCTGGAATGGGCTGGTAACACCGGGGCCCTGTACAAAAAGGGCTAGAGCCGACTCTATTTTCTGAGGAGGCTCAGGTCCTTCAACGTGTGCAGTAAACTACTGCATACCTTCTACCAGTCTGTGGTGGCCAGTGCCATCTTTTTTGCAGTGGTGTGCTGGGGAGCAAACATCAAAGCCGGTGATGCTTCTCGGGTAAATAAGCTGATCAGGAAGGCTAGCTCTGTCCTGGGGATGAGCCTTGACACTCTAGAGGAGGTGGCGGAGAGACGGATCCTGGCCAAACTGCTGGCCATCATGGACAACGTCACCCACCCTCTGCACGCTACGGTTATGACGCAGAGGAGCACTTTCAGTCACAGACTGATCCCACCACGGTGTGCCAGAGAGCGGCTATTAGACTATATAATGCCTCACTGGGGTGCCGTGCCGTCGGCAACATAGATCTGGAACTGTTGGGGTGCTAGGACCTAGTTTAACAATTATGCATCCATCCGTGAGTAACTCTGGTCCGTCAGCACTCATCCACTCAGGACCTATTTATTCATACAGGTCTGTATATACATACTAATGTACAGTTGTTATATTATATCACATGCAATATTGTAAGTAATTATTGGACTTAACCTACGTAGGCATTCACTCAGGAATGCATATTAGTATCCTGCCAGTTGCACCTTTTCTCATTGCTTTTAGTATATCGAATGTGCAATACGTGCAGTTGTCTGTAATTAAATCCTGCGCACTAAGGACTGTATTTTAAGGGAATTACTATTATTACCCCAAATGATATAAGACACACATTTAGCTATTAAAGTACCTCTTCCTGTCATTTACCTGTACAGTTTGTGTACACATGCAAGTATTCACTTATCTGTAAATATAACTGTATACCTAACTGTACAGCTAATTTAACCATGCAAAATTTTCACTTACCTGTTCATTTACCCAGTCTGTCTATTAAGTAAACTATTATTCCCTCGCTCATATCATACGCATTTTTAGCTACTGAAGTATTTCTCTGCCATCGACCTGTATAGTATAGTTAACCATCCAACATCCACCAATGTATAGTGTACATATTCAGCCAACCACTCATACTATGCAATGTCTTTTTATAGCTTTTTTTTGCACTCCAGATATCTTGTATTTCTATACTTTTTCATACTGCCGCTCTATGTATCATGTACCGTGTATCTGTCTTTTGTGTACTTTCGTTGTGGCATTTTGCACCTGCCCTATGTTTTGTTGTAGCTGCTTGACAATGAAATTTCCCCCCCGGGGGATCAATAAAGTATCTATCTATCTATCTATCTATCTATCTATCTATCTATCTATCTATCTATCTATCTATCTATCTATCTATCTATCTATCTATCTATCTATCTATCTATCTATCTATCTATCTATCTATCTATCTATCTATCTATCTATCTATCTATCTATCTATCTATCTATCTATCTGTCTGTCTATCTATCTATCTATCTATCTATCTATCTATCTATCTATCTATCTCAAACACACAAGGCCCTAAACAAAACAGTCTTGCACCATTTGGGTTCAATGGCATTGAATGGCAACCTGAGAGAGAGACATCTTCTTGCCAGGCCTTTCTGTGGCTGTAGCTTGCCTTCACCCAGGGCCGGCACGAGACATAAGCGACATAAGCAATCGCTTAGGGCCCTGCAGCTCCCTCAGCTTGGGCCTCCATTGATTTTGTTTGTCACTCTCACTCAGACATCATACTAACATGGCATAAGTCATGGCAAAATGTGTAGAATTGCAGGGAATTAGCTTCAAAACTGAAAACATTTATCTTCACCCTATGACAAAATGTGTAGAATTGCAGGAAAGTTGCTGTCAAACTGCACATTTTGCTCTCCGCCCCATGGGATAATTAACAGAATTGCATGAAATAAGTTACAAAATTGATCCATCGTCTCTCTGCCCCATGGCAAAATGTGTAGAATTGCAGCAAACCTGCTTTAAAACTGCAACATTTTCTTTACGCCCCTTGGCAAAATATGTATAATAATGTTTTTTCTCTACGCTGTGTGGTGACAGAATTTGGGGTAAACTGTTGTAACTTCTCAAGGTTTATGCTCTGTTCTGTGTTGAACTGTGATGTCAAGCGGGGGCCCACTAAAATTGTGCTTAGGGCCCCCAAACTGCGAGGGCTGGCCCTGCCCCCACCTTACCTCAGTTATCTACAGAAATAAAAGTATGGATAGTAGGAGAAACGGACAGCGGGCATTTATCCCCTCACAATCTCATAACCCTCTCATACACACATAAAGACATACACAAACCAACTACACTGAGTGTACAAAACATTAGGAACACCTTCACCTGGATTCACCTGGTCAGTAAACATTTAAGCTGTAAGCTAGGCAGTGAAGGCCACCACTTCTCCCTCCTCTCTGCTCCACCAATCCCCTAATGCAAAAAACACAAAAAGCACTTACACCTACTTTAGTGTTGTTGTTACTCGTAGTTTCAATAAACTAAACAGAGTTCATTCTCATTGTATACAATAGCACTATGGGCATCTTTATTTTCTGTTGAAGCAAGTCTATCAATATCAACACAAGCACTTTGATGAACTACATTTTTATTGAACCTTTATTTAACTAGACAAGTCAGTTAAGAACAAATTTGTATTTACAATGATGGCCTGCCTACAGGGTCAGCCCCTGGAGCAAATTAGGGTTAAGTGCCTTGCTCAAGGACACATCTACAGGTTTCTCTTTTTCACCTTGTCGGCTCAGGTATTCGAACCAGCGACCTTTCGCTCTAACCTCTAGGCTACCTGCCGCCCCTAAAATGTGCACACACATTCTTTTTTAACCAGGAAGAAAACGGTAGAAAAAATACTCCTTGCATCCAATAAGTATGTCTAGTAAACAACCCTTACTCAAGCCTAACCATAAAAAGTATCATACCATTTCAAGTATGTGACCTTGTATTCAATGAGAAGACAAGAAGAGCAACAATGACTCCAATGACTTCTCCCCTAAATCAGGTCACACTGCTAATAACAACCTCTATGTTGAAGTGCATTGCATGCAACTTCATTGGAAGGTGAGTGAGTAAGTTACTGAGTCACAGTTGGTTTCTGTTCCTCCTTTACTGGAAGGCTGTGTTTATCTCTGTAACTCCCCCTGTTTGGGTGAAGTGTCCTACACTACAGTAAACCCTGTATGTAGCTGCAGAAAACAGGAAAACCACAAGCATTCTGCCAGTCAGCACTTCTTCTTCTACTATACTGCAGCTCCTGGGAGTCTCCGGCTCCGGCTGCAGCAACAAAAGGCTTCAGCTAGCAGGTGTTGACAAAAGCAAAACCGGCAGTAACCCCCCGACAACTCCCCCACAGAGACTTTACCTCTTATTACCCCCCCTTCCTCCCCCCTCCTCTCCCATCTTCGTGCTGGAACACAAACCCGTCACCACAGGAACCCTTAGTATTTAATCAGGCGGCTTGTTATTGCAATTCATGAGCGAGCAAGACATGCACGTTCACGCCTCATCATCACACAAAGATTCACACACTCTGGAGGAGATGTCCCACACAGTGATTAAGGGATGCAAGATCTGTGCATCATAATAGGGTATTGTATGGCTAAAGCCATCAGCACCAAATGGGCACCCTGCCATGGGCAGCAGAGGGCTAGGAGGGAAGTGCTGCAATGAGGATAACACACATACCCCTCCAGCACTAATGAGAGGTTACTATAGCTCAACAAACTGTAGTCCACTACCCCTGTATGCTCCTTTTTTCAAGAATAGTGTAAATAAAGGCATAAGACTCTCGGGTCAAATAACAAAAATTCTGGTGTTTTCAGAGTTGCCAGACTTTGTAGTTCTTGGACGTGGAGTTCCGTATAGGCTATTCCAGTACAGCAGAGGTTTATTGACCCCAGCTTCTCTCTGTTGGAGACAGCATGGAGGAGCACTCATGTAATGTACTTCTATCAGATTTACATAACAGTGGACAAATATGATACTGTTCATGCTGTATCCCATGATAAAACTGATAGCACAGCTAGCACAGATCTGTGTGTGAGATCAGTGAAGGGCAATGGGACTGAAAGTAGATCAGAGGGGAAGAAGTGCTATGGGCCTAATTTTTTTATTTAATGTTATGAAATTGATAGGTGTCAACAAGGATTCCATCACCCAGCTTTCATGTATTCAGAGATGTCACAACAGGGATGACTTCAAGGAAGGGAGGAGGGAAGGATGGAATGGGGCCCAAATACATGCCTTGTCAAGAAGACTAAGGGCTGGATTCAAATCGAATAGCAAAAGTATCACAGAAGATCTGCAATAAAATGTCAAGGTAATTTCCGATTGAGCATACATATGCAGCATTTACCATGAATGCTGTCTACGCGACTGTGGGAACATTGCCTTTAATTACTGATTTCGGATCTTCAGTGCAAAGGATTGAATAGAGCCCTAAGTGGACTGGTCTGGTGGACTCATTGAGTCAATGCAGTGCTGTTTAGTGATGTCACTGCAGAACCGTATCAATATGTTAGCTCAGTATCAGTAGAATAAGTACCTTGTGACCTAGTTTATGGTCATAGTCTACTTTAGGTCTGTATCTCTGTGCGCTCAACAGCCTGATGCTGCCATATATGGATATGGCCATGTCATCATGGATACTGATGTGAGATATCATCCAGAGATCTATGAACTGATGATAGGTCTACCCTCTCTGACCCACATCCATTGATTTACAATGGATGTTTTATGACATATTAATATCACATTATGAAACCTAAGGCAGGTTGGAAAAACCCCCCCAGATCAGACCGTGAATTACAGATCCAGTCAAGTAAATACATTCCCTCAACATCTGATTAAATCCATGATCATGTGTGGTTTGAAACAAGACAAGACATGGGCCATACCTCAGCTGGGCTCTCCGAAAAAGGGAGATGGGAGAGTGTTGGTTAATCTGGAGGAGAAGGTGGGAGGAGGCCGCTCTTGGCGCGCTTGAATGTGCGATGCGGGGTCACCATGGGTCAGAAGTGGTGACTACTGATTACGTCAGCGTGCTGGGATATATAGAGCGACTCGGTCAGTCCGTCAGACACACTTATTTTCTCTCTGAGACGGAAAACAGGTAAGATTAACCTACTTTTCACTTTTATTTCTAGAGGCTTGTTTTCATTGTTATTACTTCAAATGTATATCTTTGCATGTTTTTGCTCTTATTTGAACAAACACATAGGCCGGTATATCTGCGACTTTTGTTCATCAATTTATTTACTCAAAATAAATGCACGACTGCCGCCAATGAAGTTGTTTGTTTTATACCCAAAACGTTCAACAAATCTATACCAGGCTCTCAAAATCCGTATGCGGTATTGTGGCGACATCTAGGTGTAGTTTATACAAGCGGGAAAGGCATTCAGCCTACCTTCGGTTTCTGAGCGCCATCAACTGCTCAGGACAGATATTAATATACATTTTTATGTTAGTTTACTAATTTACTCAAATGCAGGTCGAGTTTAATGTAAAATGTAAGTCTATCAAAGGCTGTTTCTTGCTCATGTAAAGTCGAAGTTGTGTTAGGCTACAGAACGCAAAGGGAGGCGTCCACTGTGCTGACCGCATGGGAGCGCTCTTTCACTAGCCACACATGCAGATGTTTCAGCCAACGGTTTCAGCTATAACACTAACATAACAGCTGTTGATAATTTATTAGGACAATAATAATTGTCTAGGATGGCTTACGTTTCACCTTTTTAGCACAATTCCTGATGAAACCCTGATTGGCATTATGCTTAGATTTTGTTTTAACTCATAACTAACTCATCATGCAAACCTTATTATGATGGAGGATATTAAAGGCGGGGTGTTTTGTTACTAAATGTGTCCTTCCCTTGCAGCCAACAGTCAAGATGAAACTGTCCATTGCCCTTGCCGTGTTGATGCTTGTGTTCGCCGCACACACAGGTAAGAAGCCCTCCCCTATTAGTCAGCCATTTCACTCTTACTCTATCTAATCATTACCATTGCTCCTTCACCTCCCTCAACACTGGCATGAATACTAATGCATTATCACTGGTGTCAGGTGTGTGATGTTTCTCTCTCTCACACAAACGCACGGATACACACATGCCCACATTCTGTTCATAGTTCTAACACTTCCCCCTTCTGTTCATAGTTCTAACACTGTCCCCTTCTGTTCATAGTTCTAACACTGTCCCCTTCTGTTCATAGTTCTAACACTGTCCCCTTCTGTTCATAGTTCTAACACTGTCCCCTTCTGTTCATAGTTCTAACCCTTCCTTCTTTCTCTCTCTCTACAGAGGCGCAGGAGCCCGAGAAGACCATTGAGGAGCATTTCACCACCTTTGGCAATCAGATGAAGGAGCTAACTGATGACCTGACCGTCAAGACCAAGGACATGGTTGAAAAGATTGGGGACAGCGAGTTCGCCACCAAAACCAGGTACACACACATACCCCAAAACATAACATTAAACCAGGTACACACACATATCCCAAAACATAACATTAAACCAGGTACACACACATACCCAAAACATAACATTAAACCAGGTACACACACATACCCCAAAACATAACATTAAACCAGGTACACACACATACCCCAAAACATAACATTAAACCAGGTACACACACATACCCCAAAACATAACATTAAACCAGGTACACACACATATCCCAAAACATAACATTAAACCAGGTACACACACATACCCCAAAACATAACATTAAACCAGGTACACACACATACCCCGAAACATAACATTAAACCAGGTACACACACATACCCCAAAACATAACATTAAACCAGGTACACACACATACCCCAAAACATAACCCAACATTAAATTAATTGGAGATCTACATTAATACACTGAAATGACTCACTGTGTGTCTGTCTCCCCGTCTCCAGGAACTGGTTCACCGAGCAGTTTGACAAGATGAAGGCCAAGATCGACGAGACCTTCCCCAAGCAGGAGTAAGCCTGTGCACCTCTAACCCTGCCTGTCTGTAACCAATAAGACTCCCCATCGTGCTTCTTGCTCTGTCTTGCCTGGTGACACGGTTGCTGGGAAGCTGACACGTGCGTTGTGCCGACAGACACTAAGGTTATGTTCCCCCTCTGTGAAGAGACCAACATCATCTCTGTGCAATTGTTATGGCTTGCTTTAATAACCTGGAACACAATGAGTTGAACAATAAATATACATTTGTGATAAAACTATATTTGTGGGTTGTTGTATTATGCATCTGATTTGCATACAGTATGAAGTCAACCTATTCATTTTTTAAAGAGGCCAATTAATCCATCCAATGCGAAGTTAGAAGTTATTCTGAACAATGAGTTTTTATTGGCATTGATTATATTTGACATGTGTCTCTTCAACTAATATCTGGGGGCACATAAGGATACAAAGGATATGAAGACCTGTACACATAATACAGACAGTATGCATAACATGTATAAAAAATAGTGACCACACATTCACTTCCTCTCTGTTTATGATGCACTGTGGGATAGGTGTAGGATGGTAAACGTGAATGGTCAACTGACCAGTATGTCACATGGGTTAAAAACCATCATGGTGGCCAGAGAAAGAATCAGTACATTCTGACTGAACACATGTAGTTTCACATTTTGCCCAGACACTTCTCTAACTGAGATTCAGCAGTAAGATAAGTGTCTGCCAATGGCCACTTTCTTCCATTCAGCATGTTGGTTGTGTGCAGCCTTGAAAAGTGTCTCTATGAACAATGTTCAATCGCTTGAAGCTTAATGTTCCTGTGCTAAGCTAGGCATCCCCTAAAAAAAGATACAAACTTGTGTCACAATCATTAATGGACTATGGGTTTATGCTGTTATTGAGCTCTCCTTAACAATGACACTATAATGCAATACAATATACATACTTTGATGCTCTGGATATCTACACATCAATAGCTTTATTGAGAGGTAGTAACCCATCAACTATTTCTGCATAATTAATTAATTAATAGCAGAGACTGATCTATGAGAGATAGGGGTCTATATATGTCAATAGCAGACACCAAAGGGCAATTTCCAGCACTACACTGGCTGCTGGTCCTCCATTTCACAAGGCCCAGACTAAAGTCACTGTTTATCCTGAGTTAATGATTACTTTGCTGTCCCTGTTTACTGGAATCTGCTCCTGTGTTTGACTAGAGGCCAGGGGGTAGGGGGGTTTGAGGGGGTCCAGGGGGCAAGAGGGTTGTGCACCCCACCAAGTAATACTCATGTTTTCATCCTATTTTCTGGTGGAGTGTTATGATCTCCGTACCCTCTTCTCACAACAACCAACTATTGCGCCTGTCTGTCGACAGGACCAGAGGTGAAGAGGCAAACGGACAAAGGGCATCTATGGAAAAGCAATAGTGGGAAAACAAGATTAGAAAAAGACATCATCCAGGCTGATCGTCCAGGTTTGGCCGGTGTAGGCCGTCATTGTAAATGATAATTTGTTCCTAAATGACTTACCTAGTTAAATAAAGGTAAAAAAATATATATACAGTTGAAGTCGGAAGTTTACATACACTTAGGTTGAAGTCTTTAAAATTCTGTTTTCAACCACTCCATAGATTTCATGTTAACAAACTATAGTTTATGCAAGTCGGTTAGGATATCTACAGATTATTTCACTGATAATTCACTATTTCACAATTCCAGTGGGTCAGAAGTTTACATACGCTATGTTGACTGTGCCGTTAAACATCTTGGAAAATTCCAGAAAATGATGTAATGTTTTTAGAATCTTCTGATAGGCTAATTGACATCATTTGAGTAAATTGGAGGTGTACCTGTGGATGTATTTCAAGGCCTACCTTCAAACTCAGTGCCTCTTTGCTCGACATCATGGGAAAATCTAAAGAAATCCGCCAAAAACAAATTGTATACCTCCACAAGTCTGGTTCATCCTTGGGAGCAATTTCTAAACTCCCGAAGGTACCACGTTCATCTGTACAAACAATAGTACGCAAATATAAACACCATGGGACCACGAAGCCGTCATACCGCTCAGGAAGGAGACGCGTTCTGTCTCCTAGAGATTAACGTACTTTGGTGCGAAAAGTGCAAATCAGTGCAACAGTAAAGGACCTTGTGAAGATGCTGGAGGAAACAGGTACAAAATAATCTATATCCACAGTAAAACGAGTCCTATATCGACATTACCTGAAAGGCCGCTCAGCAAGGAAGAAACCACTGCTCCAAAACCGTCAGAAAAAAGCCAGACTACGGTTTGCAACTGCACATGGGGACAAAGATCGTACTTTTTGGAGAAATGTCCTCTGGTCTGATGAAACAAAAATAGAACTGTTTGGCCATAATGACCATCGTTATGTTTGGAGGAAAAAAGGGGAGGCTTGCAAGCGGAAGAACACCATCCCAACCGTGAAGCACAGGGGTGGCAGCATCATGTTGTGGGGGTGCTTTGCTGCAGAAGGGACTGGTGCACTTCACAAAATAGATGGCATCATGAGGAAGGAAAATTATGTGGATATATTGAAGCAACATCTCAAGACATCAGTGAGGAAGTTAAAGATTGGTCGCAAATGGGTCTTCCAAATGGACAATGACCCCAAGCATACTTCCAAAGTTGTGGCAAAATGGCTTAAGGACAACAAAGTCAAGGTATTGGAGTGGCCATCACAAAGCCCTGACCTCAATCCTATAGAAAATTTGTGGGAAGAACTGAAAAAGCGTGTGCGAGCAAGGAGGCCTACAAAACTGACTCAGTTACATCATTTCTGTAAGGAGGAATGGGCCAAAATTCACCCAACTTATTATGGGAAGCTTGTGGAAGAATACCCGAAACATTTGACCCAAGTTAAACAATTTAAAGGCAATGCTACCAAATACTAATTGAGTGTATGTAAACTTCTGACCCACTGGGAATGTGATGAAAGAAATTAAATCTGAAATAAATAATTCTCTCTACTATTATTCTGACATTTCACATTTTGACATTTCACTTAGAATAAAGTGGTGATCCTAACTGACCTAAGACAGGGAATCTTTACTAGGATTAAATGTCAGGAATTGAGTTTAAGTGTATTTGGCTAAGGTGTATGTAAACTTCCTACTTCAACAGTACACTAATGTTCAAAAGTTTGGGGTCACTTAGAAATGTCCTTGTGATTTTAAGAAAATACATTTTTTTGTCCATTAAAATAACATCAAATTGATCAGAACTGCAGTGTAGACATTGTTAATGTTGTAAATGACTATTGTAGCTGGAAACGGCAGATTTGTAATGGAATATCTACGTACATAGGCGTACAGAAGCCCATTATTATCCCGGAGACGCATCTTCACTGTTGACATTGACACTGGTGTTTTGCGGGTACTATTTAATGAAGCTGCCAGCTGAAGACTTGTGAGGCGTCTGTTTCTCAAACTAGACACTCTAATGTACTTGTCCTCTTGCTCAGTTGTGCACCGGGGCCTCCCACTCCTCTTTCTATTCTGGTTAGAGCCAGTTTGCACTCTTCTGTGAAGGGAGTAGTACACAGAGTTGTACGTGATCTTCTGTTTTTTGACAATATCTTGCATGGAATAGCCTTTATTCCTCAAAACAAGAATAGACTGACAAGTTTCAGAAGAATGTTCTTTGTTTCTGGCCATTTTGAGCCTGTATTCGAACCCACAGATGCTCCACTAGTCTGAAGAAGGCCTGTTTTATTGCTTCTTTAATCAGCACAACAGTTTTCAGCTGTGCTAACATAATTGCAAAAGGGTTTTCTAATGATCAATTAGCCTTTTAAAATGATAAACTTGGATTAGCTAACACAATGTGCCATTGGAACACAGGAGTGATGGTTGCTGATAATGGGCCTCTGTACGCCTATGTAGATATTCCTTTAGAAATCAGCCGTTTCCAGCTACAATAGTCATTTACAACATGTCTATACTGTATTTCTGATCAATTTGATGTCATTTTAATGAACGGTAGTGTATATATATATACAGTGGGGAGAACAAGTATTCGATACACTGTCGATTTTGCAGGTTTTCCTACTTACAAAGCATGTAGAGGTCTGTAATGTTTATCATAGGTACACTTCAACTGTGAGAGACGGAATCTAAAACAAAAATCCAGAAAAACACATTGTATGATTTTTAAATAATGAATTTGCATTTTATTGCATGACATAAGTATTTGATCACCTACCAACCAGTAAGAATTCCGGCTCTCACAGACCTGTTAGTTTTTCTTTAAGAAGCCCTCCTGTTCTCCACTCATTACCTGTATTAACTGCACCTGATTGAACTCGTTACCTGTATAAAAGACACCTGTCCACACATTCAATCAAACAGACTCCAACCTCTCCACAATGGCCAAGACCAGAGAGCTGTGTAAGGACATCAGGGATAAAATTGTAGACCTGCACAAAGCTGGGATGGGCTACAGGACAATAGGCAAGCAGCTTGGTGAGAAGGCAACAACTGTTGGCGCAATTATTAGAAAATGGAAGAAGTTCAAGATGACGGTCAATCTCCCTCGGTCTGGGGCACCATGCAAGATCTCACCTCGTGGGGCATCACTGATCATGTGGAAGGTGAGGGATCAGCCCAGAACTACAGGGCAGGACCTGGTCAATGACCTGAAGAGAGCTGGGACCACAGTCTCAAAGAAAACCATTAGTAACACACTACGCCGTCATGGATTAAAATCCTGCAGCGCACGCAAGGTCCCCCTGCTCAAGCCAGCGCATGTCCAGGCCCGTCTGAAGTTTGCCAATGACCATCTGGATGATCCAGAGGAGGAATGGGAGAAGGTCATGTGGTCTGATGAGACAAAAATAGAGCTTTTTGGTCTAAACTCCACTCGCCGTGTTTGGAGGAAGAAGAAGGATGAGTACAACCCCAAGAACACCATCCCAACCGTGAAGCATGGAGGTGGAAACATCATTCTTTGGGGATGCTTTTCTGCAAAGGGGACAGGACGACTGCACCGTATTGAGGGGAGGATGGATGGGGCCATGTATCGCGAGATCTTGGCCAACAACCTCCTTCCCTCAGTAAGAGCATTGAAGATGGGTCGTGGCTGGGTCTTCCAGCATGACAACGACCCGAAACACACAGCCAGGGCAACTAAGGAGTGGCTCCGTAAGAAGCATCTCAAGGTCCTGGAGTGGCCTAGCCAGTCTCCAGACCTGAACCCAATAGAAAATCTTTGGAGGGAGCTGAAAGTCTGTATTGCCCAGCAACAGCCCCGAAACCTGAAGGATCTGGAGAAGGTCTGTATGGAGGAGTGGGCCAAAATCCCTGCTGCAGTGTGTGCAAACCTGGTCAAGAACTACAGGAAACGTATGATCTCTGTAATTGCAAACAAAGGTTTCTCTACCAAATATTAAGTTCTGCTTTTCTGATGTATCAAATACTTATGTCATGCAATAAAATGCAAATTAATTACTTAAAAATCATACAATGTGATTTTCTGGATTTTTGTTTTAGATTCCGTCACTCACAGTTGAAGAGTACCTATGATAAAAATTACAGACTTCTACATGCTTTGTAAGTGGGAAAACCTGCAAAATCGGCAGTGTATCAAATACTTGTTCTCCCCACTGTATACAGGGGCGCCGTATGGGGGGGAAAAGTTAGGATGATTCTAAGGGCCTGTGACTGACAGGGGCCCTAAAATATTATTCCAGCATTAGGTAAAAACATTTTGGAGCCCAATGTTATATATTTTCATGGGGCCCAAAATCCCTGGAGGCTCCCCTGACTGTATATATATATATATATTTGTATTTATATATATATATATATATATTGGTTGTGTATCAGTGTGTCATTCAGCATTGTGCCTGAAACTGAAGTGAACTGTGTGATGGCTTGGTTGTGGTAAGGCCTCTTACTCCCACCTAGGGGAGGAGAGAGGCACACAACCAAGTCATCACACCCTAACTAGGGAGATTATCATCCCCAATCAGAGACAGCTGTCTAGCGTTGTCTCTGATTGGGGATAGTATATAGGCTCCACACATTTCCACCTGTGTGTGGATCATTGTTCATTTGTGTTTGTCTGCACTGCCTGCTGCAAACCAAGTAAGTCACTGTGTTTTGTTAGTATCGTGTTTTTTGTTTTTCACTCTCCTTTATTTGTTAATGCTTCGTGAGTACATCTCATTTTCAAATAAAAGGATGACCCTTCACCAGCGCTCCGTCTATCGTCCCTTATATCCGACGCACTGTGACAGAATGATCCACCACCCTGGGACGCAACAAAGGAGTATTACTTTAGGAGATATCCTCCTCGGTATGGGAAAAATTACCGAGGAGGAACACTCCTATTATCATTCGGTGGAGGAAGGCTGGGGTCCGGAGCAGTCGAGGCGCCGACGACGGAGGACACGTCACCGGGCTAGAACTGAGGACCAGCCTGGAGCCCAGAAAACCCCTCAAACTGATTTTGGGGGGGGGCTATGGGGGTGGTCGGGATCGAGGGAGAAGAGCCCCGACCACTGCACTCGTGGGGGTTCCAGGAGGAGCCCCTACAGCCGTGGGAGCAGGAGTACAGAGAGGAGTCGGAGGAAGACGACAGCGATGTGCTTCTGTTCCCTCACTCGTGGGGGTTCCCGGAGGAACCCTCACAGGATGGGGATTGGCGTTGGAGTAGGGACGACAGGCACAGTCGTGCTCCAGCGTCAGTTCCCAGTCCGGTGCCTCCAGCGCCGGTCCAGAGTCGGAGGAGGAGGAGACCGACTCAGCGCACCAAACCATCGGTGCGCAACAATAGCCCGGTACGGCCCGCACCTGCCCGCGCACCAGCTCTATGGTGCGTTTGCCCAGCCCGGCGCGACCCGTGCCAGCTCAACGCACCGACCCAACGGTGCGTTTCCCCAGCCAGGTACAGCCCGTTCCAGCTACTCGCACCAGACCAGTGGTGCGTTCCCCCAGCCCGGTACGGTCTGTGCCTGCTCCTCGCACCCAACCTATGGTGCGTTTCCCCAGCCCGGCGCGACCCGTGCCAGCTCAACGCACCGACCCAACGGTGCGTTTCCCCAGCCAGGTACAGCCCGTTCCAGCTACTCGCACCAGACCAGTGGTGCGTTCCCCCAGCCCGGTACGGTCTGTGCCTGCTCCTCGCACCCAACCTATGGTGCGTTTCCCCAGCCCGGCGCGACCCGAGCCAGCTCAACGCACCGACCCAACGGTGCGTTTCCCCAGCCAGGTACAGCCCGTTCCAGCTACTCGCACCAGACCAGTGGTGCGTTCCCCCAGCCCGGTTCGGTCTGTGCCTACTCCTCGCACCCAACCTATGGTGCGTATCTCCAGCCCGGTGCGACCCGTGCCAGCTCCTCGCACCAGACCTATGGTGCGTGTCCCCAGTCCAGTACGCCCCGTGCCTACCCCTCGCACGGAGGCTACCGCGACGGTCGCCACCACAGGGCTGGAAACCCTCTCTGCGTCGGTGCCCAGGGTGGGCACGACGTTCAGCCCCGCTGTGGTGCAGGAGCTCCATAGCGCGTCGGTGCCCAGTCTGGGGCCGACAGCCAGCCCAACCACAAGGCTGGAAACCATCTCTGCGTCGGTGCCCAGGGTGGGCACGACGTTCAGCCCCGCTGTGGAGCAGGAGCTCCATAGCGCGTCGGTGCCCAGTCTGGGGCCGACAGCCAGCCCAACCACAGGGCTGGAAACCATCTCTGCGTCGGTGTCCAGGGTGGGCACGACGTTCAGTCCCGCTGTGGAGCAGGAGCTCCATAGCGTGTCGGCGCCCAGTCTGGGGTCGACAGCCAGACCTGCGACAGGGCTGAAAACCCCCTCTACGTCGGTGCCCAGGGTGGGCACGGCGTCCATCCCGAGGTCTCCGGTGAAGGCCAGCTGCCCGAGGCCTCCGGTGAAGGTCAGCTGCCCGAGGTCTCTGGAGAAGGTCAGCTGCCCGAAGCCTGCGTTGAAGGTCAGCTGCCAGAGACCTCCGGAGAAGGTCAGCTGCCCAGGCCTTTGGTGAAGGTCAGCTGCCCGAGGCCTTTGGTGAAGGTCAGCAGCCCGAGGTCCCCGGTGACGGTCAGCAGCCCGAGGTCCCCGGTGGCGGTCAGTAGCCCGAGGTCCCCGGTGGCGGTCAGCAGCCCGAGGTCCCCGGTGACGGTCAGCAGCCCGAGGTCCCCGGTGACGGTCAGCAGCCCGAGGTCCCCGGTGACGGTCAGCAGCCCGAGGTCCCCGGTGACGGTCAGCAGCCCGAGGTCCCCGGTGACGGTCAGCAGCCCGAGGTCCCCGGCGAAGGTCAGCAGCCCGAGGTCCCCTGGGAGGGTCAGCAGCCCGAGAGCTCCGGGGAAGGTGAGCAGACCTGAACCTCCACCGGAGCCCCATCCGGGTCCGGCCGTCTGCGTCACTCCAGTGCCGGAGCAGTCCGCTCCACCGGTGCCCAGTCCGGGGCCGGTCGTCTGCGTCGCTCCAGTGCCGGAGCAGTCCGCTCCACCGGTGCCCAGTCCGGGGCCGGTCGTCTGCGTCGCTCCAGTGCCGGAGCAGTCCGCTCCACCGGTGCCCAGTCTGGGGCCGGTCGTCTGCGTCGCTCCAGTGCCGGAGCAGTCCGCTCCACCGGTGCCCAGTCCGGGGCCGGTCGTCTGCGTCGCTCCAGTGCCGGAGCAGTCCGCTCCACCGGTGCCCAGTCCGGGGCCGGTCATCTGCGTCGCTCCAGTGCCGGAGCAGCCCGCTCCACCGGTGCCCAGTCCGGGGCCGGTCGTCTACGTCGCTCCAGTGACGGAGCAGTCCGCTCCACCGGTGCCCAGTCCGGGGCCGGTCGTATGCGTCGCTCCAGTGCCGGAGCAGTCCGCTCCACCAGTGCCCAGTCCGGGGCCGGCGGTCAGCCCCTCTCCAGGGTCGAGGGCTCCCACACCAGGGTCCAGACAGGACTTGGTAAATGGCGGGAGTACTGAGAGGGGAACCATCGCGCTGGGGTCCGGACTGGACCGGGCGTGCAACAGAGAGGTAGGAGAGAAGCTACTCTCAGAGCTTGCGCCACGCCCGGAACCAGAACCGGAGCCTCCACCAGCAACCATCTCAGTACCCCGCCATGTCCCCCCTAGTTTTTTGGACATTTTTTTTGTTTTTTCCTTTCAGGAGAGGGGGGATTTATTGTGCGATCGGGAGTCCGCACCTTGGGGGGGGGGGTACTGTGATGGCTTGGTTGTGGTAAGGCCTCTTACTCCCACCTAGGGGAGGAGAGAGGCACACAACCAAGTCATCACACCCTAACTAGGGAGATTATCATCCCCAATCAGAGACAGCTGTCTAGCGTTGTCTCTGATTGGGGATAGTATATAGGCTCCACACATTTCCACCTGTGTGTGGATCATTGTTCATTTGTGTTTGTCTGCACTGCCTGCTGCAAACCAAGTAAGTCACTGTGTTTTGTTAGTATCGTGTTTTTTGTTTTTCACTCTCCTTTATTTGTTAATGCTTCGTGAGTACATCTCATTTTCAAATAAAAGGATGACCCTTCACCAGCGCTCCGTCTATCGTCCCTTATATCCGACGCACTGTGACAGAATGATCCACCCCCCTGGGACTCAACAAAGGAGTATTACTTTAGGAGATATCCTCCTCGGTATGGGAAAAATTACCGAGGAGGAACACTCCTATTATCATTCGGTGGAGGAAGGCTGGGGTCCGGAGCAGTCGAGGCGCCGACGACGGAGGACACGTCACCGGGCTAGAACTGAGGACCAGCCTGGAGCCCAGAAAACCCCTCAAACTGATTTTGGGGGGGGGCTATGGGGGTGGTCGGGATCGAGGGAGAAGAGCCCCGACCACTGCACTCGTGGGGGTTCCAGGAGGAGCCCCTACAGCCGTGGGAGCAGGAGTACAGAGAGGAGTCGGAGGAAGACGACAGCGATGTGCTTCTGTTCCCTCACTCGTGGGGGTTCCCGGAGGAACCCTCACAGGATGGGGATTGGCGTTGGAGTAGGGACGACAGGCACAGTCGTGCTCCAGCGTCAGTTCCCAGTCCGGTGCCTCCAGCGCCGGTCCAGAGTCGGAGGAGGAGGAGACCGACTCAGCGCACCAAACCATCGGTGCGCAACAATAGCCCGGTACGGCCCGCACCTGCCCGCGCACCAGCTCTATGGTGCGTTTGCCTAGCCCGGCGCGACCCGTGCCAGCTCAACGCACCGACCCAACGGTGCGTTTCCCCAGCCAGGTACAGCCCGTTCCAGCTACTCGCACCAGACCAGTGGTGCGTTCCCCCAGCCCGGTACG
Source organism: Thymallus thymallus (assembly GCA_023634145.1). Taxonomy (NCBI): domain Eukaryota; kingdom Metazoa; phylum Chordata; class Actinopteri; order Salmoniformes; family Salmonidae; genus Thymallus; species Thymallus thymallus. Next base: position 15,953,707 of record CM042416.1, read on the forward strand.
GTCTGTGCCTGCTCCTCGCACCCAACCTATGGTGCGTTTCCCCAGCCCGGCGCGACCCGTGCCAGCTCAACGCACCGACCCAACGGTGCGTTTCCCCAGCCAGGTACAGCCCGTTCCAGCTACTCGCACCAGACCAGTGGTGCGTTCCCCCAGCCCGGTACGGTCTGTGCCTGCTCCTCGCACCCAACCTATGGTGCGTTTCCCCAGCCCGGCGCGACCCGAGCCAGCTCAACGCACCGACCCAACGGTGCGTTTCCCCAGCCAGGTACAGCCCGTTCCAGCTACTCGCACCAGACCAGTGGTGCGTTCCCCCAGCCCGGTTCGGTCTGTGCCTACTCCTCGCACCCAACCTATGGTGCGTATCTCCAGCCCGGTGCGACCCGTGCCAGCTCCTCGCACCAGACCTATGGTGCGTGTCCCCAGTCCAGTACGCCCCGTGCCTACCCCTCGCACGGAGGCTACCGCGACGGTCGCCACCACAGGGCTGGAAACCCTCTCTGCGTCGGTGCCCAGGGTGGGCACGACGTTCAGCCCCGCTGTGGAGCAGGAGCTCCATAGCGCGTCGGTGCCCAGTCTGGGGCCGACAGCCAGCCCAACCACAAGGCTGGAAACCATCTCTGCGTCGGTGCCCAGGGTGGGCACGACGTTCAGCCCCGCTGTGGAGCAAGAGCTCCATAGCGCGTCGGTGCCCAGTCTGGGGCCGACAGCCAGCCCAACCACAGGGCTGGAAACCATCTCTGCGTCGGTGTCCAGGGTGGGCACGACGTTCAGTCCCGCTGTGGAGCAGGAGCTCCATAGCGTGTCGGCGCCCAGTCTGGGGTCGACAGCCAGACCTGCGACAGGGCTGAAAACCACCTCTACGTCGGTGCCCAGGGTGGGCACGGCGTCCATCCCGAGGTCTCCGGTGAAGGCCAGCTGCCCGAGGCCTCCGGTGAAGGTCAGCTGCCCGAGGTCTCTGGAGAAGGTCAGCTGCCCGAAGCCTGCGTTGAAGGTCAGCTGCCAGAGACCTCCGGAGAAGGTCAGCTGCCCGAGGCCTTTGGTGAAGGTCAGCTGCCCGAGGCCTTTGGTGAAGGTCAGCAGCCCGAGGTCCCCGGTGACGGTCAGCAGCCCGAGGTCCCCGGTGACGGTCAGCAGCCCGAGGTCCCCGGTGACGGTCAGCAGCCCGAGGTCCCCGGTGACGGTCAGCAGCCCGAGGTCCCCGGCGAAGGTCAGCAGCCCGAGGTCCCCGGGGAGGGTCAGCAGCCCGAGAGCTCCGGGGAAGGTGAGCAGACCTGAACCTCCACCGGAGCCCCATCCGGGTCCGGCCGTCTGCGTCACTCCAGTGCCGGAGCAGTCCGCTCCACCGGTGCCCAGTCCGGGGCCGGTCGTCTGCGTCGCTCCAGTGCCGGAGCAGTCCGCTCCACCGGTGCCCAGTCCGGGGCCGGTCGTCTGCGTCGCTCCAGTGCCGGAGCAGTCCGCTCCACCGGTGCCCAGTCCGGGGCCGGTCGTCTGCGTCGCTCCAGTGCCGGAGCAGTCCGCTCCACCGGTGCCCAGTCCGGGGCCGGTCGTCTGCGTCGCTCCAGTGCCGGAGCAGTCCGCTCCACCGGTGCCCAGTCCGGGGCCGGTCATCTGCGTCGCTCCAGTGCCGGAGCAGCCCGCTCCACCGGTGCCCAGTCCGGGGCCGGTCATCTACGTCGCTCCAGTGCCGGAGCAGTCCGCTCCACCGGTGCCCAGTCCGGGGCCGGTCGTCTACGTCGCTCCAGTGACGGAGCAGTCCGCTCCACCGGTGCCCAGTCCGGGGCCGGTCGTATGCGTCGCTCCAGTGCCGGAGCAGTCCGCTCCACCAGTGCCCAGTCCGGGGCCGGCGGTCAGCCCCTCTCCAGGGTCGAGGGCTCCCACACCAGGGTCCAGACAGGACTTGGTAAATGGCGGGAGTACTGAGAGGGGAACCATCGCGCTGGGGTCCGGACTGGACCGGGCGTGCAACAGAGAGGTAGGAGAGAAGCTACTCTCAGAGCTTGCGCCACGCCCGGAACCAGAACCGGAGCCTCCACCAGCAACCATCTCAGTACCCCGCCATGTCCCCCCTAGTTTTTTGGACATTTTTTTTGTTTTTTCCTTTCAGGAGAGGGGGGATTTATTGTGCGATCGGGAGTCCGCACCTTGGGGGGGGGGGTACTGTGATGGCTTGGTTGTGGTAAGGCCTCTTACTCCCACCTAGGGGAGGAGAGAGGCACACAACCAAGTCATCACACCCTAACTAGGGAGATTATCATCCCCAATCAGAGACAGCTGTCTAGCGTTGTCTCTGATTGGGGATAGTATATAGGCTCCACACATTTCCACCTGTGTGTGGATCATTGTTCATTTGTGTTTGTCTGCACTGCCTGCTGCAAACCAAGTAAGTCACTGTGTTTTGTTAGTATCGTGTTTTTTGTTTTTCACTCTCCTTTATTTGTTAATGCTTCGTGAGTACATCTCATTTTCAAATAAAAGGATGACCCTTCAGCAGCGCTCCGTCTATCGTCCCTTATATCCGACGCACTGTGACAAACTGAGACCATTGGGTCTAGTCCAAAACAGTACTCTATTTCATTCAGCTGCTGTCTTAATAAATCTATCTGAAGCACAGGGACATAAACACTTTGCCTGGTCTGAATACTTACTAGCCAATATGGCCACTCATCTTTATCTAAGGAACTTTGGACAGCTATCCAGACAATGTTGAAATTGAAAAGATGATGAGAGATGTAACCTTTTAGCAAATAGAAGGATGAAAGGTTAACATGACAGGCTTTTTTAGATGTGTTGTTAGGAGTTAGTGTTTCTTTTGTGCAAAATGTGATACTGTAGCAGCTGGCACAAGTAATTTATCTTATTTCAAGATATTTTTCAAGATAAACAACTTTAGGGTAAAATAAGCTAAATTAGACTACGGTTTGCAACTGCACATGGGGACAAAGATCGTACTTTTTGGAGAAATGTCCTCTGGTCTGATGAAACAAAAATAGAACTGTTTGGCCATAATGACCATCGTTATGTTTGGAGGAAAAAAGGGGAGGCTTGCAAGCGGAAGAACACCATCCCAACCGTGAAGCACAGGGGTGGCAGCATCATGTTGTGGGGGTGCTTTGCTGCAGAAGGGACTGGTGCACTTCACAAAATAGATGGCATCATGAGGAAGGAAAATTATGTGGATATATTGAAGCAACATCTCAAGACATCAGTGAGGAAGTTAAAGATTGGTCGCAAATGGGTCTTCCAAATGGACAATGACCCCAAGCATACTTCCAAAGTTGTGGCAAAATGGCTTAAGGACAACAAAGTCAAGGTATTGGAGTGGCCATCACAAAGCCCTGACCTCAATCCTATAGAAAATTTGTGGGAAGAACTGAAAAAGCGTGTGCGAGCAAGGAGGCCTACAAAACTGACTCAGTTACATCATTTCTGTAAGGAGGAATGGGCCAAAATTCACCCAACTTATTATGGGAAGCTTGTGGAAGAATACCCGAAACATTTGACCCAAGTTAAACAATTTAAAGGCAATGCTACCAAATACTAATTGAGTGTATGTAAACTTCTGACCCACTGGGAATGTGATGAAAGAAATTAAATCTGAAATAAATAATTCTCTCTACTATTATTCTGACATTTCACATTTTGACATTTCACTTAGAATAAAGTGGTGATCCTAACTGACCTAAGACAGGGAATCTTTACTAGGATTAAATGTCAGGAATTGAGTTTAAGTGTATTTGGCTAAGGTGTATGTAAACTTCCTACTTCAACAGTACACTAATGTTCAAAAGTTTGGGGTCACTTAGAAATGTCCTTGTGATTTTAAGAAAATACATTTTTTTGTCCATTAAAATAACATCAAATTGATCAGAACTGCAGTGTAGACATTGTTAATGTTGTAAATGACTATTGTAGCTGGAAACGGCAGATTTGTAATGGAATATCTACGTACATAGGCGTACAGAAGCCCATTATTATCCCGGAGACGCATCTTCACTGTTGACATTGACACTGGTGTTTTGCGGGTACTATTTAATGAAGCTGCCAGCTGAAGACTTGTGAGGCGTCTGTTTCTCAAACTAGACACTCTAATGTACTTGTCCTCTTGCTCAGTTGTGCACCGGGGCCTCCCACTCCTCTTTCTATTCTGGTTAGAGCCAGTTTGCACTCTTCTGTGAAGGGAGTAGTACACAGAGTTGTACGTGATCTTCTGTTTTTTGACAATATCTTGCATGGAATAGCCTTTATTCCTCAAAACAAGAATAGACTGACAAGTTTCAGAAGAATGTTCTTTGTTTCTGGCCATTTTGAGCTTGTATTCGAACCCACAGATGCTCCACTAGTCTGAAGAAGGCCTGTTTTATTGCTTCTTTAATCAGCACAACAGTTTTCAGCTGTGCTAACATAATTGCAAAAGGGTTTTCTAATGATCAATTAGCCTTTTAAAATGATAAACTTGGATTAGCTAACACAATGTGCCATTGGAACACAGGAGTGATGGTTGCTGATAATGGGCCTCTGTACGCCTATGTAGATATTCCTTTAGAAATCAGCCGTTTCCAGCTACAATAGTCATTTACAACATGTCTATACTGTATTTCTGATCAATTTGATGTCATTTTAATGAACGGTAGTGTATATATATATACAGTGGGGAGAACAAGTATTCGATACACTGTCGATTTTGCAGGTTTTCCTACTTACAAAGCATGTAGAGGTCTGTAATGTTTATCATAGGTACACTTCAACTGTGAGAGACGGAATCTAAAACAAAAATCCAGAAAAACACATTGTATGATTTTTAAATAATGAATTTGCATTTTATTGCATGACATAAGTATTTGATCACCTACCAACCAGTAAGAATTCCGGCTCTCACAGACCTGTTAGTTTTTCTTTAAGAAGCCCTCCTGTTCTCCACTCATTACCTGTATTAACTGCACCTGATTGAACTCGTTACCTGTATAAAAGACACCTGTCCACACATTCAATCAAACAGACTCCAACCTCTCCACAATGGCCAAGACCAGAGAGCTGTGTAAGGACATCAGGGATAAAATTGTAGACCTGCACAAAGCTGGGATGGGCTACAGGACAATAGGCAAGCAGCTTGGTGAGAAGGCAACAACTGTTGGCGCAATTATTAGAAAATGGAAGAAGTTCAAGATGACGGTCAATCTCCCTCGGTCTGGGGCACCATGCAAGATCTCACCTCGTGGGGCATCACTGATCATGTGGAAGGTGAGGGATCAGCCCAGAACTACAGGGCAGGACCTGGTCAATGACCTGAAGAGAGCTGGGACCACAGTCTCAAAGAAAACCATTAGTAACACACTACGCCGTCATGGATTAAAATCCTGCAGCGCACGCAAGGTCCCCCTGCTCAAGCCAGCGCATGTCCAGGCCCGTCTGAAGTTTGCCAATGACCATCTGGATGATCCAGAGGAGGAATGGGAGAAGGTCATGTGGTCTGATGAGACAAAAATAGAGCTTTTTGGTCTAAACTCCACTCGCCGTGTTTGGAGGAAGAAGAAGGATGAGTACAACCCCAAGAACACCATCCCAACCGTGAAGCATGGAGGTGGAAACATCATTCTTTGGGGATGCTTTTCTGCAAAGGGGACAGGACGACTGCACCGTATTGAGGGGAGGATGGATGGGGCCATGTATCGCGAGATCTTGGCCAACAACCTCCTTCCCTCAGTAAGAGCATTGAAGATGGGTCGTGGCTGGGTCTTCCAGCATGACAACGACCCGAAACACACAGCCAGGGCAACTAAGGAGTGGCTCCGTAAGAAGCATCTCAAGGTCCTGGAGTGGCCTAGCCAGTCTCCAGACCTGAACCCAATAGAAAATCTTTGGAGGGAGCTGAAAGTCTGTATTGCCCAGCAACAGCCCCGAAACCTGAAGGATCTGGAGAAGGTCTGTATGGAGGAGTGGGCCAAAATCCCTGCTGCAGTGTGTGCAAACCTGGTCAAGAACTACAGGAAACGTATGATCTCTGTAATTGCAAACAAAGGTTTCTCTACCAAATATTAAGTTCTGCTTTTCTGATGTATCAAATACTTATGTCATGCAATAAAATGCAAATTAATTACTTAAAAATCATACAATGTGATTTTCTGGATTTTTGTTTTAGATTCCGTCACTCACAGTTGAAGAGTACCTATGATAAAAATTACAGACTTCTACATGCTTTGTAAGTGGGAAAACCTGCAAAATCGGCAGTGTATCAAATACTTGTTCTCCCCACTGTATACAGGGGCGCCGTATGGGGGGGAAAAGTTAGGATGATTCTAAGGGCCTGTGACTGACAGGGGCCCTAAAATATTATTCCAGCATTAGGTAAAAACATTTTGGAGCCCAATGTTATATATTTTCATGGGGCCCAAAATCCCTGGAGGCTCCCCTGACTGTATATATATATATATATTTGTATTTATATATATATATATATATATTGGTTGTGTATCAGTGTGTCATTCAGCATTGTGCCTGAAACTGAAGTGAACTGTGTGATGGCTTGGTTGTGGTAAGGCCTCTTACTCCCACCTAGGGGAGGAGAGAGGCACACAACCAAGTCATCACACCCTAACTAGGGAGATTATCATCCCCAATCAGAGACAGCTGTCTAGCGTTGTCTCTGATTGGGGATAGTATATAGGCTCCACACATTTCCACCTGTGTGTGGATCATTGTTCATTTGTGTTTGTCTGCACTGCCTGCTGCAAACCAAGTAAGTCACTGTGTTTTGTTAGTATCGTGTTTTTTGTTTTTCACTCTCCTTTATTTGTTAATGCTTCGTGAGTACATCTCATTTTCAAATAAAAGGATGACCCTTCACCAGCGCTCCGTCTATCGTCCCTTATATCCGACGCACTGTGACAGAATGATCCACCACCCTGGGACGCAACAAAGGAGTATTACTTTAGGAGATATCCTCCTCGGTATGGGAAAAATTACCGAGGAGGAACACTCCTATTATCATTCGGTGGAGGAAGGCTGGGGTCCGGAGCAGTCGAGGCGCCGACGACGGAGGACACGTCACCGGGCTAGAACTGAGGACCAGCCTGGAGCCCAGAAAACCCCTCAAACTGATTTTGGGGGGGGGCTATGGGGGTGGTCGGGATCGAGGGAGAAGAGCCCCGACCACTGCACTCGTGGGGGTTCCAGGAGGAGCCCCTACAGCCGTGGGAGCAGGAGTACAGAGAGGAGTCGGAGGAAGACGACAGCGATGTGCTTCTGTTCCCTCACTCGTGGGGGTTCCCGGAGGAACCCTCACAGGATGGGGATTGGCGTTGGAGTAGGGACGACAGGCACAGTCGTGCTCCAGCGTCAGTTCCCAGTCCGGTGCCTCCAGCGCCGGTCCAGAGTCGGAGGAGGAGGAGACCGACTCAGCGCACCAAACCATCGGTGCGCAACAATAGCCCGGTACGGCCCGCACCTGCCCGCGCACCAGCTCTATGGTGCGTTTGCCCAGCCCGGCGCGACCCGTGCCAGCTCAACGCACCGACCCAACGGTGCGTTTCCCCAGCCAGGTACAGCCCGTTCCAGCTACTCGCACCAGACCAGTGGTGCGTTCCCCCAGCCCGGTACGGTCTGTGCCTGCTCCTCGCACCCAACCTATGGTGCGTTTCCCCAGCCCGGCGCGACCCGTGCCAGCTCAACGCACCGACCCAACGGTGCGTTTCCCCAGCCAGGTACAGCCCGTTCCAGCTACTCGCACCAGACCAGTGGTGCGTTCCCCCAGCCCGGTACGGTCTGTGCCTGCTCCTCGCACCCAACCTATGGTGCGTTTCCCCAGCCCGGCGCGACCCGAGCCAGCTCAACGCACCGACCCAACGGTGCGTTTCCCCAGCCAGGTACAGCCCGTTCCAGCTACTCGCACCAGACCAGTGGTGCGTTCCCCCAGCCCGGTTCGGTCTGTGCCTACTCCTCGCACCCAACCTATGGTGCGTATCTCCAGCCCGGTGCGACCCGTGCCAGCTCCTCGCACCAGACCTATGGTGCGTGTCCCCAGTCCAGTACGCCCCGTGCCTACCCCTCGCACGGAGGCTACCGCGACGGTCGCCACCACAGGGCTGGAAACCCTCTCTGCGTCGGTGCCCAGGGTGGGCACGACGTTCAGCCCCGCTGTGGAGCAGGAGCTCCATAGCGCGTCGGTGCCCAGTCTGGGGCCGACAGCCAGCCCAACCACAAGGCTGGAAACCATCTCTGCGTCGGTGCCCAGGGTGGGCACGACGTTCAGCCCCGCTGTGGAGCAGGAGCTCCATAGCGCGTCGGTGCCCAGTCTGGGGCCGACAGCCAGCCCAACCACAGGGCTGGAAACCATCTCTGCGTCGGTGTCCAGGGTGGGCACGACGTTCAGTCCCGCTGTGGAGCAGGAGCTCCATAGCGTGTCGGCGCCCAGTCTGGGGTCGACAGCCAGACCTGCGACAGGGCTGAAAACCACCTCTACGTCGGTGCCCAGGGTGGGCACGGCGTCCATCCCGAGGTCTCCGGTGAAGGCCAGCTGCCCGAGGCCTCCGGTGAAGGTCAGCTGCCCGAGGTCTCTGGAGAAGGTCAGCTGCCCGAAGCCTGCGTTGAAGGTCAGCTGCCAGAGACCTCCGGAGAAGGTCAGCTGCCCGAGGCCTTTGGTGAAGGTCAGCTGCCCGAGGCCTTTGGTGAAGGTCAGCAGCCCGAGGTCCCCGGTGACGGTCAGCAGCCCGAGGTCCCCGGTGGCGGTCAGCAGCCCGAGGTCCCCGGTGGCGGTCAGCAGCCCGAGGTCCCCGGTGACGGTCAGCAGCCCGAGGTCCCCGGTGACGGTCAGCAGCCCGAGGTCCCCGGTGACGGTCAGCAGCCCGAGGTCCCCGGTGACGGTCAGCAGCCCGAGGTCCCCGGTGACGGTCAGCAGCCCGAGGTCCCCGGTGACGGTCAGCAGCCCGAGGTCCCCGGTGACGGTCAGCAGCCCGAGGTCCCCGGCGAAGGTCAGCAGCCCGAGGTCCCCGGGGAGGGTCAGCAGCCCGAGAGCTCCGGGGAAGGTGAGCAGACCTGAACCTCCACCGGAGCCCCATCCGGGTCCGGCCGTCTGCGTCACTCCAGTGCCGGAGCAGTCCGCTCCACCGGTGCCCAGTCCGGGGCCGGTCGTCTGCGTCGCTCCAGTGCCGGAGCAGTCCGCTCCACCGGTGCCCAGTCCGGGGCCGGTCGTCTGCGTCGCTCCAGTGCCGGAGCAGTCCGCTCCACCGGTGCCCAGTCCGGGGCCGGCGGTCAGCCCCTCTCCAGGGTCGAGGGCTCCCACACCAGGGTCCAGACAGGACTTGGTAAATGGCGGGAGTACTGAGAGGGGAACCATCGCGCTGGGGTCCGGACTGGACCGGGCGTGCAACAGAGAGGTAGGAGAGAAGCTACTCTCAGAGCTTGCGCCACGCCCGGAACCAGAACCGGAGCCTCCACCAGCAACCATCTCAGTACCCCGCCATGTCCCCCCTAGTTTTTTGGACATTTTTTTTGTTTTTTCCTTTCAGGAGAGGGGGGATTTATTGTGCGATCGGGAGTCCGCACCTTGGGGGGGGGGGTACTGTGATGGCTTGGTTGTGGTAAGGCCTCTTACTCCCACCTAGGGGAGGAGAGAGGCACACAACCAAGTCATCACACCCTAACTAGGGAGATTATCATCCCCAATCAGAGACAGCTGTCTAGCGTTGTCTCTGATTGGGGATAGTATATAGGCTCCACACATTTCCACCTGTGTGTGGATCATTGTTCATTTGTGTTTGTCTGCACTGCCTGCTGCAAACCAAGTAAGTCACTGTGTTTTGTTAGTATCGTGTTTTTTGTTTTTCACTCTCCTTTATTTGTTAATGCTTCGTGAGTACATCTCATTTTCAAATAAAAGGATGACCCTTCAGCAGCGCTCCGTCTATCGTCCCTTATATCCGACGCACTGTGACAAACTGAGACCATTGGGTCTAGTCCAAAACAGTACTCTATTTCATTCAGCTGCTGTCTTCTTAATAAATCTATCTGAAGCACAGGGACATAAACACTTTGCCTGGTCTGAATACTTACTAGCCAATATGGCCACTCATCTTTATCTAAGGAACTTTGGACAGCTATCCAGACAATGTTGAAATTGAAAAGATGATGAGAGATGTAACCTTTTAGCAAATAGAAGGATGAAAGGTTAACATGACAGGCTTTTTTAGATGTGTTGTTAGGAGTTAGTGTTTCTTTTGTGCAAAATGTGATACTGTAGCAGCTGGCACAAGTAATTTATCTTATTTCAAGATATTTTTCAAGATAAACAACTTTAGGGTAAAATAAGCTAAATTAGACTACGGTTTGCAACTGCACATGGGGACAAAGATCGTACTTTTTGGAGAAATGTCCTCTGGTCTGATGAAACAAAAATAGAACTGTTTGGCCATAATGACCATCGTTATGTTTGGAGGAAAAAAGGGGAGGCTTGCAAGCGGAAGAACACCATCCCAACCGTGAAGCACAGGGGTGGCAGCATCATGTTGTGGGGGTGCTTTGCTGCAGAAGGGACAGGTGCACTTCACAAAATAGATGGCATCATGAGGAAGGAAAATTATGTGGATATATTGAAGCAACATCTCAAGACATCAGTGAGGAAGTTAAAGATTGGTCGCAAATGGGTCTTCCAAATGGACAATGACCCCAAGCATACTTCCAAAGTTGTGGCAAAATGGCTTAAGGACAACAAAGTCAAGGTATTGGAGTGGCCATCACAAAGCCCTGACCTCAATCCTATAGAAAATTTGTGGGAAGAACTGAAAAAGCGTGTGCGAGCAAGGAGGCCTACAAAACTGACTCAGTTACATCATTTCTGTAAGGAGGAATGGGCCAAAATTCACCCAACTTATTATGGGAAGCTTGTGGAAGAATACCCGAAACATTTGACCCAAGTTAAACAATTTAAAGGCAATGCTACCAAATACTAATTGAGTGTATGTAAACTTCTGACCCACTGGGAATGTGATGAAAGAAATTAAATCTGAAATAAATAATTCTCTCTACTATTATTCTGACATTTCACATTTTGACATTTCACTTAGAATAAAGTGGTGATCCTAACTGACCTAAGACAGGGAATCTTTACTAGGATTAAATGTCAGGAATTGAGTTTAAGTGTATTTGGCTAAGGTGTATGTAAACTTCCTACTTCAACAGTACACTAATGTTCAAAAGTTTGGGGTCACTTAGAAATGTCCTTGTGATTTTAAGAAAATACATTTTTTTGTCCATTAAAATAACATCAAATTGATCAGAACTGCAGTGTAGACATTGTTAATGTTGTAAATGACTATTGTAGCTGGAAACGGCAGATTTGTAATGGAATATCTACGTACATAGGCGTACAGAAGCCCATTATTATCCCGGAGACGCATCTTCACTGTTGACATTGACACTGGTGTTTTGCGGGTACTATTTAATGAAGCTGCCAGCTGAAGACTTGTGAGGCGTCTGTTTCTCAAACTAGACACTCTAATGTACTTGTCCTCTTGCTCAGTTGTGCACCGGGGCCTCCCACTCCTCTTTCTGTTCTGGTTAGAGCCAGTTTGCACTCTTCTGTGAAGGGAGTAGTACACAGAGTTGTACGTGATCTTCTGTTTTTTGACAATATCTTGCATGGAATAGCCTTTATTCCTCAAAACAAGAATAGACTGACAAGTTTCAGAAGAATGTTCTTTGTTTCTGGCCATTTTGAGCCTGTATTCGAACCCACAGATGCTCCACTAGTCTGAAGAAGGCCTGTTTTATTGCTTCTTTAATCAGCACAACAGTTTTCAGCTGTGCTAACATAATTGCAAAAGGGTTTTCTAATGATCAATTAGCCTTTTAAAATGATAAACTTGGATTAGCTAACACAATGTGCCATTGGAACACAGGAGTGATGGTTGCTGATAATGGGCCTCTGTACGCCTATGTAGATATTCCTTTAGAAATCAGCCGTTTCCAGCTACAATAGTCATTTACAACATGTCTATACTGTATTTCTGATCAATTTGATGTCATTTTAATGAACGGTAGTGTATATATATATACAGTGGGGAGAACAAGTATTCGATACACTGTCGATTTTGCAGGTTTTCCTACTTACAAAGCATGTAGAGGTCTGTAATGTTTATCATAGGTACACTTCAACTGTGAGAGACGGAATCTAAAACAAAAATCCAGAAAAACACATTGTATGATTTTTAAATAATGAATTTGCATTTTATTGCATGACATAAGTATTTGATCACCTACCAACCAGTAAGAATTCCGGCTCTCACAGACCTGTTAGTTTTTCTTTAAGAAGCCCTCCTGTTCTCCACTCATTACCTGTATTAACTGCACCTGATTGAACTCGTTACCTGTATAAAAGACACCTGTCCACACATTCAATCAAACAGACTCCAACCTCTCCACAATGGCCAAGACCAGAGAGCTGTGTAAGGACATCAGGGATAAAATTGTAGACCTGCACAAAGCTGGGATGGGCTACAGGACAATAGGCAAGCAGCTTGGTGAGAAGGCAACAACTGTTGGCGCAATTATTAGAAAATGGAAGAAGTTCAAGATGACGGTCAATCTCCCTCGGTCTGGGGCACCATGCAAGATCTCACCTCGTGGGGCATCACTGATCATGTGGAAGGTGAGGGATCAGCCCAGAACTACAGGGCAGGACCTGGTCAATGACCTGAAGAGAGCTGGGACCACAGTCTCAAAGAAAACCATTAGTAACACACTACGCCGTCATGGATTAAAATCCTGCAGCGCACGCAAGGTCCCCCTGCTCAAGCCAGCGCATGTCCAGGCCCGTCTGAAGTTTGCCAATGACCATCTGGATGATCCAGAGGAGGAATGGGAGAAGGTCATGTGGTCTGATGAGACAAAAATAGAGCTTTTTGGTCTAAACTCCACTCGCCGTGTTTGGAGGAAGAAGAAGGATGAGTACAACCCCAAGAACACCATCCCAACCGTGAAGCATGGAGGTGGAAACATCATTCTTTGGGGATGCTTTTCTGCAAAGGGGACAGGACGACTGCACCGTATTGAGGGGAGGATGGATGGGGCCATGTATCGCGAGATCTTGGCCAACAACCTCCTTCCCTCAGTAAGAGCATTGAAGATGGGTCGTGGCTGGGTCTTCCAGCATGACAACGACCCGAAACACACAGCCAGGGCAACTAAGGAGTGGCTCCGTAAGAAGCATCTCAAGGTCCTGGAGTGGCCTAGCCAGTCTCCAGACCTGAACCCAATAGAAAATCTTTGGAGGGAGCTGAAAGTCTGTATTGCCCAGCAACAGCCCCGAAACCTGAAGGATCTGGAGAAGGTCTGTATGGAGGAGTGGGCCAAAATCCCTGCTGCAGTGTGTGCAAACCTGGTCAAGAACTACAGGAAACGTATGATCTCTGTAATTGCAAACAAAGGTTTCTCTACCAAATATTAAGTTCTGCTTTTCTGATGTATCAAATACTTATGTCATGCAATAAAATGCAAATTAATTACTTAAAAATCATACAATGTGATTTTCTGGATTTTTGTTTTAGATTCCGTCACTCACAGTTGAAGAGTACCTATGATAAAAATTACAGACTTCTACATGCTTTGTAAGTGGGAAAACCTGCAAAATCGGCAGTGTATCAAATACTTGTTCTCCCCACTGTATACAGGGGCGCCGTATGGGGGGGAAAAGTTAGGATGATTCTAAGGGCCTGTGACTGACAGGGGCCCTAAAATATTATTCCAGCATTAGGTAAAAACATTTTGGAGCCCAATGTTATATATTTTCATGGGGCCCAAAATCCCTGGAGGCTCCCCTGACTGTATATATATATATATATTTGTATTTATATATATATATATATATATTGGTTGTGTATCAGTGTGTCATTCAGCATTGTGCCTGAAACTGAAGTGAACTGTGTGATGGCTTGGTTGTGGTAAGGCCTCTTACTCCCACCTAGGGGAGGAGAGAGGCACACAACCAAGTCATCACACCCTAACTAGGGAGATTATCATCCCCAATCAGAGACAGCTGTCTAGCGTTGTCTCTGATTGGGGATAGTATATAGGCTCCACACATTTCCACCTGTGTGTGGATCATTGTTCATTTGTGTTTGTCTGCACTGCCTGCTGCAAACCAAGTAAGTCACTGTGTTTTGTTAGTATCGTGTTTTTTGTTTTTCACTCTCCTTTATTTGTTAATGCTTCGTGAGTACATCTCATTTTCAAATAAAAGGATGACCCTTCACCAGCGCTCCGTCTATCGTCCCTTATATCCGACGCACTGTGACAGAATGATCCACCACCCTGGGACGCAACAAAGGAGTATTACTTTAGGAGATATCCTCCTCGGTATGGGAAAAATTACCGAGGAGGAACACTCCTATTATCATTCGGTGGAGGAAGGCTGGGGTCCGGAGCAGTCGAGGCGCCGACGACGGAGGACACGTCACCGGGCTAGAACTGAGGACCAGCCTGGAGCCCAGAAAACCCCTCAAACTGATTTTGGGGGGGGGCTATGGGGGTGGTCGGGATCGAGGGAGAAGAGCCCCGACCACTGCACTCGTGGGGGTTCCAGGAGGAGCCCCTACAGCCGTGGGAGCAGGAGTACAGAGAGGAGTCGGAGGAAGACGACAGCGATGTGCTTCTGTTCCCTCACTCGTGGGGGTTCCCGGAGGAACCCTCACAGGATGGGGATTGGCGTTGGAGTAGGGACGACAGGCACAGTCGTGCTCCAGCGTCAGTTCCCAGTCCGGTGCCTCCAGCGCCGGTCCAGAGTCGGAGGAGGAGGAGACCGACTCAGCGCACCAAACCATCGGTGCGCAACAATAGCCCGGTACGGCCCGCACCTGCCCGCGCACCAGCTCTATGGTGCGTTTGCCCAGCCCGGCGCGACCCGTGCCAGCTCAACGCACCGACCCAACGGTGCGTTTCCCCAGCCAGGTACAGCCCGTTCCAGCTACTCGCACCAGACCAGTGGTGCGTTCCCCCAGCCCGGTACGGTCTGTGCCTGCTCCTCGCACCCAACCTATGGTGCGTTTCCCCAGCCCGGCGCGACCCGTGCCAGCTCAACGCACCGACCCAACGGTGCGTTTCCCCAGCCAGGTACAGCCCGTTCCAGCTACTCGCACCAGACCAGTGGTGCGTTCCCCCAGCCCGGTACGGTCTGTGCCTGCTCCTCGCACCCAACCTATGGTGCGTTTCCCCAGCCCGGCGCGACCCGAGCCAGCTCAACGCACCGACCCAACGGTGCGTTTCCCCAGCCAGGTACAGCCCGTTCCAGCTACTCGCACCAGACCAGTGGTGCGTTCCCCCAGCCCGGTTCGGTCTGTGCCTACTCCTCGCACCCAACCTATGGTGCGTATCTCCAGCCCGGTGCGACCCGTGCCAGCTCCTCGCACCAGACCTATGGTGCGTGTCCCCAGTCCAGTACGCCCCGTGCCTACCCCTCGCACGGAGGCTACCGCGACGGTCGCCACCACAGGGCTGGAAACCCTCTCTGCGTCGGTGCCCAGGGTGGGCACGACGTTCAGCCCCGCTGTGGAGCAGGAGCTCCATAGCGCGTCGGTGCCCAGTCTGGGGCCGACAGCCAGCCCAACCACAAGGCTGGAAACCATCTCTGCGTCGGTGCCCAGGGTGGGCACGACGTTCAGCCCCGCTGTGGAGCAGGAGCTCCATAGCGCGTCGGTGCCCAGTCTGGGGCCGACAGCCAGCCCAACCACAGGGCTGGAAACCATCTCTGCGTCGGTGTCCAGGGTGGGCACGACGTTCAGTCCCGCTGTGGAGCAGGAGCTCCATAGCGTGTCGGCGCCCAGTCTGGGGTCGACAGCCAGACCTGCGACAGGGCTGAAAACCACCTCTACGTCGGTGCCCAGGGTGGGCACGGCGTCCATCCCGAGGTCTCCGGTGAAGGCCAGCTGCCCGAGGCCTCCGGTGAAGGTCAGCTGCCCGAGGTCTCTGGAGAAGGTCAGCTGCCCGAAGCCTGCGTTGAAGGTCAGCTGCCAGAGACCTCCGGAGAAGGTCAGCTGCCCGAGGCCTTTGGTGAAGGTCAGCTGCCCGAGGCCTTTGGTGAAGGTCAGCTGCCCGAGGCCTTTGGTGAAGGTCAGCAGCCCGAGGTCCCCGGTGACGGTCAGCAGCCCGAGGTCCCCGGTGGCGGTCAGCAGCCCGAGGTCCCCGGTGGCGGTCAGCAGCCCGAGGTCCCCGGTGACGGTCAGCAGCCCGAGGTCCCCGGTGACGGTCAGCAGCCCGAGGTCCCCGGTGACGGTCAGCAGCCCGAGGTCCCCGGTGACGGTCAGCAGCCCGAGGTCCCCGGTGACGGTCAGCAGCCCGAGGTCCCCGGTGACGGTCAGCAGCCCGAGCTTGCGCCACGCCCGGAACCAGAACCGGAGCCTCCACCAGCAACCATCTCAGTACCCCGCCATGTCCCCCCTAGTTTTTTGGACATTTTTTTTGTTTTTTCCTTTCAGGAGAGGGGGGATTTATTGTGCGATCGGGAGTCCGCACCTTGGGGGGGGGGGGGGTACTGTGATGGCTTGGTTGTGGTA
Organism: Thymallus thymallus; assembly: GCA_023634145.1. Taxonomy (NCBI): domain Eukaryota; kingdom Metazoa; phylum Chordata; class Actinopteri; order Salmoniformes; family Salmonidae; genus Thymallus; species Thymallus thymallus. Next base: position 15,970,242 of record CM042416.1, read on the forward strand.
AGGCCTCTTACTCCCACCTAGGGGAGGAGAGAGGCACACAACCAAGTCATCACACCCTAACTAGGGAGATTATCATCCCCAATCAGAGACAGCTGTCTAGCGTTGTCTCTGATTGGGGATAGTATATAGGCTCCACACATTTCCACCTGTGTGTGGATCATTGTTCATTTGTGTTTGTCTGCACTGCCTGCTGCAAACCAAGTAAGTCACTGTGTTTTGTTAGTATCGTGTTTTTTGTTTTTCACTCTCCTTTATTTGTTAATGCTTCGTGAGTACATCTCATTTTCAAATAAAAGGATGACCCTTCACCAGCGCTCCGTCTATCGTCCCTTATATCCGACGCACTGTGACAAACTGAGACCATTGGGTCTAGTCCAAAACAGTACTCTATTTCATTCAGCTGCTGTCTTCTTAATAAATCTATCTGAAGCACAGGGACATAAACACTTTGCCTGGTCTGAATACTTACTAGCCAATATGGCCACTCATCTTTATCTAAGGAACTTTGGACAGCTATCCAGACAATGTTGAAATTGAAAAGATGATGAGAGATGTAACCTTTTAGCAAATAGAAGGATGAAAGGTTAACATGACAGGCTTTTTTAGATGTGTTGTTAGGAGTTAGTGTTTCTTTTGTGCAAAATGTGATACTGTAGCAGCTGGCACAAGTAATTTATCTTATTTCAAGATATTTTTCAAGATAAACAACTTTAGGGTAAAATAAGCTAAATTATCTGCTAATCATTTTAAGGGAATTATGACTAAATATAAGATATTTAGGCTTGCTTACATTTCAGTATAAAATATTTTCTCAGAACTTAAATAAATAAAGACTATCGAACCACTGGACTACTTACGACTGACTCACTGATCATCCAAGCCAATCCAATCAGTCTATCACTACCCACCCAAAAACCGACCATCAGTCAGTGGTCACGAAAACAAGAACAATGTACACGTGTAACCAAGAAAAAGCACTGAGAACTCCCCTAATTCAAATAAAGTGACTTGATTCCACCAAACAGATTGGACAATACTGAGAACAAACACTAAGGTAAAATGCTCCCTAAAATGCTATTTCACATAATTTAAATTGTGTAGTTTCTATCTGTTTTTGTGCTGGAGGCCAGCTGTTATGAGTGATACTGTTGATTACAGAAATATATATATATATATATCAGTGATATATCATTTGAATGTATGATTAGTTTGATGAAAAATGGAATGTACTGTTTATTTAATATTTTCATTATATTTAATATCTCTTTTATAAGAGAGTATTTTCCTCTCATTCTGTTTCTATGACAGATGCCAGGGAAACTGATGCTAGTTGCTCTCCTCTTGCTCATTCAAGGTCTGGCAGTATATTTCAATTTTTGTTTTTACTGTCTATCAATTCTATCCTCCATTGAACTGTTGACATGGACTGGTAGTATTTTGAGTATGGTTTGCAACCTACTGTAACCTCTCTCCTACATAGCATGTGTGTCCATAGTGGCCCAGACGCCAGCCCCAGGGGACTCTGACTCTGAGGGGGTTCTGCAGCGGGCAACAGAGGCATACAGGTACAAACAGACACACACTCACCATGTCACACACACACACTCAACATGTCATTTTAAGGATGAAGGTAAAGGCCTGTACTCAGTAGATGCTGCACCCAACTGCTTTATTCTTCTGTGTGTGTCTTACAGGGCAGCCAAAGTTAAAGCCCAGAGAATAAGAGAGGTGGTGCGGGCCTTTGCTGGTGCGTACTACGAGGACCACATCAAACCAGTGGCTGATCCCTACATGGACTGGGCCTCAGCCTCCACCAGTTCCATCTGGGACAAAGTCAAGGAAAAGATCGACCAGTACAGACCCATCTAATGGCACCTGAATCTAAGGCAGAAGAACACCCACTCAGCTCACTGCTAGCACATATATTCATGCAAGGTGATACTAGTACTGATTCTATGTTCATATGCACTAGGGATTACAAGTAGGACATTTGTGTTACAGTGTTTTAGAAGAGTACGTGAACACTGCTGTAAGATTTGGCCGGTGAATGAGGACACCCGTTTATTAGTGTTACACTAACCTCAGCACAAGGGTTGTGATAGTAATAAAACTGATAAAGAGGGTATTAGTAATAAAACCGTTATCAAATAAGGGTCACATATTGCATCTGAGGGAGTCAATGAACTATTGTGAACCACCTAAATGAATCAACACTAAATAAAACAATAATTCAATAATACCATTGTAGTGTTGTGCCTTTTCATAAACTTTCCCTTGACACTGTCTACACTGCCCGCATTCATCAATCTCTGAACTGAATGAAGTAGAAAGCTGAGAGAGACTGAGAAAAGATTTTAGAATGGTGGAGCGAGAGGCAGAGAGAAAGCAACAGTGAATGACAACGAGGGAGAGAAATAATGAGACAGAAAGAACGAGACAGATGGACAGACAGAGAGCCAGACAGACATAAAGACAGAGACATCAGCGATGGGAGTGATGTCTACAGGCTGTGCTGAAATCGGAGTGTTATCTAGGAGAGAGTTGACAGTTGAGATACAAGGTTCAGCAGGTGTGTCTGGCAGGAGGGGAGATGCATGTGACCTGCAGGCCGTTTCTCTGTGTGGACTGCAGACATCGATCCTGGAACACAGTCAAGACACTCAGGGCCCTGTTCTATTCAATCCAAACAATAATCTGACTAACTGAGATTCATGAAACACGTTCAAATAGACAGGGATAAAGGACCTTAGCATGAAAAAGCCGCTGAGATGATTTTTGTTTTGTTGTTGTTGAGTCCGTGAATTATTAATGTGTGCAAGAATAATGATTTTCAATTAGTTACTTAGAGGCAGTCATACATACTGGTTTATGTTCCACACAAATGTTAACAAATCAATAATGGAAAACCTTCAGACACAGTTATAACACTTAACACAATCATTCATTCAAACAAAAATCTATTTCATGTACTGATATGCAAACGTTTGTGTGGAGAATTTAGGTTTTCCTACGTGTGCAGAAGAGTGCAGTTCAGCATAAACAGATTTCGGAATCCAATCCAAGTGATAATGTGGATGCATTGCATCACCTGTCTGAACATATTAGAACATACCTATGAGGGGGCTCAAGTGCAATGGACTTTGTGTAGGCTAACGATTGTGTGGATGTTTGTCCCATAGGTACAGTGTGTTCTGGTGTGTCTTGGTGCGTGGGTGTGTGTGTGTTCATACTCACTAGATGACGTTTGTTTACACTCCTCCCTATATCATGGTGTCTACTTGTCCAGACTGCTTTACAGACAACTCAGCCACCAGAGAAGTCATTTATTTCACTGGGATCTGTACACCCACCACAACAGAAGGTCATCTTTCTCTCTATCATTTCTCAACTTTTATAGATGCATTATTTCAATGCTCTAGTAATCTCTAAAAGATATTTATTTATTAATGATTTATATTCTCATGTATTTTAAGATGCAACTTCCTTGTGCATCAGTTATAAACAGCTCAACAGTTTCATTGATGCCTGATCAGAATAGTCTAATTTCTCATCTAATAAATAGACAGGCATTGCATTTCACTTTAATCTAACTAATGCATATAAAATTATATTTTGTTTGTCTTTTTCTTTCAGCGATGAACGGAAAATTGGCACTAGCCTTCGTGCTTGCGCTCCAAGGTAAGACCTAGAACCTGAAACACACACCCTGCAGAACACAAACCATATTTGTGTTTTTTCATCATAAATAAATGCTTATAGGTACCTTAATGCGTGTGTAAAATATTGTTTACTGTTCTCAGTTGTTTAATTCATAGATTTTAGATGTGTATGAAAATGTTATATTTTTTGGCAAAAAACGCTATATATCCATTGTTTAGCTGGAATGGAAAGTTCATATCCTGTATATTTGTGGTTGTCTCACCTATCCATCTTAAGATGGAAAAGAGCATCTGCTAAATGAGTAAAATTTAAAATATTAAGGTTTTACATACATATCTCATATTACTGTGTTGAATATTATTTTGTAAAAAAACACTGTATATTGATGTCACAAATGTATCATTTGTACAGTTAATTATAAAAAATGTAGATATTTGTCACATTTGACTGAGTAAAACCTAGCGGTAGTACCACTTATTTCTGTGAGAGAGGCAGATATATAGCATTATGCTAAAAAAACATGATTATTTGTCTCTGAAATGAAACCATTGTGATATTTTAAACAAAGACAAGGCTGTCATTTAACAACCCCATGCCATGATTAGATAGTGAAAAACACACCAATCTCTTTCATAATGTCTTTAAACAATAAAAGCTAATTTACCAACATTTATGAAAATGGATATATAGTGTTCATTCCAGCCGTTTATACAACAGAAGGTAATTGCTACCTTTGACCTGCAGCTGTGAACATGTCAGTGACAGTGAGAGAACACAGTTAGTTGTATGATTATCTGAGAGGTGATAGGCTTTGAACTGTGATCGACTTGTGGAGGTGATAGACCGACCACGTTGAGCAGTGACACCATGGGCATCGAACCCGACTGCTAAAGGGCAGCAGGTAGCCTAGCGGTTAGAGCGTTGGGCCAGTAACCTGAGCCGACAAGGTGAAAAAACCTGTTGATGTGTCCTTGAGCAAGGCACTTAACCCTAATTTGCTCCAGGGGCTGACCCTGTAGGCAGGCCATCATTGTAAATAAGAATCTGTTCTTATCTTGCCTAGTTAAATAAAGGTTAAAATAAATAAATGCACTGCAGGGATAAGAGAGACCTCAGATGTCCGGTTGAAATGGCCTTTGATTATTTCAGCCGAGTTTACTCATCATAAGAGCGATCAAACCATGTGACCGAACTACCTCCATAACACAGACACAGACACTAAATCAACCTTGCTCACACACATTGCCTGGTTATGCAAAGCATATTAGTATATTAGAGCTATTTTGTGGCTATAGTTAGTCCAGTGGTTATAGATACTCTATAGTCCGCAGCCAATCAAGTCAAGAAAGTGCAATGAATTAATAAAAAACATCTTTCCACTGTCTCCCCTCCAGTCTCTGTGTGCCTGTGTCAGGTACCAGAGCCCGACAAGGAGCTGGTGGAGAAGTATGAGGCCATGAAGTCTGTGTTCCTCAAGAGGTTGATAAACGCCTACGGCAAGGTGCAGGCTGCTGTGGGGCCTATGACTGAGAACATGAGCCAGGGCCAGGCTGCCAAAGACTACATAGAGGAGCTGCAGGGTAACCCCAAATTCCAGAGCATTGTCAAGATTGGAACGTGAGTGCCCCACCCCGACACACCCGAGTTACCTTGTCCCGTCTGTCCAGACCCTGCATTAAGTCGGTCTGTCCAGACCTTGCATTAAGTCGGTCTGTCCAGACCTTGCAATAAGTCGGTATGTCAGTCTGTCAATGTCCTTCTATCATCCTACTTGTTTGTCTGTCTATCCGTCTGTCTGATTTACTGTCAGTTCTTCTGTCTATCTGTCCATAACTTTAAAATAGGACGTCAAATGATTATAGGATCTTAGATACTGGCACTTCATGCCTATCAACATGTTACCTAGATATTTTACCATTCTCCATTAAACGTTAACCACTGGACACATCAGAAAATACTATTTCAGGTATTTCCATTACATTTCACTACATTTCAAAACCAGTATTTAGATCATCTTTATTTGAAAAAACAAGTAGTTGGATATACACTTGGAAAGTATTTGAAATACTTACAAATACAATTTGGAAGACTATTTGTTTTTGTTTTCTCAACTAACCGTTCAAATAATGAAATAAAAGTACTTGTTTTGGGCTGTGTATTTCAGAATACTCAAATACACAGATATTTGAACCCAGGTCTGGGACACATAGTATGGCTGTTAACCTATAACATCACTGACATCCCCTCCTGTCTCTGTGTGTGTGTTGTCCAGTGGTCTGGCACAGGAAGCAGCACCCTTGGTGGACAAGGCCCGTACGGCCGGCCTGGGTCTGTACGGACACTACGCGCGCCCCCATGTCGGCACCTACCTGGACGAGGCCATTACCTCCATCAAGGTTTATCTCGACAAAGTCCTGCCCGCTGAGAGTTGAGCTCTGGATAGCCTCCGTCCCACCGGACCACCCCACACGCTTGTACCTTTCCACACATGGCTTGGCTCTGCTATAGCTGTGCTTCTGATACATGTATTAAATGGTAGACAGGGGAAATACCTGAAGGTGATTGAGAAGAGAAATGCACAATGCAAAACGCATCCCCTCCTGCTTTCTATGTCAACACTTTCCTAGACATGACTATTCAAGGGAAACGAAGGTCAAAGCATGGTAGAAAGGATGACTGACATCTCGCAAGAGCTTTAACATTGTGAATGCATATAACTACGTGTTTGATGCTCTAACAGGAATTTGTGTGTGTGTTTGTGTTCAATAAAGATCTGAAAGTAGAAACTCAAATGATACTTATGTTTAATTAGGGTATTTGGTGAAGAAATGTTGATCAAACTGCTTAATTGTTTAGTTATTAAGAAGTGATGGTAGCACTTTATTTTAGGGTAAAAAAATGACCAGTTATGTACTTATTATTTATATTATTAATTATTTAAGACTTACATGGGAACATGGTAAATACACAATAATAACCTATAAAAACATATATGTTTCTTTGGAATTCATTAAAACAAGCACCATTTGGTACCAAGTGGTTAAAGCTGCATTCTGAGATTTTAACACACAAAACGAAACTGTAGCCCGTCACTTGTTTTAATATACAGCTGAGGGATGGGGCTAAGGAAATGTAACCCCTCTTAAATTCATAGACATCTCTCTAGACACAAGGACTGACAGTCCATTACATCCACATGATAGCTTTAAACATAGTTGGACACTATATTGCTTATTCACGCTCCTATTGTTTGTTAACAATGGAGTAATACAACATTGTATTTTGAGTTAGGAAAAAGACGGGTGTTGCAGTGGCGTCAAACTGTAGACCCCAGTTCCTACATTTGAATATAAGCATATAAACTACATTACATTTTATCTCTGGGACGCTCAGGATAACACATCAGAGCAAAATTACTGAATGTAAGTACATTATTTACCTTCAGAGGTGAATGTACCAAACCAGTTGCCATGTTAAAAGTGTTTTGTTGTTGTGCACTATCCTCAAACAATAGCATGGTTTTTTGTAGCTGTAATAGCTACTGTAAATTGGACACTGCAGTTAGATTAACAAAAATGTAAGCTTTCTGCCCATATAAGATATGTCCCGGAAAGTTGGCTGTTGTTTACAACACCAGTCTATTCACATATCGCATATTGAGCAGCGACCGTCCTGGTATAACGACTCCATTGAACAGATTTTCTGATCCCGGACTATACATTTCACTACCAATAGTGTTTCTTTAAGGAAGTAGCAGAAACTACCCACTGAGATCTTATCCTTTTCTATAGGAAAGGACAGAGAAGAGAAGAGAAGAGAAGAGAAGAGAAGAGAAGAGAAGAGAAGAGAAGAGAAGAGAAGAGAAGAGAACAGAGCAGAACAGAACTGAACAGAACAGGATGGTCCAGAACAGTATGTCTGCTATTGCTGCACTTTCACTGCACCCTCTTGCCAGGTCGCTATGCAGTTTAATATGGTCTCTATAACCTAATTGGCTAAATAAAGGTCCTCAATTAATACATTAATAAATAAGACACATACAGCAACAAAACGAGTTTAATGAGTTTGATCTTCAATCTCATCAGTGCTTGACTTGGGCAGGAGCTCATCGGAGCTGAGTACCGGCACCTCGAATGTTCTACTGCTTGAGCTCCTGTTCCTCTTATAGCGTATTAGCTCAAAAGTATTGCGGATCTCCTACACCTAAATTTGTTGCTTTATTGCAACAGATGACCTAAGAAGATTAGCATTACTCTGTCCTTGTCCATTCCCTTGCTATGTCAACTGATATATTTATTAATACCTTATAAATTAAAGCTTTTCACTTTAAAGAAAATCTCAAAGTGATTTACAAATGTCCCCACAGTTTATCACCACCAACACCACCACGCCTACCAGAGACCTGTGTGCCAATGTGTGATCCATACTGACATTGTGTGATCCATACTGACAGTCGATGGTGACGACATCGTGATGTCACAAACGATCAGCATATTTGAATTTGGGTGCGTTCGTAAATTCACTCCACTGAATAGCAGGCTAGTGATTGCTTTGCTATGCTTGCAGTTAGCCACTGATTCCTTCTAAACCACTCATTGTTGAATTTGCGATTTCCAACTTGTTGTGTAATGTTAATGTCCAACGGCCAATGAGCACCGATACATTTTATCTATAATTTCTCTTCATTATTTCTCTTCATATGACAAGGATTAAAAAGGATTTGCCATTAGATTGTGGACTTGATTCATGATGATGACTGCTAGCTTGCTAGCTAAGATTTTGAATGAACTAGCCAGGTGTAGCAGTGGTAAGGTGTTGGGACTGCTGTTGGGACTCTGCTGTTGGGACAGCTTTATACAGGCCCTAACAGTGCGTGGGCACCGTTTGTCACTCTTATAGTGCAATTCATGTATTAATGTATTGTGTAGTGGGTTTACTGCCATGCATCTAAAACATTCTGGCAGTGCAGTGAGCACACAGCAGGGTGACATGCCAAATGGCCTATTCCCTATTTACAATAGCATAATACATTCCAATACATATGTGTTAGTTAGAGTATTAACATAATGCAAGAATACAATGTACGTAGATACACACAATACCCCATAATGTCAAAGTGGAATTATGTTTATAGACATTTTTACAAATGAATTAGAATTGTCTTAGGTATTCAACCCCTTTGTTATGGCAAGCCTTAATAAGTTCAGGAGTAACAATTGTGTAGGCCAGTGACACAAAATTCTCAATGTAATCTATTTTAAATTAAGGCTATAACATAACAAAATGTGGAAAAAGTCAAGGGTGTGAATACTTTCTGAAGACACTGTATAGGCCTAACGGAGTTCCATAGCAGAAAGTTGACTAGAGAGAGAACATACAATTACAAATAGACTAATCAAATATGACGTTTAAAGAAACCTGTTACGTTTCTGCTTTACTTTACCAAAGTATAGGCAAAGAAAATCACTTCTTGCAAACCAAACAGCCAATAATATAGGTCTACACATCGGTTACTACCAATAAAAGTTCCAGTAAACGTTACTTTGAACATGAGTTAAACTTATTAACTAAAATCTATAATATTATCAAAGTGTTTATTAATGTCCTTGAATTGAGCAAGGGGCAATCTGGCATAAGCTCCCGCAGCAGGACTTTCATTAAGCGGTAACAAAAGATTAGTGAATGATGAGTCTGTGTTTTCAATAGCTCGCAAATTGTGCATTTATATAAGTCAACAACAATCAGATAAAACAAATTATTATTTAGCCCATAACATTCTTTATAACACTTGAATAAACATTGGTTTAGGCTAAAAACAGATTGGCCTATTACGCATTTTGCCTATCAAACTGTACAAATCCTAAATATACAATCAGATAAAACAAATTATTATTTATAACATTCTTTATAACACTTAAAAAGGAATGAACATTGGGCTTATCCTAAATACAAATAGGCCTATAAAGATATGCCATTTGCCTATCTAACTGTACAAATCCTAAACACAGGTCTACAAGTTAGAAAACAAATAAAGTATCCTAAACAAAATAAAAATGTCCTAAATTAATGCAACAAAAACAGTGTAAATAAGTCTCTCAAGGATATGTCTTTCGAACAAGATTTTTTTTACCATGTCTTAGGCCTACATTAAGGTTTCTGATAAGGAACACCAGCATGTTCACCCATAGTAGCGAACTCAGCAAGATGATGGACTTGTAAATGTTGACAGAGGTTTGTAGTCTCTCCATACATTTCCATGATCATCTTTTTGCATATTCAGCAAGTGACCGGTCAGGTTTGCTGGCTCCTCTTCATCATTCGGCCTGAAACCGAAGAACTGCCAAACAGGCGAAGACGTGCTTTGAATTCTTCCCCACCAAGTCAGCCATGTTTTTTTCTGATTTAGCCTAAGGCAGGCTATATAGGCCTAGTGAAATTCCATCCCTTCCTTTTTTTTTTTTTCAGTCCGAAGTTTTCTGAATGTAGCCTGATGGAAGAAAAATTAGCTTACCCAGATGATCAAGATTAAATAACAATAGCCTACACTTGATATGGCTATAACAGGCCTACTAGATTTTTAAAGGAAGGCTAATATAACTGATATTAGTATTTTTATGGACAAGAGAAACATAGCCCTATCAATTTGAAGAAATTATGCAGTCTAGACTAGATAAAAATAACTAGGTGTAACACTGTTTTTCTAATAGACAATTGCAGATTCATCATAATTCATTCTAATGCACCTCAATATTTAAATGATGCAGTTTAAACAACCCACAGCTACAGCATGAGCTTCAGATCAGATATTCAGTGATATCAGATCATGCTGCCCTACCATGAAAGTGATGCTCCAGAACTTATTTAAAATTTCAGCCATTAGTTTTGAAAGTGCTGCTCACTAGCCAAAATGGGTCCCCGTTTTTTGTATACTACAGTCGTATGCAAAAGTTTGGGCACCCCTCTGAGGCTGCATAATAATTGACTCTGTCGTCACAGAAAATTATCAGTGGCATGCCATTCTTTTTCTAATAAAAGTTGTCCAGACAAAGATTTTTAGTTTAGCAATATTAAGTTGTATGAAATTAAATCAGATGTGAAAAATAGGCTATGCAAAAATTTGGGCATCCTTGTCATTCTGTTGATTTGAATACCTGTAACTACTTAGCACTGATTAATTGGAACACACAATTGGTTTGGTGAGCTCATTAAGCCTTGAACTTCATAGACAAGTGCATCCAATCATGAGAAAAGGTATTTAAGGTGGCCAATTGCAAGTTGTTGTTCTCTTTGACTCTCCTCTGAAGAGTGGCAACATGGGGGCCTCAAAACAACTCTCAAATGACCTGAAAACAAAGATTGTTCAACATTATGGTTTAGGGGAAGGCTACAAAAAGCTATCGCAGAGATGTAAGCTGTCAGTGTCCACTGTGAGGAACATAGTGAGGAAATGGAAGACCACAGGCACAGTTCTTGTTAAGGCCAGAAGTGGCAGGCCAAGTAAAATATCGGAGAGGCAAAGGCGAAGGATGGTGAGAACGGTCAAAAACAGCCCACAGACCACCTCCAAAGACCTACAACATCATCTTGCTGCAGATGGTGTCACTGTGCATCGTTCAACAATTCAGCACACTTTGCACAAGGAGAAGCTGTACGGGAGAGTGATGCGGAAGAAGCCTTTTCTGCACACACGCCACAAACGCACATTTGGACAAGCCAGCTTCATTTTGGAATAAGGTGCTGAGGACTGATGAAACAAAGATTGAGTTATTTGGTCATAACAAGGGGCATTATGCATGGCGGCAAAAGAACACAGCGTTCCAAGAAAAACACTTGCTACCCACAGTAAAAGTTGGTGGGGGTTCCATCATGCTGTGGGGCTGTGTGGCCAGTGCCGATACTGGGAATCTTGTTAAAGTTGAGGGTCGCATGGATTCCACTCAATATCAGCAGATTCTTGAGATAATGTTGAAGAATCAATCACAAAGTTGAAGTTACGCCGGGGCGATCCAAAACACTGCACAAAATCTACCCAGGCATTTATGCAGAGGAACAAGTACAATGTTCTGGAATGGCCATCCCAGTCTCCAGACCTGAATATCATTGAGAATCTGTGGGATGATTTGAAGCGGGCTGTCCATGCTCGGCAACCATCAAACCTAACTGAACTGGAGATGTTTTGTAAGGAGTAATGGTCCAAAATACCTTCATCCAGAATCCAGACACTCATTAGGCGGCAGGTAGCCTAGTGGTTAGAGTGTTGGGCCTGTAACTGAAAAGTTGCCAGATCAAATCCCCGAGCTGACAAGGTGAAAATCTGTCGTTCTGCCCCTGAACAAGGCAGTTAACCCACTGTTCCTAGGCCGTCATTGTAAATACAAAAAAAAAAATTTGTTCTTAACTGACTTGCCTAGTAAAATAAAGGTTAAACATTTTTTGAGGCTATAGGAAGCGTCTAGAGGCTGTTATTTTAGCAAAAGTAGGCTCTACTAAATATTGATGTGATTTCGTTTTGATGCATATTGCACATTTTCTGTTAATCCAATAAACCTCATTTCACTACTGAAATATTACTGTGTCCATCAGTTATTTGATACATCAAAATGAAATTGCTGATCCAAACACCCAATTATTTATAAATGGAAATCATGGAAATTGTCAGGGGTGCCCAAACGTTTGCATACGACTGTATACAGGCTAGCTCACTGCTGCCTCTCAGCTACTACTTCCAATTAATTCCTGCCACTCAGTACGGAGAGGAGAAACAGTGAGTACAGCCATCTTCTTTTGGTTCACCATCTTTTAGTTCACCATCTTTTAGTTCACCATCTTTTAGTTCACCATCTTTTAGTTCACCATCTTTTGGTTCACAATCTTTTGGTTCATCATCTTCTTTAGGTTCTCACACCTGCATTGAGAAAAAGAAAACACCTCTTACTAGTGTAGCTACTTCAGGGTACACAGTCACATTATTAACAAGATTTTGGTCATCAACGTGCTCGTAGCACTTCTGGGCCTCAGTAAGTAGACAGCCAAGACCCTGATTGACAGACAGACTGACTGACAGACAGACAGACTGACATACTGGTGGAGTTCCAGGTTGTCTTTTTTTCAGCCTCACTGTGCATCCCAGAAGGTTGCTATATCATATTAGTGTGGTTCCTGAAACGTTAAAACTGACATTTGAGCAAATGTAGACTTTCACACACACACTTTGAATCTCTAACCCTAACTATCCCCTCCCTTCCAGGTGCTCAAGGCATGTGTTTGCCCAGGCAAGCTGGGGAGGGTGAGGCTCCAGAAGTGGTAGTTGAGGAATGCGTGGCTGAGGAGGCCGTGGTTGATGAACCGGCCCCGGTGTCTGATGTTGCCGAGGCTGCTGAGGTTGTCGAGGCCGCTGCTGCATTAGAGCAGGGAACACTGTGAAAGCTGACCAGCGTTGTCAAGAACTACTACGAAACATCCGTCAACACCTCCACCAGCTGGCTGGAAAACATCAAAGCTGCAGGAGAAGCTGCAGGAGAAGGCCAAGTAAGACACACACACACACACACACACACACACATACATACATACACAAGAACATCACAGCAGGTCAAGATAGGGAACAGTACCAGAGAGAAGTACAGCAGGCATACAGTATTGGTGGTCCAACACAAAGTGCAAATATTACATGTCTGCTGTTGCTGCTCTGTTTCACTGCACCCAGGTCGCTATGTAATTTAATATGTTCTTCATAACCTACTTGGCTAAATAAAGGTCCTAAATTAATAATTAAATAAATAAGGCACACACCAATTAAAATAAGTTTAATGTGTTCGATCTTCAATCTCACTCCAAAAGCTAATTCTGTTCCAAACAGACTGGATAATGATCAAGGGCACGACCCTCCCCATTCGACCAATGATCAGTGATAAGGGATGTGGTCTGTATTTTTTTTGCTTTAGTGCTACAGATGATCTAAGACAATTTGCATTACTCTGTCCTTCCTATTCCATTCCCTTGCTATGTCAACTGATTCATTTATTAATACCTTCTATTATTTCAAAGTTTTTCCTTTTACAGCAAATCTCAAAGCGATTTACAAATGTCAAGACATTAGGTGCATAACAGCCTGTCCCCTCAGTTTATCACCACCATATACCAGAGACCTGAGTGCCAATGTGTTGTCCATACTGACAGGGCACAAAACAACCTGACGTGTGACAGGGAATCAGGTGACTAGTGTTTACACAGCACTAAATTGACTATCCAAAGAAAATGGGCTTTCCATATTAAGGCAAAGTTCAGTATTTCACAACTTAATGTTGAGTTTGTAGTGTCTGTTAAAAGGAAACCGAAGCATGGATTACAGTTTCTCCTGGCCCATAGACACTTTCAGGGTGAGGAAAAACAATACTGAAATACCTTCGTTAAACCAATCAAGTCTAACACGGGAAATGTAACATAATACTGGAAATGTACCATCATACTTTATTGTAAAATCCCTTAACCTCACACACGCAGCCAGGAAAGTTTTTTAGCTAAAAGACCATGATTCATCATAATGCACCTCATGATTTAAATTATACAGTTTAAACAGCCCACAGCTACACCACTGGGCTTCAGATTAGATATTCAGTGATGACAGATCATGTTGCCCCACCATTAACTTTCACTGGTAGTAAGTCATTGACCTCTAGTTTACCAGCACCACTTGGCTGCAGTAGGACCTGTGCTAACCTGTAGTAGCCAGACCAACGTGTCAATGGTGATCTAGACCTAGGACTGTTTTATTAGTATATGTAGCATTACATAAGGAGGTATGGGCTTACATATTGGGAGGGGGTTGGTGGTTTGAGGGTTGTAATCTGAACACAAGATGTAATATGAAGGGGTTACTCTACTGACCTAATAAAGACCAATGAAAATCAATCAGTCCCCAATCAAAACCAATCAGCAAGCAGGATAACTTGTCCTGTTACATTTCAATACACCTATCTGGATTGGCAAATGCACAGATTCCCCTACACTGAACTTGAACAACAATAAATCAACAAATTATGAACATGTTACTGTCATAGCATCTCCATCTTTGACCCCGTTTAAACTCTCTCACTCTCTTTATCACATATACAAACACCTGAACAGTGGATATTTATCTCTGAGGAGTGCACTTTGGCTTGGAGAACAACAAGTCAACACATGCCCACTCATATAAATACAGGCTAGCTCACTGCTGCCTCTCAGCTACTGCTTGCTATTCATTCCCGTCACTCAGTACGGAGAGGAGAAACAGTGAGTACAGCCATCTTCTTTTGGTTCACCATCTTTGAGTTCACCATCTTTTGGTTCGCCATCTTCTTTAGGTTCTCACACCTGCATGGAGAAAAAGAAAACACCTCTTACTAGTGTAGCTACTTCAGGGTACACGTCATGATAATATCAATGTTATAAGTTGTTGTGTTGTATTAGATGGGTATTACACGTCTGTCCCCAGACTGTTGGGCAAAACGCTCTCTGGGAGATATCAAGTAGAGGGTATTAAGAGGGATTCCAACTGAACCGAGTAACTAAAGAAATTATGGCATGTCTATACAGATGTAGGATCTTAATTTGATCACCCTGTTGTTGCAGGAAATTTCCTGCACAGCAGGAAATGCAAACGTGTAGTATATTCAAGATTTAAAAAGGCTTCTAAAGTTTGTAATTTAACATTTCATACTTGATTTGCCCTAACTAAAAATGAATCAACCCCTACAAAAATGTCCATTAATTATAATCCACATAATAATTCACATTTCGTGTTTCTTCAAGATTATTTTCATGCCGTGACAAACTGGTCAAATTAAGATCCTGCATCTGTATGTGGTCTGCTGCATCATAGGGTGACAGAAACCCAGAAATATTATAGTTTCAATGTCATTAAAAACATTGCCAAACTCAGAATAGCCTTACCTTGGTCATTGGAAATTGATACATGATTTATTTGACCCTCAACAAGATGTTTGTTTTGCGCACAGATCTGAATGACATCATGAACAAGCTTCTGGTCATCACTGTGCTCCTCACTCTTCTGGGCCTCAGTAAGTACACAGCCAAGACCCTGACTGACTGACAGACAGACAGACGGGACAGACGGGACAGTCCTGTCCGTCCGTCCGTCTGTCCTGACTGACTGACGGAGCTCCAGGTTGTCTTTTTTTCAGCCTCACTGTGCATCCCAGAAGATTGCTATATCATATTAGCATTTTGATACACCCACAATAAAATCTGCTAAATATGTGTATGATTTGAAACATTAAACACTCCAAACTGCAAATAAGACCACCTCGAGTGGCAACATTGACTGACAGACTGACCAACCAACCAACCATTTTGACCCTCTAACACTAACCCTAACCCTAACCCTAACCCTTCCCCTTCCAGGTGCTCAGGGCCTCCGTCTGCCTAGGCAAGCTGAGGAGGGTGCGCCTGAGGAACCGGTGGCTGATGTTGCCGAGGCTGATGCAGAGCAGGGAACCCTGGAAAAGCTGACCAGCACCGTCAAGAGCTACTACGAAACTTACATCAACACCGCCACCGGCTGGCTGGACAGCATCAAGGGCCTGAAGCTGGAGGAGAAGGCCAAGTAAGAAAGATGCACACACACACACACACACACACACAACAACAGGTCAAGATAGCAGGCTGACAGTTAATCCATTGTCCGTGTGTCTGTGTGTCCCACAGGAATGCCTTCGCTGACACCACCGTGGCGGTGGTCACCTACTCTGGCATCCTGCATGACCAGGTCTACCACATCTTATACCAAGAGTAAAGACCCTTCCTTGTTTCCCTCTGTGTCCCCAACATCCTCAAAGTCCCTTGATGAGGAGAGTGTCGCTGCTGTGGGCCCCTACTCTGTCATCTTGGAGCCTCTGATCAGCTTCACTGAACCTCCAACCCTCGATGACATCCCCCTGGAGTCTGTGTAGATTGAAATACAGTATTATTTTATGTCAACATTTTACATTTTAGTCAATTAGCAGACACTCTTATCCAGAGCGACTTACAATTAGTGCATTCACATTAAGATAGCTAGGTGAGACAACCACATATCACAGTCGTAGCAAGTCAGTGCTAGTAAGAAAATATTTTTTAAATGTTATTTTTGTCAACGTATCTTGAAATAAAAACATGCATTTGTAGAAAACCAGTAAGCCCTGGGTGTTTATTGAGGGGTATTACTCATATGAGTCAGTATGATCATTGTGCTTAGTATTGCATTATCAGACAAAGTTGAGAAACTTAGGAAATGTTCATGCATATCTCCCACAGGTTTGTGACATCAATATGGTTGTGTACATCATGTCTCAGAGTTTACAATATGGACAATATGGAGTCACACCTACTGTACATAACTATCACCTAACAGTGAGTCAACTGCCTCTACTCTGAATAAAAGATAGAGGTCGTATAGAGGAAAAAGAAAACACAGGTTACTGTTTCTGGCCAACACATTCTCAACCATAAAAGGTGTCTGTCCTCTGTGTTTCTGATCTCAGAAAGGTTCGACGTGAGCTACTCATGATCCTTTTGAAGCTGCGATAAGACAGAAACACAGAGAACAGACACCATCATCATATAGTCTCTTGGCACCACCCTGTGTGGTCGCCTGTTAAGCAGCTCCCATTGTTTGTGCATTAATTGTTGACTACCGGGAAGCGAGCCTATTGTGCTTTACAGAGACATGGCTGAATGATAACATCCCCACAGAGAACGTAACTATCGGCGGTTTCCGAACCATCAGAGCAGACAGGGATAGCGTTTCTTCTGGTAAGAGTAAGGCAGGGGGGCTGGCTTTATTAGTTAACAACAGATGGTGTAATCCGAGACATATTACTGTTAAGGAACAGTTTTGTAGCCCGGACATTGAGCTGTTAGCCGTTAGCCTGAGACCCTATTATTTGCAGAGGGAATTCACGGCGGCCATTGCTGTTATTGTTTACATCCCGCCCCCCGCGGACGCAAACACAGCGTGTGACGTCATCCACTCTGTTATCGCGAGGTTAGAGACAGCGCATCCCAGTGCCTTCTTTGCCATTTCGGGGGATTTTAACCATGCATCTCTCTCTTCAACGCTGCCCACGTTCAAACATTTTGTGAAGTGCCCAACCAGGAATAATAAAACTCTGGACTTGTTATATGCTAATGTGAAGGATGCATACAACTCCACTGCACACCCTCCCCTCGGTAGATCGGATCACAACCTTGTCCACCTGTCCCCACTCTACAGGCTTATGGTCCAAAAGCAGCCAGCGACCACTAGGACCATTAGGAGATGGTCCCCGGAGGCGAATGAGACCCTACAGGACTGCTTTGAAACAACAGACTGGGATGTGCTCTGTGAGGCTCATGGGGAGGACATTGATGGCCTTACAGACTGCATAACGGACTATATACATTTTTGTATAGACAACACTGTACCCACCAGGAAGGTACGCTGTTTTTCAAATAATAAACCCTGAGTCACCAGCGACCTGAAGGCCCTGCTGAATGAGAAGAAGAGGGCCTTCAAGGAGGGGGACAGGGACAAATTGAAATGCTTCCAGAGGGAGCTGAAGTTGCGGATTGCTGAGGGGAAGAGAGGGTATAAGGAGAAGATGGAGGACAAGCTGAGGCAGAGCCAGGTGAGAGAGTTGTGGAAGGGTATGAGAAATATCACTGGCTTCAAAAAGTCAAACAGTGGGCATACGGAGGGGACCCAGGACAGAGCCAATGAGCTGAACCAATTTTTTAACAGGTTCGATACTGGTACTGTCAATCTCCCCTCCAGCTCCCCAGGCCACACATCCTCACGACTGTCCCACCCCCACTTTGCTCACAACACCTCTGTTAAGACAATCAGCGACCCCCTCCCCAGTTCCGCTCCCTCTGGATTGATCCTCAACACCCCCCTTCCCCCCACCTCGACTGGCTTTCACCACCAACCATGTGAAGAGAGAGCTGGAGAGACTAGATAGATGGATAGATGGATAGATGGATAGATGGATAGATAGGTACTTTATTGATCCCCTGGGGGGGAAATTTCATTGTAAAGCAGCTACAACAAAACACAGGGCAGGTGCAAAATGCCACAACGAAAGTACACAAAAGACAGATACACGGTACATGATACATAGAGCGGCAGTATGAAAAAGTATAGAAATACAAGATATCTGGAGTGCAAAAAAATAATAAAATCAAAAATATCAAAAAAGAAAACAAACAAAAAAAAAGCTATAAAGAAATATTGCATAGTACTAGTGGATGGCTGAATATGTACACTATACATTGGTGGATGTTGGATGGTTAACTATACTATACAGAGAAATACTTCAGTAGCTAAAAATGCGTATGATATGAGCGAGGGTAAAAATAATAATTTACTTAATAGACAGACTGGCTAAATGAACAGGTAAGTGAACATTTTGCATGGTTAAATTAGCTGTACAGGTAAGTATACAGTTATATTTACAGATAAGTGAATACTTGGAGGTTACACAAACTGTACAGGTACATGACAGGAAGAGATACTTTAATAGCTAAATGTGTGTATGATATAATTTGGGGTAATAATAGTAATTCCCTTAAAATACAGTCCTTAGTGCGCAGGGTTTAATTACAGACAACTGCACGTATTGCACATTCGATATACTAAAAGCAATGAGAAAAGGTGCAACTGACAGGATACTAATATGCATTCCTGAGTGAATGCCTACATAGGTTAGGTCCAAGAATTACTAGCAATATTGCACGTGATATGATATAACAACTGTACATGAGTATGTATATAAAGACCTGCATGAATAAATAGGTCCTGAGTGAATGAGTGCTGACGGACCAGAGTTACTCACGGATGGATGCATTATTGTTAAACTAGGGCCTAGCACCCCAACAGTTCCAGATCTATGTTGCCGACGGCACGGCATCCCGGTGAGGCATTATATAGTCTAATAGCCGCCGGCAGGAAGGACCTCCTGTAGCGCTCTCTGGCACACCGTGGTGGGATCAGTCTGTGACTGAAAGTGTCACAGACTCTAGAGTGTCAAGGCTCATCCCCAGGACAGAGCTAGCCTTCCTGATCAGCTTATTTACCCGAGAAGCATCACCGGCTTTGATGTTTGCTCCCCAGCACACCACTGCAAAAAAGACTGGTAGAAGGTATGCAGTAGTTTACTGCACACGTTGAAGGACCTGAGCCTCCTCAGAAAATAGAGTCGGCTCTGGCCCTTTTTGTACAGGGCCCCGGTGTTACCAGCCCATTCCAGCCTGTTGTCCATATGGACTCCCAGGAACTTGTATGACCCAACCATTTCCACATCCATCCCCTGTATAGGGACTGCAGTCAGTTGTGCCTTGGTTCTCCTGAAGTCCACCACCATCTCCTTTGTTTTGCTGATGTTGAGCTGAAGGTGGTTCTGCTCACACCACAACACAAAGTCACTGATTGTGCTCCTGTACTCCTCCTCCTGCCCACCCCTGATGCACCCTACAATAGCAGAGTCATCCGAGAACTTCTGCAGGTGGCATGTTTCAGAGTTATATCTGAAGTCTGAGGTGTAGAGGGTCAACAGGAAGGGGGACAGGACCGTTCCCTGGGGGGCCCCTGTGTTGCTAACTGCCCGTTCTGACACACAGCTCTGTAGTCGCACAAATTGTGGCCTACCGGTCAGGTAGTCCGTGACCCAGGAGACTAAGGGTGCTTCCACTCTCATCCTCCTGATCTTCTCACCCAGTAGCAGGGGCTGAATGGTATTGAAGGCACTGGAGAAGTCAAAAAACATAAGCCTCACAGTGCAACCTGCGTTGTCCAGGTGAGAGTAGGCCTCTGCAGAAGGTAGATGATTGCATCATCCACCCCGATGTTGCGCTGGTATGCAAACTGCAGGGGGTCCATTGATGTACACACCAGGGGTCTGAGGTGAGCGAGGACTAACCTTTCCAGGGTCTTCATGATGTGGGATGTTAGCGCTACAGGTCTGAAGTCATTCAGGACAGTGGGGTGTGCCTTCTTGGGCACTGGGACTAGGCAGGATGTTTTCCACAGCACAGGGACCCTTTCTAGGCTCAGGCTAAGGTTGAAGAGACGCTGGAGTATTCCACACAGCTGGTCAGCACAGACCCTAAGCACCCTTGGGCTGATGCCATCAGGGCCCGCCGCTTTCCACTGATGTCTCTCCAGCTCTCTCTTCACTTGGTTGGTGGTGAAAGCCAGCCCAGGTGGGGGGGTGGGAGGAGGGGGGGGTGTTGAGGATCAGTCCAGGGGGAGCAGGGGCGGAGGTGGGGTCACTGATTGTCTCAGCAGAGGTGTTGTGCGCAAAGTGGGGGTGGGACAGCCGTGAGGGTGTGTGGTCTGGGGAGCTGGAAGGGAGGTGGACAGGGCCAGTATCAAACCTGTTAAAAAAATTGGTTCAGCTCATTGGCTCTGTCCTGGGTCCCCTCCGTCTGCCCACTGTTTGACTTCCACACGTCTCTCACCTGGCTCTGCCTCAGTTTGTCCTCCATCTTCTCCTTATACACTCTCTTTCCCTCAGCAATCCGCAACTTCAGCTCCCTCTGGACGCATTTCAATTTGTCCTTGTCCTTGAAGACCCTCTTCTTCTCATTCAACAGGGCCTTCAGGTCGCTGGTTACCCAGGGTTTATTGTTTGGGAAACAGCGTACCTTCCTGGTGGGTACAGTGTTGTCTACACAAAAATTAATATAGTCTGTTATGCAGTCAGTAAGTCCATCGATGTCCTCCACATGAGCCTCACAGAGCACATCCCAGTCTGTTGTTTCAAAGCAGTCTTGTAGAGCCTCATTCGCCTCCGGGGACCATCTCCTAATGGTCCTAGTGGTCGCAGGCTGCTGTCGGACCAAAGGCCTGTAGAGTGGGGTGAGGTGGACAAGGTTGTGATCCGATCTACCGAGGGGAGGGAGTGCAGTGGAGTTGTATGCGTCCTTCACATTAGCATATAACAAGTCCAGAGTTTTATTATTCCTGGTTGGGCACTTCACAAACTGTTTGAACGTGGGCAGCGTTGAAGAGAGAGATGCATGGTTAAAATCCCCCGAAATGGCAAAGAAAGCACTGGGATGCGCTGTCTGTAACCTCGCGATAACAGAGTGGATGACGTCACACGCTGTGTTTGCGTCAGCGGAGGGCGGGATGTAAACAATAACAGCAATGGCCGCCGTGAATTCCCTCTGCAGATAGTAGGGTCTCGGGCTAACGGCTAACAGTTCAATGTCCGGGCTACAAAACTGTTCCTTAAGAGTAATATGTCTCGGATTACACCATCTGTTGTTAACTAATAAAGACAGTAGGCTTTTAGTATATTGAATGTTCAATACGTGCATTTATCTGTAATCAAACCCTGCACTAAGGACTGTATTTTAAGGGAATTATTATTATTACCCTAAATTATATCATATGCACATTTAGCTATTTAAGTATCTCTTCCTGTCATTTACCTGTACAGTTAATGTAACCATGCAAATATTCACTTACCTGTACATTTAACTGTACATTTACCTGTAAAGTTAATTTAACCATGCAAAATAGTCACTTACCTGTTCATTTAACCAGACTGTATATTAAGTAAACTATTATTACCCTCACTTATATCATACGCACATTTAGCTATTTAAGTATTTCTCTGCCATCGACCTGTATACAGTAGTATAGTTAACCATGCAAATATTCCTTATTTATATATACCAACTTGCAATATTTTTATCATTTTTCTTTCACCTAATAACAATGTATAGTGTACGTATTCAGCCATTCATCCATACTATGCAATGTATTTTTATAGCTTTTTGCACTCCAGACTTCTTGTATTTTTTTTTAGATATCTATCTATCTATCTATCTATCTATCTATCTATCTATCTATCTATCTATCTATCTATCTATCTATCTATCTATCTATCTATCTAGTCTGGTGCGTGTAGCCGGCACTGGAGGCACCGAACTGGGCACACGCACTGGAGGTTGAGTGCGGGGAGCCGGCACAGGAAGCACCGGGCTGGGGAGGCGCACCTGATGTCTGGTGCGTGGAGCCGGCACTGGAGGCACCGAGCTGGGCACACATACTGGAGGTCTGGAGCGTAGCGTCGGCACAGGACGCACCGGACGGGACATATACTTATGATACCAGTTGCTGTAGGCTGTCCCTGGACGGGATGGGCTAGTGCTGCGCACTGGAGGGGAAGCGGACACTTGAAGTACAGTATCTGGCACGGGCAGATGGTTCTGGAAGACCCGGACTGGGGATGCACACTGCGGGCCAACTCCGATCTATCGTCACCGACATCCTCCCTGTGCTGCCTTTCATCACCAACATTCACCGTAATCTCCTTCCCGGTACTGCTCCTCTTCCAACCCCAGTCGTACTCTGGCTTGTCCTCTTGCCACATGGAGAGTGGTACTGGCTCTTCCTTCTCCTTGCCAGACCACCCCCATAGCCCCCCTCAAACTTTCTTGGGGTTGCCTTCGGGCTGCTTGTCGGGGCCCACGCTGTCCGGCTCGCTCCTGATGTAGCTCCGGAGCTGTACTGTGATGGTCCTCCTCCACAGAGTCAGTCTCAAAACCTCCGAACCGGCGTGCAGCTCTCACAGGAGGCAAACACTAACAATGAACCACACACACAGGTGGACAAGGAACATACTAAATAGGATCCCAATTAGAGACAACGCAATGCAGTTGCCTCTAATTGGGGACCAACACAAATAAACCCCATAGAGTCTGCTAGACTACTCCCTTGAACATAACCCTGTCAGTCCCTGGAGATGCCTATGGGCATCTCTAAACCTAACACCAGTTCATGGTTGCTATCTTTAGTTCTTGAGTGTCGGGTGCTTACCGCCTGGAACTGCTTTGTTGAGTGGCTGTTCCCCCTTTTTTCCTTTCTGGAAATCAGTTGGAAAATGCATGCAGCCCATATGTTCACCGAAAACAAACAAATATATTTTGCTAAGTTCCTCTTCTCGAGGGCTATATGCCTCAACCCAAATTAATGGAATAGATAAGCACCAACTAAACTCCCAATGTCTGTCCCTCCATACAGATGAGCCCAAACTAATCCTGAAGTGTGTAACACAGCGGGTCATTGATGACAAGATGTGCCTGATACCCTTTCCTGGATTGAACACGCATTCTGTGCTAAAACCCTCCTCTCAACTGCCTGGTCAGTACATCAACAGCACATAGCTCTGCAAACATGTATATTTGTATCTCTAGCTGTTGCATTGGAACAGTATAAGAGAATATTATGATCAACGAGCTAATCAAGATTTTCCTTTGTACTTCTCCCTCTCCCTCTCTTCTCAGTCTGACCAGTGCAGTACTGTGGTGTGTGTGGGGAGAGCTATAGGGGTTGTTCTGGTCCGGTTCTTCTGACGTTGGTTTGTACACCAGCCTGTGCCTGTACCTTGACTGGATCCGACGTCATGAACACCCCTGATCCTACACCTGAACCTGTGTGGACCACCGCAGCAGCAGCTACAACATGGTGATTGAAACAGAAAAACAATAAAGTGATATGAAGTGAAACGTTCTGTTCACTTGCCCCATTGATTCTATCATACCCGGCATGCGTTCTTTTCCATTCACCAGCATAGGGCGACATAGACTAATAATGCTGGCCTATCACAAACCTACAAGAGATTTCTTGGCTATATAACGTGTCACATATTAACACAGATGTATTTTACCATGTAGAAAATGACTAAAGTCTGCAGGAAGTTTCATTTCTCAATTACTCAGTTTACTTCTCCAAAGACTTGGACTTGGACTCCCCAAAGTGTCTTTCCTGAAGATAAATCCTCTAACCATGAAGTCGTTTGTCCTGGGATACGTAGTTCTTTTGATCACCAGCAGATGGCAGTGTAGACTAATAATACTCAATTTGAGCACTAAAGGCACCACACAATCAACGTAAAGAGAGACACAGAATGAAAAAAAGGAGATAGAGGATTTTCAGAGAGAGAGAGAGAGAGAGAGCGAGAGAGAGAGAGAGAGAGAGAGAGAGAGAGAGAGCAGGCCCTAAGTGGTTGAGATGATGTGAGATAAGACTGCCATTCTTTGCAAGGTTTTGTATGTGTGTCTGCGTGCAAGCTAAATACCACACTGACACACAGGCAAACACACACACAAACACACACTGTGTGGCTGACAGCTGTGCCCACTGACACTCAGTCTAACACTGGAGCCACTTCACCATCTGTTCTCCACACTTTACCCCCTCCTTTCCCCTCTGTCCTCCTTGTTCCCCCTTTCTGATCCCCTCCACCTTACCCCACCCTTCTTTCCTCTAGCTCCATCTTTCAGGGATATCTGACTTTCTATTTTATTTGGCAGTCCTTGGCTCATCAATTCCACTCTCCTGCTCCGTCTCTAATGCACTGAGATGAAACAACCTATAGAAGCATGTCTCTTACCCTGTTTACAGTACAATATACTTTGCCCTTCAGTCTGTATCCATGTGACCACTCCCCCTCTCATCCACCCCTCATTTCCCTTCTATTCCTCCCTCCCTCCTTTCCTTCCATCATACTATAAATCCTCCCTATTCAACTCTGTCCTCCCTTCCTTCCTCACTCCGTTCAATGATGTTGGTAAGGATTGTTCCCGCACTAGCTGAACAGAGAGATGTTTATAGTAAAGGATAGATAGATACTTTATTGATCCCCCGGGGGGGAAATTTCATAAATGTAATATGAGGGATATACTCGGAGTGTACAAAACATTGAGGTGCAGCCACTTTTGCTCTCGGAACAGCCTAAATGGACTCTACAAGGTGTTAAAATTGTTTGACAGGGATGCTGGCCCATGTTGACTCCAATACTTCCCACAGTTGGCTGGATGTCCTGTGGGTGGTGGACCATTGTTCATACACACAGTAAAATGTTGAGTGAAAAACCCAGCAGCGCTGCAGTTCTTGACACACTCAAACCGGTGCGCCTGGCACCTACCACCATACCCCGTTCAAAGGCACTTTGAATTGAACACATACACAATCCATGTCTCAATTGTCTCAAGCTTTAAACATCCTTCTTTAACCTGTCTCCTCCCCTTCATCTACACTGATTCATCTCCTGTTCCTATCGCTCAGAGGATTACAGTACATTCCCAACATTCTCATATGACATCTAAGTTACTCATGGTCCTGAAAGAAGAAGGAGAGGAAGACACACAGAGAGAGAGAGAGAGAAAGATGGAGAGAGGGAGAGAAAGGGAGAGAGAGGTTAAAAGTACACACAGAAAACTCTCAGAGAATGGTGACATTCCTTAAAGAAGGACTCACTAAGAAAAATCCCAATAATGAAAGCGCAGACTGCCTGTCGCGGGAACTGAAAATGGCAAAATGCGCTTTTCGTGTCATGCATATGCATTCATGGGATGGTCAAGGGGAAAGTGGGAGTGTCACAAAGAGATGGGAGGGGAAGCTTAAACTGCGCCTAATTATGTATTCCGCGTTATGTACAGAAAAAATCGGTGAAAGCTGGTTTCCTGGCATATGCCTCCTGGTGAAATGGTAGCAGTAATTTGGTTTAATTTGTTTTACATTTATTATCTCTGGTAGCTGGTTGATCACTGAAAAAAGAAAACCTTGGGTCAACTTAACAAAATTGAAGGAATTAATCACACAAAATATTTGACATTGGCTCAAAAAAAATATTTAAATGTCCGCTGCTAATGTATATTGTATCCATATAAAATAAACGGATTCAACCATAAACAAACTAGAACTTTCACTTTAAATGTGAAAAAAACCTATTACAAAGAGGAAATACACATTAAACGAACAACAGCAATGTTGGACTTTAGTCAGTGTGACTGTGTTTGTTCAGACTTAATTTTTCTCTTTCTGAGACCTCGCCTCAGTATAGTTGGAGATGGCACAGGTCTGGGTTGCGCAGGTCGGGATGGCACAGGTCTGGGTTGCGTAGGTCGGGATGGCACATGGCTGGGTTGCGCAGGTCGGGATGGCACATGGCTGGGTTGCGCCGGTCGGGATGGCACAGGGCTGGGTTGCACAGGTCGGGATGGCACAGGGCTGGGTGGTGCAGGGTTGGAGGTTCCGGTCATGCTTACAATGATCGCCTTGAGGCAGTTGTTGGTCTCCTGCTGCTGGCGACATAATCTTGTGACAGCTCGGGTCATTCCATTCACTGCCACCACAAGGTATTTTACCTGCTGACTGTGGCGCCTCACAGCCCTGATGGAAATGGCCATCTGCTGCACATCCGAAGACATCTTACGTGTTCATCCTAAATGCGGGTGCAGAGGGTAGAGACGAGGTGGAAGGTGCACAGGATGCCGATGCAGTAGCACCAACATTTGAAGATGCGCTTTCTAAAGGGGAAAAAGGATATGTAACACACTTAACACTCGTAACACCTACAAAATAACTTATACAGCTGTTCCACATTTTTTTTGCCAGCGTAGCGTCCATACATTTGTAATAGGCTAACGAACCGTTATGTATACCGAAGGGAAATCACAGAAATTGAACACTTTAGTGCTGCAATAATCCCGGACAGTTTTTTACTATCAGCAATGGTATTGGGTGGGTGAATGTTCTATTTTTCAATAGCTAGATATAAATCAAATAAATATAAATGTGACAACAAAGTCCATTTACAATCACGACTATTTAATCTTAAATCAGACTTTCCTTCATTTTCTAATGTGGACTCAGCAGTATCAATTCCTTCCACGCCTTCCACCTGTTCAGCAACCAGCGTTTGCTGCACAACCTCTTCAACAGTGGTCAATTCGCGCACTTCTGGGGGACCTGAACCAGTTTTCCTGGCCTGTGCCCTGTTAAATGCAACTTTTTCTTTGGTACGGCGTTTGAGGTCCTGCCACCTCTTTTTTACCTCTTCCACCTGTCTGCGGGTCGAGGATATTGCATAGTTTTTTTTTTGTGATTTCGGTCCAGATGGCATTCTTTTGTGTGGGTGTGGAATTCCGGGCTTGTATGATGTTTAAATTTGCTGTTACCTCATGAACAAGCAGATCAACCTCATTAGTAGTAATGGATTTGTATCAACTGTTATCAAGTGTATTGTGTGCGAGGCTGTGTACGTGTGCATGTGTGTCACACGTGTGTTGCCAGTGATAATGCATTGGAAATTATGCCAGTGTGTTGGCGAAATCACAGATATGGCTGTGGTACTCAAGCTCTCAGAGAGAGAAACCATCACTACAAAGACTGAAACCCCATGGGGAGGCCATTCCCCTTCCTACTGCAATCATCCCACACAGGGATAAACACATCCCCTCTGTTGCCTAGACTACACAATTCTCTTTATTTCTCTCTTTTAACTTCAACCATCCCTCCCATCTACTGTAAAATTTGAATTGTAAATGTTCATTTTTTTCCCCAGCAATCTTTGTTGCCCCTCCCCTCCTCTCCTCTGTAGGGCTACCCATTCTGTAAGAGGCTCAGCATGTTTTTATTTTCCTGTTTGGCATCTTGTCTTTCTTTCCATCCTCTCTTCTTTGTTAGTGTTAGAGCCCTCTAGGCCCAGAGGGCAGTTTAGCAGTGATGGTACATACCAGAACAAGCAGCATCTCATGTGTGAGCAGGTCTGAAAACGTCTCGGAGATGGCCAAGGGGGATGAGAATGTGTGTGTTTGTGTGTGTGTATGTGTAATGTATGTAATGTGTGTATGATTGTGCCGACACTTTCGTATGCATGTGTGATGACAGGCTACAGAGAACCAGGCGTGTACATACACATTCTGTGCTGGGGAATCTGGCTGTGTGACAGTGTGCGTAGCTATACTGCTCAGACGAATGCAGGGAAGAAACCATACTGTACATGGGGCCACACTTTTCACAGTGAGACTAAAAACAACAGAACACAGCAGCATAGCACAGCAGAATAACACAGCAGAATAACACAGCAGAATAACACAGCAAAATAACACAGCAGAAGAACACAACAGAATAACACAGCAGAATAACACAGCAGAATAACAAACAGGCGGTGTTGTGAACACCTGGCCATGAGCCCAACATTGTCCCAGTCTCCCTGGAATGTGTGTTCATACACCTGAACAGATAGCAACACAAAACACTAAACTCTGACATTACCTCACACTGGAAGTTGCCAGAGTCGTTTGTGTGTGTGTGTGTGTGTGTGTGTGTGGACTGATGCATAGCACGGCAGTATGGGAGGCAGACACAGACTCCCCACATGCAGATGTAGAGCTAGGGCCAGGGCCAGGGCCAGGACCAGAGATCCACCATCAACTAAAGTAGACAGGTCTGATAAGGCTAATAGCAGGAGAGGCTCAGAGAGGCGAGTTACAGGAGAAATACCAGTACCTTCAATCCCCATCACCAGTATGTGTGTGTGTGTGTGCCTATGATTGTTTTACTGGGTGTTCTACAGGGTGAGAGAGTTAGCAGCTAGGCAACAGAGAGTATTAGAGTAAGGGCTCGATTCAATCCGTATCGGCGAAGTTCAGCACTATATCGATTGAAATTTAAAGGTAATTTCCATTTGAGCAAACACATACAGCGTTTAGCATGAATGCAGTCTGTGCTAACACAGGGAACTTCGCTTTTACATTTCTATCACACAGTAGCGCAGATCTTCAGCACAACAGATTGAAGGGAGACCTAAAACACAGGGACCAGAACCCTCTCATTATGTCAGACTCTGACCATAAGGAAGCCTCTGGCTTATCTCTATGTTGTGATGGTCAGGGCCTGACAGGGGGTATCTATGTTAAGTCTATATTGTTTTGTTTTGGTCCCCAATTAGAGGCAGCTGTTTAGCATGGTCTCTAATTGGGGACCCTGTTTATGTTGTAAATGTTTCCCCCTGCGTTGTGGATTATTGTTTGTA
This sequence comes from Thymallus thymallus, assembly GCA_023634145.1. NCBI lineage: Eukaryota > Metazoa > Chordata > Actinopteri > Salmoniformes > Salmonidae > Thymallus > Thymallus thymallus. The sequence continues at coordinate 15,999,755 of CM042416.1, forward strand.
GTGTTTATGTTCTTGTGAGCACGCTCAAGTCACGTTAGTGTTTGGACGTTATTTCTTTATTGTTTTGTTAAAGTTAAAGGATGTCGAACTTCAGTAGCGCTGCGCCTTGGTCTATTTCTCAGACGCAGCGTGACACATTACAGTTCAGTGCTGAACAAGCCCCAAGGAATGTCAGCCATTTTATTTGCCTACACATTTTACTGGCCATGTCTGAACAAACACATACTAATGATTACTCTGTAGGAGTATGCCTTAGAGTAATTGACTGTGTGTGTGAGTGTGCCTTAAAGTATGATTCTGTGTGTGTATATGCATACATGTCTGTCTGTCTGTCTGTCTGTCTAATAGCTCTCCAGACCCCTGCTCTCAGACAGTGGGAGGGAGCCAGCAGTGTGTACAGGAGCTCACAGAGGTAGAGACAGGGACTCATCACACAACACTCCTATTCCTCCAGGCCTCCACCTCTCTCTCTAGCTCCTCCCTTCCACCTCTCACTCCTCTTCTCTAGTGCTAACGGACTAGCTGACACAGACACCCAGGGGGCCTTCATTGCTCTTTGATCTGTTTAAGGTGAGCCCTGTTGGGATGCCCCAGTGATGGACTTCCCTTAGCCTGGATGTGCATATGGTGCATGTGTAACGGAGTTAAGAATGCACCGTTAGCTCGCTCCACAGCTAGCTTGAAATGTCACCGATGGAGCTATCCAATTGGTACCTTTTGGGTATCTCAAACGGTTGGTACGTTGTCATGGAGAGCGAAGCAGATGATCACTGGTTGGAGCTCAGTATGCGGCAGTCGGACAGTGGAGGAAGGTACGCTGTTAGCAGCGCACTGAACCCCGTTAAACATGCTTACAGCTGAAGGGTATTGTGACACTTTTCTTTTCAAAGGGGAGTGCTTGTTGGCTTGCTCGTCAATACATTGATGAAGGTCTGGTAGCCAGAGTGCATGTCTTTACAGGCTCTAATAGCACCAACACACACAGGCTGCTTTCATGTCTAATTGATCTTCAAAGGACACTGCATCAGCTTGGCAGGACGTATACACACATAGATGAATCATCACTACTACACATACACAAACACACACCCCTACTGACACACATACGCACTAACAGAAAGCACACACATCACTACTGACACGCATACACACTAACAGAAAACACTCACCACTACTGACACGTATACGCACCAACAGAAAACACACACTAAAAATCAGGTCACACAGGATATGAAACCTTTCATTTCATTATTTGTAATGTGTGCATCTCTCTTCCCTTCCTCTTCTCCCTCCCTCCCTCCCACTTTATTTATTGAACTCAGCTGATACAGAGTGGACAGCAGACTCAATGCTAATTTATGACATCCTTAAACAAGACAGCTTCTTTATCCATTGGATGGCCAATCACTCTTCTCCTTCATTTCCTCTCCTGACGGTCCCAAATTCTTCTGTCGATTTCCATCATCTCTACCTCCATCTATCCCTCCCTCATCCATAACCTTCTCTGTCCCGTTCGCTCTCTCCTCCTTCCCCTTCCCCTCCTGTCTGTCTCTCTATCATTCTATATATCCATAATCATCTCCGTCTCTAGTTTGCTCTGGCGGTGGTGTCCCAGCACAGTGTGTGTGTGTGTGTGTGTGGGGGGGGACTGGCCGTTAGCCAACCGTTACTGAGTGGCTGTAGCAGCTAGGCTATGAACTAGGGACAGTGGTTGTCATTTCTCAATAGGCTGACACTAAATGGCTAAATCAGATTAGCGCCACTGTAGCTAAACTCAGACAGTATTAGAGCCTTAGGGTCAGGGTAGGCATGGTTACACAGATGATACACAATAACATTGGTGACAATGCTGAAGTAAAAAGCACGCTAGAGGTGGACACACACTGTAAACCACAATAATGCATTTGAGACAGATAAAAAAATGCAAATTAAATGTGATTGATTGATTGGCTCACACACGTGCACACACACACACACACACACACACACACACACACTTTAGAACCTCATCTCAGTCGTTCCCTCCTCTCTCCTCATTCTCTCTCTTAATATTCTGGACTCAAATCCTGCAGGTCAGTGTAATTTCCTAATGGATGCTTGGCAGATGGAAGTAGGGACAACATCCTGGCTGATAGAACCAGAGAGCCAGAAGCCCACAGTAAAATGGCAACCTGCCAGATCTGACAGAATCCAGCCGAGGTGGCCTACACTAACAGTGAGCACACACAGAAACATACAGAAATAATACACACAGAGATTGTGGGAGTATGGTTATTTTCTCTTGGGTTTTCAGTTGTTATAAATTCTACACAGTTCAATGAGGTACAACAACAGTACAGAGCTCACAACAGAACAGCGTACCACCAAATATACAGTATACCAGGAAGAGAAAAAAGCACTCACATTGTTTCATATGTTTAACAAGACAAGAATTAGAATTGCCTTAGAGCCAGTGTGCAAACCACAAAACAATATAAGTCACAAGTCAGTAATTCTGAAGTACAAGAACCCTTTTTTATATCACTTTTTTAGGGACAAATAAAACCAAGTGTTCCAAAGTTGAAGGTATGCCCCGGTTGGTCTCACCCTAACATCACAGGAGTCAGAACAGTAATTAAGTTATGGAAATATAGATTTCTTAAATCAGTAGACATATAAACACCATTGGAAAAAACAAATGATTCCCAGAAAAAGCCATAGTGGTTATAGTGACCTGTTCACAATGCCATATTTTCCAGTGTATACCAATGATATAGGATACTGCAACCAGTGCTGCCAATAAGGGTAGTATCAAAAAGTGTGTATCAAAAAGCGTGTGAGACAGACACCAAATGCGTACCAAAACATTGGAACACCCCCACTAGGCCACTCAATAACTCTTCAACTTATTTTGGTAAAAAAATTAAGATCACATACACCCTCTCCCCTCCCAACTCACCCCGACACTCTACCCCCTCGCCTCCCGTTCCACTCCCTCTCTCCCTTCACCCCCACACTCTACCCCCTCTCACATCCCCTTTTCCTCTCCCCCTCTCCCTAATCAAGCTGTGACTAACCTGTGTCTGTGAAGTTCGTAGGTGAATCTGTGCTCACTGTGTTGCCAACCCATCCAGCCTGCAAAGCCAATATGTGATAAAGGAAATGGTAGTGCAGCTGGCAGAGATTTCAGATTGTCAACGGAGGACAAAAACATTCCCCATTTTGCCAGATTACTCTAATTTTCCAGAGCTAGAGGATGATAATTGGGTGAGCTGAGTGTAACAGGGAGTGTTGAATTTCTGAAAATGGCTTCGCTCAGAGAAGGACAGTAGGCTATGAAATATGGTGAGAGCTGTACCAGGGTCAGGAGTCTAACAACACAGTGAACACACAGATTAATTCAGATTCACCTCACGTATATGTTAAGCCTCCATTTGATTGACAGGTTATACAGTATTCCGTTTGCAGAGACAGAGCAACAAAAAGAAGAAACAAATGACCTGACACATAATATACAAGCTCATCATTTTGGAACTAATTTGTACACCCAATAGCTTGTCGTTTTTCTTGCTTTTTGGTTTGAGAAAAAATACATTTACGCAGGAAGGGATCAGAAAGTTAAAAATTGCCTCGGCTGTTGCTAAGGTAACAGCTGATGGGGATTTGAATAAATGAAAAACTAAACAAATGAATTGATACACAGGGACTAAAGGCTTCTATTTCATGTCATCCTGTAAAGAGAGGACTCTGGCCAGGACCAAACAGGGAGATAGGGGTAAGTTCCTCCAGTTTAGAACAGTCTAGAATTATATACAGTACTATAGACTTCTTATCAGAGGGCTGGAGTGGATTTAGGTTGGAATCACTTTTGACTTGCTTAAGTGGGGCTGGCTTGCTCTGGTCGACCTGAAAACGGTTTGTCAGAAAGTAAATCTGAAATATTTTGCCTAATATGCTGCTGGTCATCGTCTTGGGCATAGAATATGATACTTACATTTGAAATGTAACAGTAGTTGCGTTCAATCTCTATGTTACAGGATAGAATTCAGAGTGACACAATAATCAGCGTAGGGATGAATACAGTAGAATGACAGTTTGTGTTTTTCCCATGTGCACCAGAATGGGGTAGATGCTGACTACACAGAATAGACACATTCAGTTTTACACTGACTGAGGGCCTCGGGTAGAACAAACCACAGCTCAGATACACAACGCAATACAGCACACACAAACACACACTCACAAACAAACACACACACACACGCACACACACTTCAGCAACACACTGTGACTTAATGGCATTTTGTGTTTGGATTGGGGTAGAAAAGGGTTACTGTGGCTAGAGTCACGTTGGACACATGTTTACTGAACAGCTCTATTCTGCACTGGAGTTAACCAAGAGTTGTGATTGGTGGACAGGGATTACGCTCTGATTATGTCATGATGGAGTCAGTTGATGTCCAGAGATGTATTAGGTCTCATGTTTAAATTACCCCCATCCCTACATAAACACCCTTCCATTCCACTGTCTTTTCTCCCTCAGTCCGATTTCTCCCTCTATCAAAAATAAAACAAGCCCTCCTGTCGTTTTTCATCCATCCCTTCATCCCTCTCTTTCTGTCTTCTTGTGTCATATTCTCCTCTGTTCCTCACTGTGGAAGACAATACAAAGTACCAGTAAATCCTTTAAGTCAATACAACATCAGATGATATCATATAAGTCAGGGATCATTAACTGGATTCAGCCGTGGGCAGATTTTCTCTTGAGCGGATGGTCAGGGGGCCGGAACACAATTACAAATCATTTGTAGACTAGAAATTGACAGCAAGAATCCCAAACAGATATGTTTGACTAAGATAAAATCATTTCAAACCTTGCTTCCATCTGTATACGATCACGTCTCTCTATTATGTATGGGAATATTTGTGAACAGATTTCTTAAATAAAAATAATTTGGAGCTGATTTCCTGGTGTTTTTCCAGTCTTTTATATGTCGTCGTCCCCGTCTATCCGTCCTCCCCAGAATACACTACCGGTCAAAGGTTTTAGAACACCTACTCATTCAAGGGTTTGTAGAACACATTGTAGAATAATAGTGAAGACATCAAAACTATGAAATAACACATATGGAATCATGATCATGTGGTAAGCAAAGAAGTGTTTAACTTTTAACAAGGGACACCTGTTAATTAAAAAGCATTCCGGGTGACTACCTCATATAGCTGGTTGAGAGAATGCCAAAAGCGTGCAAAGTTGTCATCAAGGCAAAGGATGGCTACTTTGAAGAATCTCAAATACAAAATATATTTATATTAGCTTAACACTTTTTTGGTTACTACATGATTCCATATGTGTTATTTCATAGTGTTGATGTCTTTATTATTTTACAAAGTAGAAAATAGTAAAAATAAAGAAAAACCCTTGAATGAGTAGGTGTGTCCAAACGTTTGACTGGTACTGTATATAATTTTTTGCTCAGAAAACTTGGGGGGCCAAATAAAATTGGGCTGCCAGTTAGGGAACCCTGATATAAGTCATAACACAGTTCATTTTATACTGGTTATTCCTATGAAGTATGGTTGTCTATAACTGAGGTCATATTCATGATGACCCCAGCCAAACCCACCAGACAACACCTGGGTAAAGTCAGTTGTGTCTTGATATTCTTTTTTGAGAGCAAAGGCTTCTTCCTTCCTGACCTCCCATGTAGGCCAAGTTTGTGCAGTCTCTTTCTGACAGTGTACCCATGCACTTCGACATTGATTGTGGCAAGAGAGGCCTGTAGATCTCTTGATGTTACCCTGGGGTTCTTAGAGACTTCTATGAGCATCTTTCAGTCAGCTCTTGCGCTGACTTTGGTGGGACGACCTGTCCTAGGTAGTTTGCCAGTGGTCAGGAATTTTCGTCGGACAGTGAAATGATGAACTTCGAATTGCTTGGAAATGGAATGATGTACTTCGAATTGCTTGGAAATGGATTTGTAACCCCTCCCAGACTCATGGGCATCAATAATCTTTCTTCCGAGGGCCTCGGGTAGTTTAAAAAAAATCTTTGAATGATGTGTTACCACACACCCATATGGTTAAGACCAAACCAGACCAAGTTTCTCTCTAATGTTTTCTAATCATTTGCACTTGTTTTGGTACACCTAATTCTTATTTCAGCCATTTTATATGATGGTAAAGGTAGAGGTGTACTAACTTTTTCCCCATAAGGAAAAGGCATTGTTGTTTATTTTAATTGCATAACATTTTCAATGTTTTTTTTTTGTGTGTGATTTGTTAAATTGGGTAACCTTTATCTGTCAATAGTGTCGAAGTGAAGATTACATATCCATCTGTCCAAATATGTAAAAAAAAATATATAATAATAATAATGAGAACTTTCCAGTGGGTATACTTACTTTTTCACATGACTGTATATTTGACATTTCTATCTTAACTCATAATTGAGTAATAACTAATAACTAAGTTGAAATATGTTTTTTTTTAATTTGGCATATTTTTCAATATATCGTTGAACATAATACACTCTCGAGGCTACCGCATATCAAAGTTCCAGAGTGGGATCTCTGATACTTTTAGAATTGTGATATTTGTATATTTTCAATATTCATGTTTATATTTTTGTATATTAATAAATGAATGTAAGAAAATTGTTATTGAAATCAAAATACTACTCATATTACAGAGCGGTAAAGCTTTATATGACACCAACTTTTGCTTTGTAGCACCTACAGATAAAACATCATGGAGTCTTAAAGGAGGCCTGGGTAAGGCCAAAATGTCACAAGTAAATTAATTATGTCTCAATTATGCATTAAGATACAAATGTCAAATATATGTCAACAATCCTTCCTCCAAAGGACATTTCTAGGGATTTCATTTTGTGAAAATGGTTTTGTTCTAGTTTAGTGAGGAATCACGATATTCTGTAAGAACTGTGCATATAAACATATAAACCAATCCCTTCTCCATCTACTGCCGTCCTGCCAGTGACCCCTCCCCTCTGACCTGCTGTGCTCCTGGCTTGTTCAGGAGGCCAGCTTCTTCATTGGCCTTTTCTGTCTTCATCTCCACCACAATGTCATTATTCACATCCCCAGTCGCCCTGCAGGAGAGACACACAGAGGAGGCAGAGAGATAGAGGGATAGCATAGAAAGAGCGAGAGGGAGAGGTAGCATAGAGAGAGAGAGAGGTTGATAGAGAGAGAGAACATTAACAGACAGAGAGAGAAAAGGTAGAGGGAGGTAAAGTACAGTAAAGAGAACAGGGAGTCTGTACTCCAATGATCACAATGCCTTTCTTTAGAAATAGTTTAAACACCCCTTCCCCCCTCCCTCCTCTTCCCCTTCCCTTCCTCCCTCCTCTCCCTCCCTCCCCCCTCTCTCCTCTCCTCTCCTCTCCTCTCCTCTCCTCTCCTCTCCTCTCCTCTCCTCTCCTCTCCTCTCCTCTCCTCTCCTCTCCTCTCCTCTCCTCTCCTCTCCTCTCCTCTCCTCTCCTCTCCTCTCCTCTCCTCTCCTCTCCTCACCTCACCCTCCCTCCCTCTCCTCCTCTCCTCTCCCCGCTAACCTCCCTCTTGTTACTCACACTTCCTTCTTGTTCTTCTTGCTGCAGGGCAGCTTGCCCTTCTTGTTGAGGAAGTAGAGGAGAGCCACCAGCAGCAGCAGCATCAGAACACACACCACCACGGCTATCACCACGCCACCAGATCCCCCCTGCTGCTTATCAGCTAGGGGCATGGAGAGATGGAGGGGGAGATGGAGGCATGGGGGGGTGGAGGAGGGAGGGAGGGAGGGAGGGAGGGAGGGAGGGAGGGAGGGAGGGAGGGAGGGAGGGAGGGAGGGAGGGAGGGAGGGGTGTAGAAGGGAGAGGTTGGATGGAAAATGATGTTAGAGGTGAGAGGAAAAAGAGGTAGGGAGGAGGGTGGAGGGATAGGAGAAGGAGGGAGTGGGTAGGTGAGGAGGTAGAGGGTGAAGGGATGGGTGGGACAGAGGGATAAGGGGGAGAGGGTGGGACAGTGATAGAGGCAAGAGAGGAGATGGAGTGGAGAGGTAGGGGCGTGTAATGAAAGAGGTGAGGGGGGTGGAGGAGGGGCGGAAATGGGATGGGTGGAGATGGGTTGGGAGGAGAACATGGAGGGTGGAGGAGGAGTGGGAGAGAGGGGGAAAGGGGAAGGGGAGGTTAGTTCAGCATTGATTGAGATGACAATAGTGTGGTGGGGCCCAAGAGAGGGGCCTAAAAAACACACACACACACACACAAACATGCAGGAAGACACACACATGCACCACACCACAGTCTCCTACATACACATATTTTCACAAACATCTGTATCTCTATCTGTATCACATCCACACAGAGGTATCAGTACAGACCTGTTTTAAGCACATGGTTCCCTTTGAGCAGCATTTTGAAAGAAAGACAGTTCCTCAGTCCCATTGGATAGCAGAGCAACAACACACACCGCACCACTATGTGCACCCACTAACCACCAACAACACACACACTAGTGTACAAACACACACACTCTAGAGTTACAACGACTCACAACAATTGAAAAGCACAGCATAAGGAGGAGAAAGGATGGAGAAAAACGCAGTCGGAAAAAGAAGTGACAAAGACACGGCGAGAAAAGTAAGGAAGAGAGCAGGAGAGGATAGAATGGAATATCATCCTTTATTATCCCCCCGAGGGGAGAGAAAAGTCAAAGCATCCACAAAATATTGGACGGACATCATACAAAGATGACAGACAAACCACAATATACAATATCCACAGTGTTCAGTAGCAATAGGGAAATATACAATGTACAGTACAGTAGAGCGCTGGGAGGAAGGGGGAAGTACTACAGGCTATATACAACACAGTCCTGACAGCAGGGGGGAGAGGAGGAGGGAGAAGACGGAGAAGTGTCTACCTCTGCCTGCATCATTGGCTGCGTTGGGATCTACGGCTGCAGGGAGAAGAGAGGAGAGGAACAGGGTTAGACTACAGTTTACTGTTACACCGCAATGGAGGAGAGGGACAGAGAGAGAAAGGGACAGAGAGAGAGAGAGAGAGAGAGAGAGAGAGAGAACAGAGAGAACAGAGAGAACAGAGAGAGTGAAAAACCTAGTGATAAGAGATAGAAGAGAAGTCGAGGTCGTACTGACCTTGTTTGATGGTGACTTTGAAGGCCTGGGAGGCTGCTCCATGGTCGTTACTGGCCTCGCAGGTGACCCCATCCTTCAGGACCGCAGCACTGGCCTCCAGCATGACCGTACTGACCACCTTGTTACCCTTCACCGCCACCGACTGGGAGAGGAGGGGTGAGAGAGAGGGGGCGAGAGAGGGGGAGAGAAAGGGGGGAGGGAGTGGGAGAGAGAGGGGGGAGGGATTGGGAGAGAGAGGGGGAGGGAGGGGGAGAGAGAGGGGGAGGAGGGGGAGAGAGAGGGGAGGGAGGGGAAGAGGGAGGGGAGAGAGGGGGGGAGGGTTGGTGCAGAGTGGTGGGAAGGAGAGGGAGAGAGAGGGTGGATGGAGGGGGAGAGAGTGAGAGAGGGGGGAGGGGGGAGGGAGGGGGAGAGAGAGGGGGGGGTGGGGAGAGAGATGGGGAGGGAGGTGAGGAGAGAGAGAGAGAGAGAGAGAGGGGGGGGGGGAGGGGGAGGGAGGGGGAGAGAGAGAGAAGGGTTAAGAGAATGCAATAAATTAGAGATCATAACATCATGAAGCTTTGTCCACACACACACACACAAGCAAACACGCACACACACTCACCTCCTTCCCTGAGGGTGTCCAGGTGAACTGTGGAGGCAGGGTGTCCGTAAGCAGAGCAGGACAGAGTCACCATGTCTTCTCCTTCTCCACCATTCCATCAACAGCTGTATCAATCTCAGGTTTACCTAGAGAGGAGGAGAGAGGAGAGAGAGGGGGAGTGGGAGTGAGAGAGAGGGAGAGAAGAGAGAGGTAGAGAGAGGGGGGCGGGGGGCGGGAGGAGGGTAGGGAGGTGCAGAGAGATATAGATTGGGAAGAAAGTGGGAGAGAGGAAAAAGAGAGGGATGGATACAGATAGATAGGAAGGGAGAGAATGACAGGAAATAAAATAATAATACAAATCCAACACAAGGAAGAGGTATGCTGTACCATCACCACTTCCCTTTACTCCATCTGAGTCTTATGATATACTGTACCATCACCACTTCCTTTACTCCATCTGAGTCTTATGATATACTGTACCATCACCACTTCCTTTACTATCTATCTATACATTAAGAAGCCCCTATAGTCCTATCTGAACCATCTCAGAACCACCACAGGGTCACTGTGTGTGTGTTTGTGCGTGTGGCTGTGCTTCTGTGTACCTGAGACAGTGAGATTGACGCTGGCCTCGGAGGTGAGCCCGAGCACAGAGGGCACAGCGCCCACACAAGAATACTCGCCAGCTTCAGCGAATGTCACCGACTTCAGAGACAAGATACCAGTCTGGGACAGCACCGTGGAGCCCTGTTGAACACACACAGGTATGAGGTTAGGGGACAGCTGGACACACACACACACTCAATTTCTTTATCTCTTGTTCTTCCATGCCCTCTCCGGTTTCTCACAAAAACTCAGTCCTGCTCAGTACAACCACATACCTTACCCAGTAACACACTCACAACAAACAACAGCCAGATCAGAGAGGTGGACTGGTAGTAACACAGGGAGGAAGCAGAGAGAGGTGGACTGTAGTAACACAGGGAGGAAGCAGAGAGAGGGGACTGGTAGTAACACAGGGTGGAAGCAGAAAGAGGTGGACTGGTAGAAACACCGGGAGGAAGCAGAGAGAGGTGGACTGGTAGTAACACAGGGTGAAGCAGAGAGAGGTGGACTGGTAGTAACACAGGGAGGAAGCAGAGAGAGGTGGACTGGTAGTAACACAGGGAGGAAGCAGAGAGAGGTGGACTGGTAGTAACACAGGGTGAAGCAGAGAGAGGTGGACTGGTAGAAACACAGGGAGGAAAGCAGAGAGAGGTGGACTGGTAGTAACACAGGGTGGAAGCAGAGAGAGGTGACTGGTAGAAACACAGGGAGGAAGCAGAGAGAGGTGGACTGGTAGTAACACAGGGTGGAAGCAGAGAGAGGTGGACTGGTAGTAACACAGGGTGGAAGCAGAGAGAAGTGGACTGGTAGAAACCCAGGGAGGAAGAAGAGAGAGGTGGACTGGTAGTAACACAGGGTGGAAGCAGAGAGAGGTTGACTGGTAGAAACACAGGGAGGAAGCAGAGAGAGGTGACTGGACTTGCCTTCTTCCACTGGACGGTATGTGCGTCTGAGGCCTTGGTCTTACACTGCAGCTCCACCATGTCTCCCGTCATGGTTGACAATGGGACCGGCAGGGCTCACACTCAATGGGTCAATGTCCTGAGAGGCAGAGAAAAGAGGGATAAAAAGAAAGAGGGGAGGATGGATAGAGAGAAGAGGGGGAGGAGGGATAGAGAGAAAGAGGGGGAGGAGGGATAGAGAGAAAGAGGGGAAGGAGGGATAGAGAGAAAGAGGGGGAAGGAGGGATAGAGAGAAAGAGGGGGAGGAGGGATAGAGAGAAAGAGGGTGGTAAAGAAAGAGAGAGAGATCCTTTTAAATTGATTATGTTCTTGGATCAAAAGCGTACAACCTCAGTGGGAGACAGTAGGATGGATGGATGCATACTCACAGTGGACAGAGATGATGACTTCTCCACTAAGATCAGCATCCAGGTTATCAAAGTCGGTGCCAATACACTTGTACACCCCAGCATCCGAACGCTTGACAGACTTCAGAGTCAAAAGTCCCCCTGCAACTCCTTCCTCAATGGTTTTCCCCCTGAGCATCAGAGAGCAAGAAAGAGGGAGCAAGAGAGAGGTGGAGAGAGGGGGGGTTGAAAGAGAGATAGAGAGATATTCAATTATTTAAGAGATGAACGGGCTGGACTATGACTGTACTGTAGGGGTTGTGTTTAGCTGTACTGCTATATAGTCTGGAATGAAGTAGATGTGTGCTGGTCCTTACATCTTTGAAGAACTCAAACTCAGGCTGAGGGTTTCCATCTGTCTCACACTTCATCTTCCCCCCCCTCGT
>CM042416.1:16012049-16147049 GCA_023634145.1 Thymallus thymallus
GAAAAGGAGAGAGTAGGGCAGACAGACAGAGAGACAGAAAAGGTGAGAGTAGGGGAGACAGACAGAGAGACAGAAAAGGAGAGAGTAGGGCAGACAGACAGAGAGACAGAAAAGGAGAGAGTAGGGGCAGACAGACAGATAGACAGAAAAGGAGAGAGTATGGCACACAGACAGAGAGACAGAAAAGGAGAGAGTAGGGCAGACAGACAGAGAGACAGAAAAAGGAGAGAGTATGGCACACAGACAGAGAGACAGAAAAGGAGAGAGTAGGGGAAGACAGACTGAGAGACAGAAAAGGAGAGAGTAGGGCAGACAGACAGAGAGACAGAAAAGGATGGAGTAGGGAAGACAGACAGAGAGACAGAAAAGGAGAGAGTAGGGCAGACAGACAGAGAGACAGAAAAGGAGAGAGTAGGGAAGACAGACAGAGAGACAGAAAAGGAGAGAGTAGGGCAGACAGACAGAGAGACAGAAAAGGAGAGAGTACGGCACACAGACAGAGAGACAGAAAATGAGAGTAGGGCAGACAGACAGAGAGACAGAAAAGGAGAGAGTAGGGAAGACAGACAGAGAGACAGAAAAGGAGAGGGAGCAAGAATGGGCAGCAGGTAGCCTAGCTCAGGCGACAGGTAGCCTAGAGGTTAGAGCTTTGGCCAGTAACCGAAAGGTCGCTGGTTCAAATACCTGAGCCGACAAGGTAAAAAAATAAATAATAGCCAAAAAATTAAAACCTGTTGATGTGTCCTTGAGGAAGGCACTTAACTCTCATTTGCTCCAGGGGCTGACCCTGTAGGTAGGCCGTCATTTTAAATAAGAACGTGTTCTTAACTGACTTGCCTAGTTAAATAAAGGTTAAATAAAAAATTAGAGAGAGTGAGGAGACAGATACACACAGACAGCCACTCACAGTTGAGGGTGAGGGAGAAGGTGTCAGAGTCGATCTGTTTGATCACGTTGTTGGGCATGCTGTACTCCACGGTGCAGTGGAACACACTGTCCTTGTCAGCCTTCCTGGGCTGCATCATCAGGGTGCTGGTGACGGTGAACAGACCTGATGCTTCCTTTACCACCGACGGCACCATATACACCTCTGGAGGGGGAGAGAGAGAGGTAGAAGAGAATGGGTAGACGAAGATAAGACAGAATTTAATCCTGGGACATGCAGTTGTAAGGAATTTAATTGATGCTTCTGACTGTGCAATGTAGTAGTAAATCAAATAAAAAATCGAAATAAATGTTATTGGTCGCATACATATATTTAGCAAATGTTATTGCAGGTGTAGCGAAATGATTGTGCTTCTAGCTCCAACAGTACATTAGTATCTAACAATTCACAACAATACACACAAATCTAAAAAGTAGACGAATGGAATGGAATATATGATGGTATATAGACATTAAGGACAGAATATGGATAGAATATGTAGTATGTCTGTAGAATACATATGGTAGAATAGTATAATGCATTCAGTTGTGCAACTGACTAGTTTCCTTTCCCTTATATGTACAGCAATAGTTAAATAGGATGGCCTTGACTAGAATACAATAAAGTGGGTAAAATAGTATGTAATATGTAAACAAATATTAAAGTGACCAATGTTCCATTATTAAAGTGACCAATGTTCCATTATTAAAGTGACCAGTGTTCCATTATTAAAGTGACCAGTGTTCCATTATTAAAGTGACCAATGTTCCATTATCAAAGTGACCAATGTTCCATTATTAAAGTGACCAGTGTTCCATTAATAAAGTGACCAATGTTCCATTATTAAAGTGACCAGTGTTCCATTATTAAAGTGACCAGTGTTCCATTATTAAAGTGACCAATGTTCCATTATCAAAGTGACCAATGTTCCATTATTAAAGTGACCAGTGTTCCATTAATAAAGTGACCAATGTTCCATTATTAAAGTGACCAGTGTTCCATTAATAAAGTGACCAATGTTCCATTATTAAAGTGACCAGTGTTCCATTATTAAAGTGACCAATGTTCCATTATCAAAGTGACCAATGTTCCATTATTAAAGTGACCAGTGTTCCATTATTAAAGTGACCAATGTTCCATTATTAAAGTGACCAGTGTTCCATTATTAAAGTGACCAATGTTCCATTATTAAAGTGACTAGTGTTCCATGACTATATAGTGTACATAGGGCAGCAGTCTCTAAGGTGCAGGGTTGAGTAACCGGGTGGTAGCCGGCTAGTGACAGTGACTAAAGTTCAGAGCAGGGTACTGGGCAGAGGCCGACTGGTTATAGGACACAGTAAAAAAAAAAATAGTTGTTTCAACTAATTGTTATTAAGTAACTGGTTCCAGCTGTGTTTTGTTTTTCATAGTGGCACAGCAGGGTGATCGAAATGCCCTGAACCAAGAGGTTGCGAGTAAAAATTCCAGGTAAGGAAATGTAATAATAATTACTGTATGTCAACGTGTAAGTTGAAAGCATTGTATGTTAAAAGCACTGTGTGTGTAACTAGTACCTTTTTTAGGTAAGATGCCCATATAATAAGCTATGAGACAAGTTGAGCAAGCACATAATTTTAAGTTGATAGAATTTTTGCCTATCTTTTCTCAAATTGGAGCTAAGTTTGGGTCAACGTTTATTTTTTTGTTCAGCAAACACTAAAAAACAAAACTAAAAAAATACTGTGGAACCAGTTACTTAATAATAATTAGTTGAAACAATTAGATAATTTTTGTATACATTGTAGTAGTAGTAGTGTACAGTAGCAAGTAGAGGTAGTGTATACTCACTTTCTTTGTTGTCCTTGACCTCAGGCAGAGGCTTGGAGTCCTGGAACCAGATTATCCTGGGCTGGGGGTGACCGTTATGACTCACACATTGGCCCACCTGACACACACACACAAAGAGGAGGGGAAAGATACTCAGCAACTGGAGAACAATGGAAGAACATTGGAGGACAATGGAAGTTTCCAGGACAAATAGATCAAACCAACCTGTGTGGAGGAGTAGCCTACTGATAAGGCCTGGTTGGATCCAGTGACCTCTGGCATCTCTGGAGCGACTGAGGCAGAGGGAGATATATTCTCAGATCAGAGCTTTACAAAATGCAAGGCCACTACTCACACATTTTCTTAAACAGTATATTATCTGAATTCAAACAAGCATGAATATACGCACAGACAGACATTTCTAGGTGTACACATATATTTGGATGACTTGAAATCATTTGGTATCCTCTTCCTGAACCAATCACAGGACGGAGACAGAGCCTAGAAACAGACAGGAAGAGCTTGAGGTGCCAAGCTCACGTCAGCCTGAGAGAGACAAATGTAATTCAGTTACTGTAGCAACAGTAACACATACACACACACACACACACACAAGTATGCAGTGCATGCACACAAATGCACGTACACACACACACCTCCAATTAGGGCTATGGTAAACATCCCTGTGTGTATTATTCCATTATGGCCTCGCTCGCTGTGGGCTGATAAGGGTCACAGACAAGAGACACACACTTCGTTCTTTCTCTCTCACACTGCTGTGTGTTCCCTCTGTTTCTATCGCTCTGTCATCTATGTATCTCTCACTCCCTCGCTCATTCACATGCAAGGTCATGATATCGCAGTGAGACCACAGCTGCCGTCTGACTATAAAAATAAACAGGAAGACATGTAATAACATTGGTGTGCTCTCTCTCTCTCTCTCTCTCTCTCTCTCTCTCTCTCTCTCTCTCTCTCTCTCTCTCTCTCTCTCTCTCTCTCTCTCTCTCTCTCTCTCTCTCTCTCTCTCTCTCTCTCTCTCTCTCTCTCTCTCTCTCTCTCTCTCTCTCCTCTCTCTCTCTCCCTCTCTCTCTCTCTCTCTCTCTTCTCTCTCTCTCTCTCTCTCTCTCTCTCTCTGCAGATCACAAGTTTCATGCAGGTGTACGTGCATGTGTGGGTGGGTGTGAAACCACACATCCTCTGTCAACCACACATCCTCTGTCTCCTTCTAACTACCCATCTAGAGAGGTTCCTGTTGTGTAACTAAAGTAACCATTGGTTGCTGCAGAGCGAGACAACCCAAATTTGGTACTGTTACCCCAGTTTCGTCTCATCCTTCATACAACATACCAAGATCACATGTTTTGTATATGCTATAAAGGGCTGTTGTACTCCTGTCATCAAAACCTCGGCTTACACCTCAGAAGTGCATGCCCGACTGGCTCCATTATTGCAATAACTAATAGATAGATAAAGTAAAATGAATTGAAGAAATAACAAAGTATTTCCTTATTGGTTAGAATGTCCACGAGACCTCTCTCTCTCTCTCACTCTCTCTGAGGGAAAAGGAGGCAGGATGTATGGTGTCAGTGAGTGTATCAGTGTTTCCCTTTCTGCTCAGACCATTATACCTGCTACTGGACTGTAAACCTCCCCAAGGAAGCCATTGTTTCAGAACACTCAGGCTATCCTCAGCCCTCAGGCTATCCCTTAGGGAGTCATTAAAACCTGCTCCTATTCAGTTGGGAGAGGAGGTCCGACAAATAGGAGATACAGTGCTTTAGGGAATTGTCCTGAGTGGCCTGTTAAAGTGTGTAGTCATGCCTACTTTACTAGTCTTAATGAATTGTATCAGCGCTCCATTAAGGTACTCTTTATAATGGAACTTATTACATGAAGTTTACAATATGTGAACTAATAGCCATTTACATCCTAAGTAATTCCTTCAGACTTTAATGGTTATAGAACACATGCATGTTAATGAATGACTTGCAGAGCCTTTTAAACAGCATTTAAATGGTTAATGAAGTGTCACTCAATTCTGTAACTAACACAATTCACCCTCTACCCCAAAATAACGGTCAAAATGGGCCAACCCCAAACATTTTATTCCATGGTGTATTTAAACACTAGGTATATGATTGCTAATGTGTTGGGCTTGCAGAGGGTGACAAGGACACAACGACCTTGTCTGGACCGCCATTAAGGTGACATCTATTAGACATGACAGATGCAATTGAACTATTAACACATTTTGTCAAGTGTGATGTTCATAGGACTAATTGACCTCTGGGAAGCTTATTAGAGAAATTGAATTAAAACTGATTCACTTATGACATGGTGAAGTTTTCTCAGGAATAAAAAAATTAAGAATAATTATCTAGATTTCTTACAAAGATGTAATGTTAAGGTGCATGAAGAGTTTTACTTTTTTACGGACTCAACCATTTATTATCAGAATCATTTTAGGGGAAAAGGAAAGGGGGATACTAGTCAGCTGTACAAATGAATGCATTCAACTGAAATGTGTCTTCCACATTGAACCCAACCCCTCTGAATCAGAGAGGTGCCTTAATCAACATCCACATCATCAGCGCCGGGGAACAGTGGGTTAACTGCCTTGTTCAGGGGCAGAACAACAGATTTCTACCTTGTCAGCTCGGGGATTCGATCCAGCAACCTTTCTTACGTTGTTCTACTCAGTATTTAGTTAATGTATGTTTTTTATTTACTCTGCAAAAATAATATTGTTCATTATGTTTATTACGTTAATCGTTGATTTAGACACTGACATATATACACTCTCATCTAGCACACACAACACACACACTCTCATCTAGCACACACAACACACACACTCTCATCCAGCACACACAACACACACACTCTCATCCAGCACACACAACACACACACTCTCATCCAGCACACACAACACACACACTCTCATCCAGCACACACAACACACACACTCTCATCTAGCACACACAACACACACACTCTCATCCAGCACACACAACACACACACTCTCATCCAGCACACACAACACACACACTCTCATCCAGCACACACAACACACACACTCTCATCCAGCACACACAACACACACACTCTCATCCAGCACACACAACACACACACTCTCATCCAGCACACACAACACACACACTCTCATCCAGCACACACAACACACACACTCTCATCCAGCACACACAACACACACACTCTCATCCAGCACACACAACACACACACTCTCATCCAGCACACACAACACACACACTCTCATCCAGCACACACAACACACACACTCTCATCTAGCACACACAACACACACACTCTCATCCAGCACACACAACACACACACTCTCATCCAGCACACACAACACACACACTCTCATCCAGCACACACAACACACACACACACTCTCATCCAGCACACACAACACACACACACACTCTCATCCAGCACACACAACACACACACACACTCTCATCCAGCACACACAACACACACACACACTCTCATCCAGCACACACAACACACACACACACACTCTCATCCAGCACACACAACACACACACTCTCATCCAGCACACACAACACACACACTCTCATCCAGCAAACACAACACACACACTCTCATCCAGCACACACAACACACACACACACTCTCATCCAGCACACACAACACACACACTCTCATCCAGCACACACAACACACACACTCTCATCCAGCACACACAACACACACACTCTCACCCAGCACACACAATACACACACTCTCATCTAGCACACACAACACACACACTCTCATCCAGCACACACAACACACACACTCTCATCCAGCACACACAACACACACACTCTCATCCAGCACACACAACACACACACTCTCATCCAGCACACACAACACACACACACACTCTCATCCAGCACACACAACACACACACACACTCTCATCCAGCACACACAACACACACACACACTCTCATCCAGCACACACAACACACACACACACTCTCATCCAGCACACACAACACACACACACACTCTCATCCAGCACACACAACACACACACACACTCTAATCCAGCACACACAACACACACACTCTCATCCAGCACACACAACACACACACTCTCATCCAGCACACACAACACACACACTCTCATCCAGCACACACAACACACACACTCTCATCCAGCACACACAACACACACACTCTCATCCAGCACACACAACACACACACTCTCATCCAGCACACACAACACACACACTCTCATCCAGCACACACAACACACACACTCTCATCCAGCACACACAACACACACACTCTCAACTAACACACACAACACACACATTCTCATCTTACACACACAACACACACTCTCAACTAGCACACACAACACACACACTCTCATCTCGACAGTCAAAATCCAGACTGCATCCCATAATTGGATGACCGCATCAGTCAGTAAAGGTCACAGTAGCATCCCTCTAAAGGTCAGTGGTCAGTAACTCACAGAAGACATTGAGCTGTGTGACGGCCTCTCCAACCCCGGCAGGGCCAGCAGTGACCTGGCAGTAGAAGGGCAGCTGGTCCTCCACCTCCACGGGGGAGATGGTCAGAGAGAAGTCCCTTCCCATGGTCACTCTGCCGGACAGACGCGTCCCCTCGTCACTCTTCCCCTCGCCGGCCGACACGGAGCGGAATGCCACGCGCTTCCTGTTGCCACCCTCCTCCTGGTGAGGGGAAGAGGAGAGAGGGTGAGAGGAATGAGAGGGAAAGAGAGAGAGGAGGGAGAGAAAGGAGTGAGATTATAGAGAGTGAAGGAGAGAAATTAGATGAAAGACAAACAGGGTGGAGAGAGGGGAAGGAGTAGATGGCCAGAGAGGAAGTTATTTTTCAGAAGTTCAATAAACAACACAAACACTTCATAGAGATATGCACAGTGCATTCGGAAAGTATTCAGACCCCTTGCCTTTTTCCACATTTTGTTACCTTACAGCCTTACTCTAAAATGTATTTTATCAACAAAAAAGAATATGTCCTCATCAATCTCATCAATACCCCATAATGACATAGCAAAAACAAGTTTTTAGAAATGTTTTCAAATGTATAAAAAAAAAAAAAACGGAAATATGACATTTACATAAGTATTGAGACCCTTTACTCCGTACTTTGTTGAAGCACCTTTGGCAGCAGTTAGAGCCTTGAGTCTTCTTGCGTATGATGCTACAAGCTTGGCACACCTGTATTTGGGGAGTTTCTCCTCATTCTTCTCTGCAGATGGGGAGCATCGCTGCACAGCTATTTTCAGGTCTCTCCAGAGATCTTTGATCGGGTTCAAGTCCTGCATTGTCTTGGCTGTGTGCTTAGGGTCATTGTCCTGTTGGAAGAGAGCTCTGGAGCAGGTTTTTATCAAGGATCTCTCTGTACTTTGCTCTGTTCATCTTTCCTTTGATCCTGACTAGTCTCCCAGTCCCTGTCGCTGAAAAACATCTCCACAGCATAATGCTGCCACCACCATGCTTCACCGTAGGGATGGTGCCAGGTTCCCTCCAGACGTTACGCTTGGCATTCAGGACAATGAGTCAATCTTGGTTTCATCAGACCAGAGAATATTGTTTATCATGGTCTGAGAGTCCTTTAGGTGGCTTTTGGCAAACTCCAAGCTGGCTGTCATGTGCCTTTTACTGAGCAGTGGCTTCCGTCTCACCACTCTACCTTAAAGGCCTGATTGGTGGAGTGCAGCAGAGATGGTTGTCCTTCTGGAAGGTTCACCTATCTCCACAGAGGAACTCTGAAGCTCTGTCAGAGTGACGATCAGGTTCTTGGTCACCTCCCTGACCAAGGCCCTTCTCCCCCGATTGCTCTGTTTGGCCAGGCAGCCAGCTCTAGGAGTCTTGGTGGTACAAAAATTGTTCCATTTAAGAATGATGGAGGCCTCTGTGTTCTTGGGGACCTTCAATGCTGCAGAAATTTTTTGGTACCCTTCCCCAGATCTGTGCCTTGACATAATCCTATCTATCTCGGCGCTCTACGGACAATTCCTTTTTGCTTTGACATGCACTGTCAACTGTGGGACCTTATATAGACAGGTGTGTGCCTTCCCAAATCATGTCCAATCAGTTTAATTGACCACAGGTGGACTCAAGTTGTATCAAGTTGTAAAAACATCTCAAGGATGATCAATGAAAACGGGATGGACCTGAACAAAATGTTGAGTCTCATAACAAAGGGTCAGAATATATATATTTTTTTAAATTAGCAAACATTTAAAAAAAAATGTTTTCGCTTTGTCATTATGTGGTGTTTTGTGTAGACTGAAGAGGAAAAAGCTTTTTCAGTGGTTCTGCCGAATACAGGAAGTCAAAAGATATTAGGCCAAAGTGCACCAAATACACATAAAAAAATACTATAACGGCCCCCTTAAGGCACTGCATCGCAGTGCTAGAGGCGTCACTACAGATCCGGGTTCGATCTGTAGTGCGGCTTGGCAGGGTCATGTTTCGGAGGATGCGTGGCTCCCGACCTTCGCCTCTCCCGAGTCCGTACAGAAATTGCAGCGACGGGACAAGACTGTAACTACCAATTATAACGAAAGGGGGGTAAAAAAAATAAAAAAATACATGTATACTACAGTATACTATGGTATAAATACTATAGTATTCACTGAAGTGTTTTTGCGGACTAAAGTCTGTAGTAAATTCTGTAGTATACTGTAGTATTTACAGTTAACTATAGTATAAATACTGTAGTAAAATAAAACTGTAGTATATACTATTGTAATTAATGTAGTGTTTTTACGTTTTGTAGTATACTGTAGTATTTACTGTGTTTACTATAGTGTTTTTGTTTTATTATCTGGGGCGGCAGGTAGCCCAGTGGTTAGAGTGTTGGGCCCATAACCGAAAGGTTGCTGGATCAAATCCCCGAGCTGACAAGGTAAAAATCTGTCGTTCTGCCCCTGAACAAGGCAGTTAACCCACTGTTCCTAGGCCGTCATTGAAAATAAGAATATGTTCTTAACTGACTTGCCTAGTAAAATAAAGGTAAAATAAATAAATAAATAAAATCTTTAACATAGAAGTGGAGGCTTTCTCCTTGTATGGAACACAATAAGATCTATACTTGGCATGTAGGTTTCTCAATTAATGTTGGCACAAATTAGGATATGGGGAGGGGAATGGGCAGGGAATATGGAAATTAAATACTGTAGTGTTTTTGTGGACATTACTGTAGTATTTACTACTGTGTTTTTTTTGCATATAATACTGTAGTATTTACAATAGTATTCTATAACATTCTATAGTAAGTACTCCAAATTATCAAGGGATGCTACAGTGTGTAGTTAGTATTCTACAGCATACTACAGTTTACTACTGAATTCTATAGTAAACTGTAGTATTTTTTCATGTGGGAAGATAGGAGCGAAGTAGTACGAGACTTACAATGAACCACTCTACGATGTTGTTAGAGGAGGGAGGGATTTTGAAGGTGCAGGGCAGACTGGCTGACTCTCCCTTGATCACCTCCACCTTGGGAGTCACTGACACTGTCACGATGGCCCAGCACACTGCAGAGAGAGAGAGAGAGAGAGAGAGAGAGGTGATGATTAGTTATTGAGGCGCTTTCACATTATTATGTTGAGTTTGAATACACACGTTTTTATGTCAAACACCTATTATTCCATAAAAACATGTCCAAAGCAAAATAGGAAAGTTCGGAGAACAGCATAAGATAAGATGAGATAATGTTTGCTGATGTTCGTCTGCTACTGCTGATGGGAGAGGCAAGGGGGCCACCAAAAGGTGTAACGTTACACACACATGCCACACACAGTTCAACGCTCCATACCAGAGATGTGTGTGTGGCATGTTACGCTATAAACACACACATGCACACACACTGAGACCCCAGAGCAGTCAGGGCAAGGGGAAGAAGGAGGGAGTGAGTGATAAAAGGGAGGGAAAGGATGGAGGGAGGTAAATAGAAGGGTGTGGATTCCAGCTGTGGAGTTGAGTCCAGATTCTGTCCAACTGAAACTACCAACCCTGTTATTAAATTAAGCCTACAGATGCGTGTGTATGCGTGCGTGCATGTTTCTGTGTCTGTGTTTGCATATAGACATAAAAACACACACTGAGAGAAAACACTGTCTTTCTAAACATGGTACAGGAACAACACGTAATGCTGGGATTGTGCCAGAGCCCAGAGGTACATCTTCAAGAACCACACAAGGCCCTGTCAGGTACAAATAACCATGTATGAAAACCACTGTGCTGTCGTGTATGAAATGAAATTGGCCATTTTCATAGTGATTTACAAATAGCCTTAGAAAGGGCTTCAGAGTAGAACACAATGGGTAGAATATAGAAGGACACTAAGATGTAAGAAAGACCGCAGTGGCCTTTCTGGCAGGTAGCTCAGTGGAGTCCACATTCAACTTAGATATCAATGAGAGAATGGGAGAGAGAGAGAGAGAGAGAGAGAGAGAGAGAGAGAGAGAGAGATGTAGATGGACAGAGAATGGTTCCTGGAGGGATAGTGAACAGTGACAGTGAGAAAAGTGGGGAGGTCTCACCCCTCTCCCTGCTACCATTCTCCACTCTGCTCCCCACCATGCAGTAACAGTGGGCTGGGAGATTGAATTACAGTGAAGGAGGGAGGGAGGGACAACATGTGCTGGCCACTGCTGCAGCAGCCACGACCTTACAGCCCAGGGTGCCATCAGGGTATAACAGGCTACATGCATATCCATTTGGGATGAACTCAGTGCTGTGTATGTCTAATAAAAACCTCCATATGCAATGGCATATGGCATTCATAGCTGTGTATGCTGGTGTGGTCACTAGCTAAAGTGGCAAGTATCACTACAATGAATCTGATACTAAATCTGTATAATGTAGACTGTGTGTGCTTACAGGATCAGCCCTGTTCAGTATGGTACAGTTGACTATGATTGAGGGGACCTTACGCTCTAGTATTCCATACTATGTAGACCACATACACACTGAAAGCCTTACATAATAGGTGGGGAGATCTTTACTGGATACACTTACACACATGACTGTCAAATATGACACGACTGTAAAATATCACAGAGAGAGTGGAGGAGCGGGTGTTCACATACAGAGAGTGCATGTACAGTATGGAACATGAGCTGTGTGTGTGTGTATATGTGTGTGTGTCTCTTTGCTTATCTGTGTGTGTGTGTATATGTGTGTGTGTGGGGCATACTATTTTTACTAGATTTGGGCATACTGTTTTCAATTCATATAAGAATTAGCCTGTGGGAAAAGCTAGTTGGATCTGTGGGTGGAGTGTTGGGAATATGGCTCCTGTTTGGTATAAGGGGAGAGATGAGGATGAAAGGATGTTCTTGGTGTTTTAGAGAGACAGAGACAGGAGTTAGAATTAAAGGAAAAATCCACCCAAAACCAACAGCGCTCCTGACAAAGCGAGAGATAATGACGGACGGACGGACGGACGGACGGACGGACGGACGGACGGACGGACGGACAGACAGACAGACAGACAGACAGACAGACAGACAGACAGACAGACAGACAGGCAGGCAGGCAGGCAGGCAGGCAGGCAGGCAGGCAGGCAGGCAGGCAGGCAGGCAGGCAGGCAGGCAGGCAGGCAGGCAGGCAGGCAGGCAGGCAGGCAGGCAGGCAGGATAGGATAGGATAGGATAGGATAGGATAGGATAGGATAGGATAGATAGGATAGATACTTTATTGATCCCCGAGGGAAAATTTCTTTGTCACGCAGCTACAACAAAATCACAGGGCAGGTGCAAAATGCCAGAACAACAGTACACAAAAGACAGATATACGATACATGATACATAGAGCGGCAGTATGAAAAGGTATAGAAATACAAGAAGTCTGGAGTGCAAAAAAACTATAAAAAGACATTGCATAGTATGGGTGAATGGCTGAATATGTACACTATACATTGGTGGAAGGTGCATGGTTAACTATACTATACAGGTCGATGGCAGAGAAATACTTAAATAGCTAAAAGTGCGTATGATATGAGGGAGGGTAATAATAGTTAACTTAATATACAGACTGGTTAAATGAACAGGTAAGTGAATATTTTGCATGGTTAACTGTACAGGTAAATGACAGGAAGAGATATTTAAATAGCTAAATGTGTGTATGATATAATTTAGGGTAATAACAGTAATTCCCTTAAAATACAGTCCTTAGTGCGCAAGGTTTAATTACAGATAAATGAACGTATTGCACATTCAATATACTAAAAGCAATGAAAAAAAGATACAACTGACAGGATACTAATATGCATTCCTGAGTGAATGACTACGTAAGTTAAGTCCAAGAATTACTTGCAATATTGCATGTGATATGATATAACAACTGTACATGAATATGTATATACAGACCTGAAATGAATGAATAAGTCCTGAGTGAATGAGTGATTACAGACCAGAGTTACTCACGGATGAATGCATAAATGTTGAACTAGGTCCTAACACCCCAACAGTTCCAGGTTTTATGTTGCCGACGGCACGGCACCCCGGTGAGGCATTAAATAGTCTAATAGCCGCCAGCAGGAAGGACCTCCTGTAGCGCTCTCTGGCACACCGTGGCTACTTGAACCAATCTGATCCCACAGCAGGTGCTCAAGAGAGAGAGAGAGTGTGTGTGTGTGTGTTTTGGAGGGTGAGAAGTGTGCATGTTTTTTAGTGTGTGTGTGGGGTCTGTCTGTGTGAGTGGGTGGGTGTGGTGTGCATGTGGGAGGGGCAGTGGGGTGGTTAGCTGCATGGGGGTCCCATTAACTGACTTGGGTAGATAATCCCATTTACAGAAAACAAAGAGAAAGTGTGTGTATGGTGTGTGTGTGTGGTGTGGGGGGGGTTGGAGGGACAGACATATGGGAACTAGACGCTCCAACTGTGACCCACAGACACACTGACTGACATGGAGCACACACACACTAAACATGCAGTATTCATGAGCAACATAAGCTACACGAGTGGCGCTAGAATAACTAGTACAGCTTCCACAAAGACAGGCCCATACTGGAAATCAAATTGATAACACAAATCCCCTATTTAAATAATGCACAATGGTACAGGAGCTCAATTGAGCTTTGCGTTTTAAGATTTCCATGGTACAGTCCCTGATACATACTGGGTTAAATAGTTAATGGGAATACATCTGACAAAATCCTTCTAACATAGCACTGGCTTACACACACAAGCAAACATGCATGCACACACAGTAGGAGCAGGAGCCCCTCATTATGAAAAGAACAAGCTGGATCCACAACACTCTCTCTCTCTCTCTCTCTCTCTCTCTCTCTCTCTCTCTCTCTCTCTCTCTCTCTCTCTCTCTCTCTCTCTCTCTCTCTCTCTCTCTCTCTCTCTCTCTCTCTCTCTCTCTCTCTCAGGAAGTACTTTTATTTTCAAATGTTTTCTTAACTTCTTAAAGAATTGTTGGTTAAGGGCTTGTAGGTAAGGATTTCACTGTAAGGTCTACACGTGTTGCATGTGACAAATAACATTTGATTTGATCAACGACACAGCTGTAATCGCTGCCAAAGGCGCTTCTACAAAGTATTGACTCAGGGGTGTAAATTTGATATTTCTGTATTTCATTTTCAAATGAAAAACATGTTTTCACTTTGTCATTATGGGGTTTTGTGTTCAGATGGGTGAGATTATTTTTATTGAATCCATTTTTTTATTCAGGCCGTACAACAAAGTGTGGAATAAGTCATGAGGTATGGATACTTTCTGAAGGCACTGTAGCATGATGATAAATGATGTTCTCAAAGCTCATTCAAAGCTCCTGTGATATAGATTTAGGTATGTAATATACACACTAAAGTGTTGGTGGGAGAGAACAGCTGAATCCTAATGGTTCAGTCAAACTGGCATTCCATACTGATGTGTCATTTGGAACACATAACATACAGGGTGCTCCACACTCTCATGCATTCTCCGAGGATGTTCTCTTGAGTACGTTCTTGTGAGGACGAGAGTGTGTTGAACGCATAAAACATTACATTTGATAAGAACTCTCATTCCCCCTACTGTATTACCTCCCGCTGCACCTCCCCATTCACTGAACCTTCTTCCAGTCAGGACAATGGCAACAATAGACGAAACAAGATATACACAAAGCAAACATTTCCCTTCATAACTATAAGATAGCTATATGTGAATCGTAAATATGTAGTTTACCAGATCGTTTAACAGGCAAAAATAACTAATGTTATGCAAGGTAGATAGGTAAATTCTTCGTCGGTAGCTAGTAGCTAGTTAACAATTCTTTGTGGCTATCTGACTAGCTAACAGTAGTAGCTAGCCAGTTAGCCCTATTGACATATTATAGGCTTTCGATTTACGATACGTAAGCAGGTAAACATGCCATAATTAACACAGCAGGTATTTATTAACATGTTATGATAAAATATTGTATATGTATATATGTACAAACGGAGTATGCATTCAAGAAGTGCCCTCCGTGCTCCATTTTGCATACTTTGATTTGGACTCCGGCCCTCACATGCTCCAATTTGCGTGCTCGGAGCACGGTAGTATGCATTTTTAGAAACATCCATAGAATCACATTATGGCAAAATTCTGACTGGCTGTGTATGAAAACCCCTGATAAAGTTGACACACAGGTAGACAACCAAAGAGTAATGTGAAATGGAGAAGAGAGGAAGTTCAATGTGTGCGGGTGTGCGTGTGTGTCAGTCAATCCTAAGCACTAACAGGATTAGTTGTGTTGTGCTTTGCCGTTGGGTTGGCAAAACAAACACAGCCTCAATGACACTGTCTCCCAGTCACCTCACACACACGTTTTGCCTTTGTATTAGGTAAATTGAACATTACAATACATCACATTGAAATGTCAGCACCTCAACCTCAGGTGGTATATATTCTAGTGCAGCAGCAATTATTTCACCAGGCAGCAGGACCATTACACCAATGATCACCACTCTCTGTTGTTGTGAGGGAAACTATCCCCATGGTGATGGTGTAACTGCATCTTAGTGCAAGAGGTGTCACTACAGTCCCTGGTTCGAATCCAGGCTGTATCACATCCGGCCGTGATTGGGAGTCCCATAGGGCGTCGCACAATTGGCCCAGCGTCGTCCGTGTTTTGCCGGGGAGGCCGTCATTGTAAATAAGAATTTGTCCTTAACTTGCCAAGTTAAATAAAGGTTAAATAAATTTTTTTTTTTAAAGTAACTGACCCATGGGGGTCATCATTATGGGATGTCCATGACAGAGGTGTGGCAATGTTCCCCGTGAAATTTACACTGACACAGTAAAAACTAAATTCATATTCCTATCCTGCATATCAACCAGCCGGCTCTTTTCACTGGTCACCCTCATATTTGGAATAGCTGAGTGCACAAGAAGCCTGATGGACTATGTGTCTCCCAGTGTGTGTGTGTGTGTGTATGTGTGTGTGTGTGTGTGTGTGTGCGTGCGTGCGTGCGTGTGTGTGTGTGCGTGTGTGTGTGCGTGTGTGTGTGTGCGTGTGTGTGTGTATGTGTATGTGTGTGTATGTGTATGTGTATGGTGGAGTGGGTCAGGCTGCCAGTGTCAGGGTGGGTCATTGTAAGGCCTGGCGTTCGTCAACACTACCGTGATGAGACAAGAACAGGTGTGGCAAACACACACACACACACACACACACACACACACACACACACACACACACACACACACAGACAAACACAAACACACTAGCTTACAAAGGGAGCCACAGACAGACAAACAGAGAAAATAGAGGGGATGTGGAAAAATAAGTGAAACTACATGGTTACAAGCTTAATGTAACATACACAGGAAACTAGCCCACTGATACACGATTACAAGCTTAATGTAACAGAGACAGGAAACTAGCCCACTGATACACGATTACAAGCTTAATGTAACAGAGACAGTAAGTACACCCCCTGGAAAGTTCTCTTTATTTTTACATATTTGGACAGATGGATATGTAATCTTCACTTCAACACTACAGAAAAAGGTCACCCAAAAAGTTAGTACACCCCTACCTTCACCATCACATAAAATGGCTAAAATTAGAATTAGGTGTACCAAAACAAGTGCAAATGATTAGAAAACATTAGAGAGAAACTGGTCTGGTTTGGTCTTAACCATATGGGTGTGTGGTGACACATCATTCAAAGATAAAAAGACCTACCCGAGGCCCTCAGAAGAAAGATTATTGATGCCCATGAGTCTGGGAGGGGGAGGGGTTACAAATCCATTTCCAAGCAATTCGAAGTACATCATTCCACTCTCCGATGAAAATTCCTGACCACTGGCAAACTACCTAGGACAGGTCGTCCCACCAAAGTCAGCCCAAGAGCTGACCGAAAGATGCTCATAGAAGTCTCTAAGAACCCCAGGGTAACATCAAGGGATCTACAGGGTAAACATATAGGTTGATATATCTCCTGTGCCATCAGGGAGGCCTGTGTTGTTTTTATATCTCGATGGAGAGGGTGTTTGACTGACTGTCACTCCTAAACTATGTGGGAAGTCTAAACACCAAAAGTATGTCTGTCTAGATTCTAAACCCCGACAGGCCTCCTGGTGCTGAGCTGTGGTGAGATATACAGGGACACCAAATACTCAACTAGAAGTTCATCTTAAATCAACTGAGGCACTTCCAACCAGCCTACTGTTGTCACAAGACACTTAGCACTATTGGGAACAAATCAGTTTAAACTTCAGTTTAGACTCACTAAACTGTTTCACTGTTTCTCACTGATTCCACTACCAGTCATTACTGTCCTCAGTGTATTCTAAACTAGGCTCTTTAATGGACATAATAACAGAAGATGATTCCCTAAGAGACAATGATACTGGCAGGAACCGATTAAAGTAACCTTAGAACAGGACAGCAGACAACAATAGGCTTCCGTCTCTAGTCTCTATCATAAATCCCTTCAGTCATAACTTGTTGTCGATTCTGATTATCTATTGTTGAAAGATATGATATCTATCAGCCATCCATTTTGATTCCAACATCCTCTGACCTTATCAAGGTTCACATTACAGCTCTGTTGTTCTCAGAGCTGTAATGTTTTCAGATGGTTGGTGGCTGTGTGTGTAAGATTAGGGTTTGTGTGCATCTGTGTGTGTATTAGGGGTGTGTGTGTGTGTGTGTGTGTGTGTGTGTGTGTGTGTGTGTGTGTGTGTGTGTGTGTGTGTGTGTGTGTGTATCTGTGTTTGAATGTGTGTGTGTCTGTGTGTGTCTGTGTGTACTGTATGTACGCCCAGACAGGGATAATGCAGGATTCAGATAGGCCTGTCCCGGATGTAGATGCCACAGCCACATAACCAAATGACCCTGGTGGATGCCATGGATGCAGCATGTGAGAACATCACAGTCAACGCCTGCAGAGGCTGGATAAGACACTCTAAAATATTCTTTCCTCGCTGCATCACAAGAGAAGATATCCGCTGTGATGTAGATGAGAATCTTTGGCCCAACAGACTGTAACGTCAGGACCCCATACCATTGTGATTGTACAGAAAGAAGCGTTTCCTGTGGTAACCTTTTCTATGTTTTTCTTTGTGCTATAATATAGTTTTGTGTTTTTCTTTCTGAATCGCAATGACACTGTAATTTGTTGAAAACCAAAAATAAAAGCATAAATGTGAATCCTGTCCAATCTCTTGCAATCCTAATCTCACATAAAGGAATGTGTGACTTTGTACTGTTGAAATGTATAAATTCCATACAAAAAAAGTACAGCCTTGTGCATTTTCAATCATTGTCATAAAAAATGTGCCATAGTGTACATCAGAAAATACCTAAAGAGTACAGTTTTATATTGACAACACGACTAAGCTTTTTGACAAAACTAAGCATCTTCTTTGTGAACAATGACACAAGGACTTGACATTCTGATGGCACTGACATGTTCATTGACATAAAGATTTACTTTTGAGGAATGGACTAGAGATTTTGAGCAAGTTACAGGCTTTTGCAGGTCATCCATTGTGTTGTGCTGTTTGTAATAATTGTTTTGAGAAATCGACTTACTGGTTTGCAAATGTTAATAATGATTCGAGAAATGTACCAAAGCGACTGAGAAAAACTGTAAGTCGATTTCATGACAGAGGTGTGGCAATGTTCCCCGTGAAATTTACACTGACACAGTAAAAACTAAATTCATATTCCTATCCTGCATATCAACCAGCCGGCTCTTTTCACTGGTCACCCTCATATTTGGAATAGCTGAGTGCACAAGAAGCCTGATGGACTATGTGTCTCCCAGTGTGTGTGTGTGTGTGTGTGTGTGTGTGTGTGTGTGTGTGTGTGTGTGTGTGTGCTGGTGTCTTGTTCCTCTTTGACCCCAAAGTTCTTTATCTGAATATCGTTCTCCACTGACAGGACAGGTTATTAAGCGTACGGAAGCATCCACAATCTACTTAATCCTACTCCTCAATGACACAGATATCAGTATGATAATCCATATATCCTCCTCTGTTATGCCATAAAACACTGATCTCAGAGTCCCCCTCCAAAGCTCAATGACTCAAACAATTCCTGTATGTCTATCTGTGTCAAGGGGTCCACTGTGCTGTGCTGTACAGCCTTGGATACATCACAGCCTATGGTGTGTGTGTACGCTCTCTGTCTCTCTCTCTAGGGCTCTGGGACAAAGTTTAGGGCCCTTGGATAAACAGTGTGAAGTGGGATACAAGGTCAGCTCAGCTTGGCACTTTTGTCTCACTGCTTCACCACTCCAGTTGTCTTGGCAACAGGGTCAGGAGTCAAACCCATTTAGTGGGAGGCTTGGTTAGGCCTGTCTGGCTGTACTTTGGAACAAGGGAGGGAGGAAAGGGGGAGACAGGGAGGGAGAGAGGAGAAAAGAGAAGATGGAGGGGGAGATTATGAGGATACAGATGGTAGTGGCGGGAAAATGTTTTGTTTAATTGAGTTTATTTCTACTTACTAAATAAACTAACTTTTAAATCTAGAGTTGCACCTGCTTCCCCACAGTGGCAGGAACATAAAATAAATAATGTAGAGAATAAGTATTTAGAGAGAGGAAGTGTTCTCTCTAACCAGATTAAGGGGTAAAGAAATAAGCGTGGCTGCCATAGGAAAACAGGTTAGATATATTGTCTGTTATTTTACTACCAATGTATTTAGCTGGTACTCTCGTCTATTAAGAGTTACAGTCTAAAATGTAACACATCTTTCATAGAGAATATCAGCAATGTTTTTTTTTTGACCGAATCTGGTTCCAGTATACAGTATATAGGTCTATTAAAAGAGGGTTCCATCCATCGCCCAGCCTGGATATGAGACCTTGAATGTCAGTGCTGCTGTATATAACAAAGGAAAGCTGTGAGTGAGACAGCCTAAACAGTAAATTACATTTGGAATTGGCTGGAAATATAAAGCAGAATTTCATTACCGTCCTGACCAAAAAGATACAAAGCAGAGGAGAGTGAGAGGGGAACCCAATCAGTGGGTGTCACTAAAAAGACAGCTATGCGAAAAGGTGATAATATTTAATGTTTGGGGCCCACATCTACCTCTCTCCCTCTCTCCCCCTCCTCCCATCCCTCTCTCCCCCCAGGCACTCCAATTATGAATCCTGTCTTCTTTCCCCTGACTTTCCCAATTTCTCTTTCCCCATGAAAGGCAGCCCAGGGCAAAAATGAAATTTGGAAGAGAGGGAGGAGGGGGTTTAATTTGAAAACTAAAGGAGGGGAGGGGCTCTGTAGGAGTAGCAGTAGGTGGTACAGTACAGAGAGAGGAGTAAGAAGAAGATGAACATTCTAGAGTGCAAAGTGTGGAGGGAGGGGTGAAAGAGAGGGAGCTAAGGACAGACAGATGACTTCATGAACAAGAGGAGGGGGAGAGAGGAAAGGCCCTCACAGAGGGGGAGGTGAAGAGAGGGGGAGGTGAAGAGAGGGGGAGGTGAAGAGAGGGGGAGCCTCAGTGCTCCTATAGAATTCCCCTCAGTTTCTCTCTATTTACTCTGGTAAATGAGTTGCCAATGATATGCATTGTTTAGCAGAAGCAATCTGCCTGCGTGTGCTGCTGCTAATATCACTCAAAATGAACTGAATGAATTAGTGAGAGAGACAACCTCAGACAGACATGGAGGGATTGATGAAAGACGAAAAGGGGGAAGTGGGGATGTGGTATGAGGGGAAAGGAGAGGAGGAGGAGGAGGAGCTCCTCTGTATAAATCAAGCCAGGACAGCTCCCATGGCTAGCTGCTTGGGATGTTTGGCAACACACAGTGCAGAGGCACCTCTGTTATGTCATTGGAGATAATTTACAGCAGAGGAAGGATGTAAGAGAGAGAAGGATGGGAGGAAAGGAGAGAGAGAAAAAGGGGGATGAGAGAAGGGCTGAGTCAGAAGATGAATATTGGAGCTCTAAGCAGGACATTAGGACTGTAGCTAATCTCACTAAAAGGGTTACAGCAGAGTACTGCCCTCTCTCTCTACCTTCCTACCTCTCTCTCATGCGCTTTATTTTGCTCTCTGTTGCTCTCTCTCCCCTACCCCCTTCTCTCTCCCTCTCTGTCTCTCTCCCTCTCTCTCCCCCCTTTCCTTTTCTCTCCCTCCCTCTATGTCTCTCTCCCTCTCTGTCTCTCTTCCTCCCCTCTCTCTCCCCTACCCCCTTCTTCTCTCTCCCTCTCTGTCTCTCTCCCCTACCCCCTTCTCTCTCCCTCTCTGTCTCTCTCCCCTACCCCCTTCTCTCTCCCTCTCTGTATGTCTCCCTCTCTGTCTCTCTCCCCTACCCCCTTCTCTCTCCCCTCTCTGACTCAATCTCCTTTACTGACCTCTCTCCTTTCCTTTTTCTGGGCCTCTGTTGACTGAATTCTGTTCTACCTCTGTGTTTTTCTCTTTATCTGACTTATTTAGCTTTAATAGAAGGCCCCATGTGGCTCAATTTACTCTTCTTTCTAGAAAGACTCATGTGTCTGTAGTGTAATGTAGTATAGTGTAGTTTACTTTAGTGTATTGTTCTGTAGTGTAGTATACTGCAGTGTAATGTACTGTAGTGTACTGTACTGTAGTGTTCTGTAGTGTACTGTAGTATAGTGTAGTGTACTATAGGGTAGTGTTGTGTACTATAGTGTACTGTACTGTAATGAAGTATACTGTAGTGTTCTGTAGTGTAGTGTATTGTATTGTTATGTAGTGTAGTGTGCTGTAGTGTAGTATACTGCAGTGTAGTGTACTGTACTGTAGTGTTCTGTAGTGTACTATAGTGTAGTGTACTGTACTATAGTGTAGAGTGGTTGCCAGGGGAAACTAGGATACAGTAGCTGGCTCTACTTTGATTCAGATAAAAGGCATCCAGCTATTATTGTCTGTTTGGAAAGGAGGAAATGTGTTTGTGACAAAGGAATTCTGAAATAAAGGATGCCTTTCAATGATTTTTCCCTGGACAAAAGATCCTGTAACACTTTACTTACAGTGCAGTGGTACAGTGGGTCACAGGTCTATAATGCTGTATTACTTGTTATAAGCATTCATGAGCCTTTATGATGCACAATGTATTGCAACCATATCATAATGCATTATACCTGTACCTGTTGGCTTTAAGTAAAGTGTTACAGAAAAATCACAGTGTCAATTCAGTTTGTCATCAGTCTTTCTTGCACAAAGACCCCAGCCCTGCCAAAAAGCCTTCCTATGTGTACCCTTACAGTCCTGCCAACCCACATGTATTTCATACTGATGAGTCAGAGGGGAACTTCTCAAGTTCTAATTATAGTATGATTGCACACACTCTCTCTCACACAGTCTTTTGTTGGTGGGACAGAGGCAGTCCCGTTGGCAAACGGGTTACACATACTGTCAGTAGGCAGGGGTAAACAAGGAGAGGGTACTGTAGTTTACTAGGGTAAACAAGGAGAGGGTACTGTAGTTTACTAGGGTAAACAAGGAGAGGGTACTGTAGTTTACTAGGGTAAACAAGGAGAGGGTACTGTAGTTTACTAGGGTAAACAAGGAGAGGGTACTGTAGTTTACTAGGGTAAACAAGGAGAGGGTACTGTAGTTTACTAGGGTAAACAGCATGGTGCTGCGACCCAGCTCTCACTTCCTGGCTCTAACAGTCATAGACACTTCCTACTGTACTATACTACTGTTGAGACCAGACATACAGAAATAAATACTTTAAAATACTTGAGGTGCGCTTGAGTATACCTTTCTCTGTACAATGGAAAAGTCCCAATACACCCCTTCCCTCCCTCTCTATCTATCTCTCTTTCTCTGTCTGCTGCACTCTCCCTCTACAGTGGTTGTGAGTGGCACTCAGACAGTCTCATTTAGACAGGAATCCCTTTAGTTCTAATGAGGCTCTGCTTTGGCAGCAGATACAGAGAGAGAGACAAAGAGAGAGGGAGAGGGGGGGGGGTTAACTATACTGGTTGATGGTTCACTCTACACTACAGTCACCAGGGACATTGTTTGGTAAAGAGAGGGAGAAGAAAATGAAGGATACAGAGAAAATGTACACTGGGGCCAAAAGTTTGGAATATTACTCAATCAAGGGTTTTAATTTATTTGCTCTATTTGTTTTACATTGTAGAGTTAAAGTGAAGACATCATAACTATGATATAACACATATGGAATCATGTAGTAATTTATATGTTTAAGGTTTTGACTAAATGATTCCACCCTGTAAATGTATAACTGAGTGATGATAAGATTCATTCATTAATGTGTGTGCATAGGACAAGTTAACAGGTTTGCTATTTAGCAATATGAGGGAGACCACTGTGAAGCTGATAACATGTAGTAGGTTTCCCCACCCAGGGAGGGGTGAACCGTTAGGCTTGCAGTAGATTATGTAGCATGTGGTAGGATATGATAGGCAATGTACAGTGGGGAGAACAAGTATTTGATACACTGCCGATTTTGCAGGTTTTCCCACTTACAAAGCATGTAGAAGTCTGTCATTTTTATCATAGGTACTCTTCAACTGTGAGTGACGGAATCTAAAACAAAAATCCAGAAAATCACATTGTATGACTT
Source organism: Thymallus thymallus (assembly GCA_023634145.1). NCBI lineage: Eukaryota > Metazoa > Chordata > Actinopteri > Salmoniformes > Salmonidae > Thymallus > Thymallus thymallus. The sequence continues at coordinate 16,035,823 of CM042416.1, forward strand.
TTAATTAATTCATTTGCATTTTATTGCATGACATAAGTATTTGATACATCAGAAAAGCAGAACTTAATATTTGGTACAGAAACCTTTGTTTGCAATTACAGAGACCATACGTTTCCTGTAGTTCTTGACCAGGTTTGCACACACTGCAGCAGGGATTTTGGCCCACTCCTCCATACAGACCTTCTCCAGATCCCTCAGGTTTCGGGGCTGTCGCTGGGCAATATGGACTTTCAGCTCCCTCCAAAGATTTTCTATTGGGTTCAGGTCTGGAGACTGGCTAGGCCACTCCAGGACCTTGAGATGCTTCTTACGGAGCCACTCCTTAGTTGCCCTGGCTGTGTGTTTCGGGTCGTTGTCATGCTGGAAGACCTAGCCACGACCCATCTTCAATGCTCTTACTGAGGGAAGGAGGTTGTTGGCCAAGATCTCACGATACATGGCCCCATCCATCCTCCCCTCAATACGGTGCAGTCGTCCTGTCCCCTTTGCAGAAAAGCATCCCCAAAGAATGATGTTTCCACCTCCATGCTTCACGGTTGGGATGGTGTTCTTGGGGTTGTACTCATCCTTCTTCTTCCTCCAAACACGGCGAGTGGAGTTTAGACCAAAAAGCTCTATTTTTGTCTCATCAGACCACATGACCTTCTCCCATTCCTCCTCTGGATCATCCAGATGGTCATTGGCAAACTTCAGACGGGCCTGGACATGCGCTGGCTTGAGCAGGGGGACCTTGCGTGCGCTCCAGGATTTTAATCCATGACGGCGTAGTGTGTTACTAATGGTTTTCTTTGAGACTGTGGTCCCAGCTCTCTTCAGGTCATTGACCAGGTCCTGCCGTGTAGTTCTGGGCTGATCCCTCACCTTCCTCATGATCATTGATGCCCCACGAGGTGAGATCTTGCATGGTGCCCCAGACCGAGGGAGATTGACCGTCATCTTGAACTTCTTCCATTTTCTAATAATTACGCCAACAGTTGTTGCCTTCTCACCAAGCTGCTTGCCTATTGCCCTGTTCAAACAGGTGCAGTTAATACAGGTAATGAGTGGAGAACAGGAGGGCTTCTTAAAGAAAAACTAACAGGTCTGTGAGAGCCGGAATTCTTACTGGTTGGTAGGTGATCAAATACTTATGTCATGCAATAAAATGCAAATTAATTATTTAAAAATCATACGATGTGATTTTCTGGATTTTTGTTTTAGATTCCGTCTCTCACAGTTGAAGTGTACCTATGATAAAAATGACAGACCTCTACATGCTTTGTAAGTAGGAAAACCTGCAAAATCGGCAGTGTATCAAATACTTGTTCTCCCCACTGTATGTGTTGGAGGGAACTTGTAAACAGCATTGACAGTGTTAGAGAAGAGGAGGGGCTGTATAAAAAGCTATGTGCATTGTATGTTTTTTCAGAACGTTCTCTGAATAAATGCTAACCATTGCAAGCTGGGGCTCTCTGTATTATTTAAAGCTGGGGACTTACAATCTTCAGGGTACAGATAGAGTTACAAAAAAGTTCATTTAGAACATTGAGATAGAAATTCTTGTGACATAAACAAATCAAAATATATTTTATATTTGAGATTCTTCAAATAGCCACCCTTTGCCTTGATGACAGCTTTGCACAGTCTTGGAATTCTCTCAACCAGCTTCACCTGGATGCTTTTCATCAGTCTTGAAGGAGTTCCCACTTGTTGAGCATTTGTTGGCTGCTTTTCATTCAGAGCGGTCCAACGGTCTCAGGTTGAGGTTGGAACCAAAAATCTCAAATTTGGACTCCAGACCAAAGGACAAATTTCCACCGGTCTAATGTCCATTGCTCATGTATCTTGGCCTAAGCAAGTCTCTTCTTCTTATTGGTGTCCTTTAGTAGTGGTTGCTTTGCAGCATTTCGACCATGAAGACCTGATTCACACAGTCCCCTCTGAACAGTTGATGTTGAGATCTGTCTGTTACTTGAACTCTGTGAAGAATTTATTTGGGCAGCAATCTCAGGCTGGTAACTCTAATGAACTTATCCTCTGCAGCAGAGGTATTTCTGGGTCTTCCATTGCTATGGCGGTCCTCATGAAGCTGGTTGAGAGAATGCCATGAATGTGCAAAGCTATCATCAAGGCAAAGGGTGGCTACTTTGAAGAATCTCAAATATATTTGGATTTGTGTTATGTCATAATTTTGATGTCTTCACTTGTATTCTACAATTTAAAAAATTGTGCAAATAAAGAAAAACCCTTGAATGAGTAATATTCCAAACTTTTGGCCCCAGTGTATATTCTCTTTATTTGTCACTATTATTCACTGATATCAATTCCTAATGGACTGTTAACAAGACTGTGGCTGTATGTCAAGCGCACACACAAGTGTGAGTCTTCCACCAGCAGAGAGACATGAATCTGGTGAGACAGGTCTAAATGATGCTGAAATGTCCCGCTTTGTCCTCTATGTGAAATATGAGTGGCCTCTCTGAATAAAGGGGTCTTAGAATCGGGCGAGTGTACTCCTTAGGGGCCCAAGTCACAGTGCATGACAAGTCAGCGTGACAATAATGAGATAATTATTGGGACTCAAGTGGTGCAGTGGTCTAAGACACTCCATCTCAGTGCTAGAGGTGTCACTACAGACAACCTGGTTCAAATCCAGACTGTATCACAACCTGGTTAGAATCCAGACTATATCACAACCGGCTGTGATTGGGAGTCCCATAGGGCGGCGCACAATTGGCCCAGCATCGTCTGAGTTTAGCCGGAGTAGGCCGTCATTGTAAATAATAATTTGTTCTTAACTGACTTGCCTAGTTAAATAAATGTTGCATTTGAGAGAGAGAGAGAGAGAGAGATACACTATCAGGGAGGAGCTGCAGAAGTGTGTGTGGTAGGGGAGAAAGACAGTGTGTATGGTGGTGTGTGTGTGTGTGGTAGGGGTTAGTAAATGACAGAGGAAGTCAGCCAAGGCTGCTGTGGACTGAGGGAGAGCACTTACGAAATGAAGGAGAGAAAGAGAAGGGGAGAGGAGAGAGAAGGGGGAGGAGAGAGAATGGGGAGAAGGGGGGCCTCCACCCTGGCTGGTAAAGTCACTGTACTGCTCCCTACTCCTTATCAATCCTCATGTCAATGTGTCTTACAGATTTACTACGAACTCTCCTCTTTCTGAGACAGGTTTGTGAATCACTCATTGTTTTGGGATGTAGTTTGTGACCTGTCTCTCTGCCCTTCATCCTCAATCCATTGTTCTTATCTTATTAAGTGTAGATTTATGACAGGGACTGAGGGTTGTCAGAGACAGGACTTCACCCAAACAACATGAACTGTCTGCTGGTGTTATCAACACCTGCTGTCCCAAAACACACAATAATCCTACTCAGATTTAAAACGCTCTGTCTCTCCTTAAAGGTCCAACGCAGCCGTTTTTATCTCAATATCAAATAATTTCATTACCTTATTTTCAATAAAAATTTGCAAAAAGAAACATAAATAGCTTCTTAGCAAAGAGCAATTTCTCAAGCAAGAATGTTGCTAGGTTTGTCTGGGAGTGGTCTGAGTGGGGAGGGGAAAACTGAAAATTATCTGTTATTAGCAGAAAGGTTTGGAACTCTCTTTCTTATTGCTCTATAATCTAATATACCACCTGGTGATGTCACCAGGCAGGCCAAAACTCCATCCCATCAAAACAGGCTGACATTTCAGGCAGTCTTACACTAAAAGGGCATCATCATAAGTTTCACAATTTCACAGTATTATTCCAACCTCAGTGTGGAAATATATATAAAACACAGGAAAATCACGTTTTTGACTGCACTGGGCCTTTAAGTGCATACCCTTCACCCCACCCCAAAACTCATGCACACATGTACAGTTGAAGTCGGAAGTTTACATACACCTTAGCCAAATACATTTAAACTCAGTTTTTGCCCACACATTTTCTATAGGATTGAGGTCAGGGCTTTGTGATGGCCACTCCAATACCTTGACTTTGTTGCCCTTAAGCCATTTTGCCACAACTTTGGATGTATACTTGGGGTCATTGTCCATTTGGAAGACCCATTTGCAACCAAGCTTTAACTTTCTGACTGATGTCTTGAGATGTTGCTTCAATACATCCACATGATGCCATCTATTTTGTGAAGTGCACCAGTCCCTCCTACACAAAGCACCCCCACAACATGATGCTGCCACCCTCGCGCTTCACGGTTGGGATGGTGTTCTTCGACTTGCAAGCCTCCCCCTTTTTCCTCCAAACATAATGAGGGTCATTATGGCCAAACAGTTCTATTTTTGTTTCATCAGACCAGAGGACATTTCTCCAAAAAGTACGATCTTTGTCCCCATGTGCAGTTACAAACCATAGTCTGGCTTTTTTCTGGCGGTTTTGGAGCAGTGGCTTCTTCCTTGCTGAGCGGCTTTTCAGGTTATGTCGATATAGGACTTGTTTTACTGTGGATATAGATACTTTTGTACCTGTTTCCTCCAGCATCTTCATAAGGTCCTTTGCGTACTATTGTTTGTACAGATGAACGTGGTACCTTCAGGCGTTTGTAAATTGCTCCCAAGGATGAACCAGACTTGTGGAGGTCTACTATTTCTTTTAAGGTCTTGGTTGATTTCTTTTGATTTTCCCATGATGTCGAGCAAAGAGGCACTGAGTTTGAAGGTAGGCCTTGAAATACATCCACAAGTACACCTCCAACTGACTCAAATGATGTCAATTAGCCTATCAGAAACATCTAAAGCCATGACATCATTTTCTGGAATTTTCCAAGCTGTTTAAAGGCACAGTCAACTTAGTGTATGTAAACTTCTGACCTACTGGAATTGTGATATAGTGAATTATAAGTGAAATAATCTGTTTGTAAACAACTGTTGGAAGAATTACTTGTGTCATGAACAAAGTAGATGTACTAACCGACTTGCCAAAACTAGTTTGTTAACATGAAATCTGTGGAGTGGTTGAAAAATGAGTTTTAATGACTTCAACCTAAGTGTATGTAAACTTCCGACTTCAACTGTACTCGCGCTCACAGACACAGCACCATCCAACTCCCCCACCTACTCCCTCCCTCCCCCACCTTCTCCCTTCCTTCAGCTCTCCTTATTTTTCCGTATTATGGCAGATTAATTTATAATGCTTGGATGAACTTCAGTAAGGTGGGCGGTGAGCATCAATACACACAATCACATCAATACACATCAATACACACATCAATACACACAATCACTGGCAGACACACACTCCCACAGAGACACACACACTCACACAGAGACACACACACTCACACAGAGAGACACTCACACAGAGACACATGGACATAGACGTACACAGACACCCAGTTAGACGGTGAGACACTCACACACATCCAGATACAGACACCCAGACACACACACGTCCAGATACAGTATTCTCTGTCTGGGGTACTCCGAGACAGCCTGGCTGAAAGAAAGAGAAAGACAGAAAGGGATCCCTGGAAAAGCTCTATTCATCTATTAATCCAGCTGATCCCTGAGAGAATGGAGGAATAATACACTGTTCATCATTCCCCTACACTCCTCTTTCCCTCTTCTCACACTCTCTCTTTCTGTTTATCTATCTCTTTCTGTTTATCTCTCTTTCTGCTTATCTCTCTTTCTGCTTATCTCTCTTTCTATTTATCTCTCTCTTTCTGTTTATCTCTCTTTCTGATTATCTCTCTTTCTGTTTATCTCTCTTTCTGATTATCTCTCTTTCTGTTTCTCTCTCTTTCTGTTTATCTCTCTTTCTATTCATCTCTCTCTTTCTGTTTATCTCTCTTTCTGATTATCTCTCTTTCTGTTTATCTCTCTTTCTGTTTATCTCTCTCTTTCTACCTTTCTTACTCTCGCTGATTCTCTTTCTCTCTCTAAATATCTGTCTACCACCTCACTTACCCACCATATGTAAATGATCTGTCTACCACTCAAATACACTCTCCCGTCTTCTCCCTCTTGCTCTCTCTCTCTCTCTGTCTCTGCCTCTTGCTTCCACCGTCTTCCACAATATGCGTTGACTGAATTTGGCAGGATATGAAATTGAGGCTGGCAGAGTGGCTTTTCTGCCTGGGTTGAGAGGGAACCACACTGACTTTAATTAGACAGTACAGCATTGACCACATGGCAGTCTGACAGGAGTTACACACTCACTAGTCTGACAGTGGTTACATACTCACTGATACTGCTAGACTGGGGACTGGGAAAACCCTCTGACAACCACACACAACACTGGTAGAAATGACACACACAAACTGGTGATATACTGTGTAATACAATCTAATTTCTCATCCACGTCATGTTATGTTCTCTCTGGGGCGTCACAATGTTGCCGTTGCATGGACGGTATGTCTTAACATGTCTCAATACAAAAACAAAGGGTAGAAATGCTTACAGTAACACTGCACTTCACATTATTACAGTACAGATATTACTGTATCTATACTGTACTATCTGTACTTATCTCCCCTGTTCTGTTAAGGTCATAAATGGATAGGTCCAGTGGATATAGAAGTAAGTTCTGTTAAGGCCATAAAAGGATAGGTCCAGTGGATATAGAAGGTCATGGTATGTATGATATGTGTATCAGTAAATGTTATGTATAACACACATATTTCTCATATCAGTCTGCATATATAGAGAGAGCGGTATGCTGATAATATATGCAGTGTACACACACATACACACACACACACACACACACACACACTCTCCACTCCCCACTGTGTTGACCTCCCTAGCATTCCTGTCTAATCTGCCCCATAATGGCACACCTGTCCTCTCTCATTCTGTACCTCTGTCTGGCAATCAGGGCACAGCAACAGGGGCCCGGGGGAGAGGGAGGGGGAGAGGGGGGATAGAAGGAGGTGAAGGGGGAGGTGGGGGGTCCAGTCAACATCAGATGACCCAACCCTTCCCGAATTCCCAATCCCCTCCCTCCCTCACTCCCTCTGTCCCTTAGTGTGTTTCCATGAAGAATGGTCGTGGGTTACAGAAGGGGTGGGGGGACGGGTGGAATGTTACCACGGTGACAGACTGGGAGGTAATTGTCGTAGCTGGATTGAAAGATTATTGGGAAAGAGGGGAGAGTGAGGGGGAGAGAGGGGGTGAGGTCTAGGGTGGAGTCAGGTCGGTCAGTCAGGCGCAGACTGGAATACCACAAAGGCCACAGCGGTCACATTATTATTGATTTCATGGCATTATGGGGGCTGGGGATGGACTGTGGGAAGGTTAGGGGGGTCCTACTGAAGACTGAGGACTTAATAGAGCCGTGACATCAAAGTCAACGTGTTGACATTGACCCTGCAGGGGACAGGCACTAGAGGGTTAACACAGAACGTCCAAAACACCACAGGACAAACCAATACAAAAAAAACAGGCAAAGAAAGGAAGAAATATTCACTGACTGTTTGCTTCGACCACAGGTCTTTGTCACGTTATAGAAAGCAGCGAACAGAGAGGGAACATTTCTGCCTGTCTGTGCATAGCTACTACTTCAGCCTTTAAACTAACTGGGCCTTAATAAAATCCTCTTCATTGCATTAATATTCATAACTGTGATTAATATAAATGTGAGATAATAGGAGGAGAACGTCTGGAAAAGACTCGTTGATTTGTTTTTGTTCAAGTTTTAATGTTGTGTACAGAAGTACAGTGAAATGCCTTCTTGCAAACTCAGTATGTGTATCTAATTCAAATTAATTTCAGTATGTTCCTTGTCTCTCTATGTGTCTCCCTCTTGGTGACCAAATGTAATGTAAAACTAAAACTAAACTATAAAGATTGAGAGAGACCTTTCAGTAGTGTGAATGAAATATACCTGTAACTGCCTGGGTGGGTAAGTCTGTCATCCCTGGCCCAGGCCTCAGCCGACTGACTATAAAGATGTCTATCTATCTGCTGAGCTAACCCCCAGCCAGACCGATGCCATCTGGAATGTGTAAAATCCATCCAAGACAAAACAACACGTCTCAACCTGACCAGAACAGGCCTTTAGGAGATGGGAGATAGAGGGAGGGAAGGAGGAGGGGAGAGGGAGGAGTGTAGGGGAGGGCAGGGAGGACGTGATGAACAGAGTGTGGTGGGAAATATCGAACAAACAGATACAGAGGGAGGCTGATACACAGAATGGGTGAAAGAGGGATTGAGAGAGAGGCAGGAGAAAGGGGGAGAGAGGGAGGGAGTGAAAATGAAGGGGAGAGAAAGGTCACCCACACACATATAAATGAAAAATGGGGAATGCCTACCGGGGGTTTTACACTAGTCCAGCCACACCCACATTGTACACCCCCACTCACTCCCTGAGACCACCAAACATCCACATGTTTGGGTGGCTATCCACCGAGTAAAAAAATGTGTTTTCCCATGTTTAACCCTTCCTCACCCTACTGCAAACTGTAATTAACCCCTTAGGCAGCAGAGCATCCTGAGGCTCTAAAACACAGTGCCCACTTCCTGCATCTCACAGAATGCAGCAGAGACACCCTCCAACATGCTTCCTCCTCCTACACACTCCCACATTCTTTTAAAGTGCCCCGTGTGACTTAACACTATATATTTCCTTCTGGCATGTTTCCTCTGTCTCACATAACACACACACCATTTCCTAACATAAATCCCTTCAATCTACTACTCTATAAGGTCTGTTCTGATACAGTGACAGTACCAGAACCTCAGAGACACATCATCAATACATCTGTGGCTTTATTAGCTCTCCTGACACACACCTCTTCCACTGACCCATCTCACACAAGGGCAGAGCTGGATAACAAGGTCATGTGTGTTTAACTAGATAACTATTATCCTCTATCAAGGGGTCATTGAGACTGGGCTATCAGCGGCTAGAGGTGAACTGCAGTGTGTGGACCATAAGGTGTTTGATATTCTTACTAACCACATGCATACACTAGCATGCACACACACACACACACACACACACACACACCTGATAAAAGAGCACTCATTCTTATGCAAACACACGACATGTGCTCATGCTTGCAAACTGGAGATATGGGCTGAAGGAGGACAACGGTTGAGAGAGAGAGAGAGAGAGAGAGAGAGAGAGATCACAGATTGACAGACAGTGATTTGTAGTCTGACGTGGCAGACAGACAGACAGACAGACAGACAGACAGACAGACAGACAGACAGACAGACAGACAGACAGACAGACAGACAGACAGACAGACAGACAGACAGACAGACAGACAGGCAGGCAGGCAGGCAGGCAGGCAGGCAGGCAGGCAGGCAGGCAGGCAGGCAGGCAGGCAGGCAGGCAGGCAGGCAGGCAGGCAGGCAGACAGACTGATTAAAAAGTAGGAAGACTGGCACAGGAAAACAATACAGACCGCCAGCATAACACCATCAAAGGAGTGAGAAAGAGCATGAACGCAAGAGAGACAGAGAGAGAGAGAGAGAGAGAGGTGTCAAAGTGCCCTTGTATCCCTTTAATCGTGGTTAGCACATACCAGGGAGGCAGACTGTATGAAGTAGAAGCGAGAGATGAGAGGAGAGGGGGAGGTGGATGGAGGGAGGAGGTGGAGGGGAGGGAGGTTTAACTTTAGTGTTTTGTTTTAATTAAGGGAATGTTAAAACTGACAGCATGGCTGGATGGATGGATGGATGGCTCTTAATGAATGAGACTGTCGGTGGTGGGAGTAGGAGGGGGCACAAGATGATGGTGTGTGTGTGTGTTGGGGAAACACTCCTCCTCTTCAATCCTTCTGAAAGGGTGGGGAGAACCCTGTGCAAGTGCAGATAGAGGGGAGGGAGGGAGGAGGGGGATAAGTCTGGAGGATGGCATGCATGGCTACTGTCCCTCTACCTCCCTCGCTCATTTCTGGAATGGAGAAGAAGGAAGAGGGAGAGAAAGGTACAAAATAGAGAATGGAGAACAGACAACAAATACCAAATATCTCCAACAGTTAAGACGATAAGGGAGTGCTGTAACGAAGCTTACAGCAGCAAATTAGGAGATATGAAAGAGAACCCTTTGATATCTAACTATACTAGGGACCAGATGAGAGAATCTGTGTCTTTCATCTGATGATTTGACTATCAGAGTGGTGAGAGAGATGAAAGCAGACGTGACACCATTGAACTTGTTTCAATTAGGCAAGTCAGAGGCAGACGGACAGGCCTCCCGACGATTCAGAACATTAATTATTCATGACCCTGTCAGACGCAGAGATACCATTCATAAAACAACCCTGCATAGAGAGACCCTTTAAACCTCAGTTATTATGAAGCGTATTTCAAAATTATAGGATTTTATTTTTAAACGAAAAGAACACAATCAAGTTTCAAGTTTAAATGTCACATGCACAAGTCCTGTGAAATGCCTTTCTTGCAAACTCAAAACCCAACAATACAATAATCAAAACCCAACAATACAATAATCAAAACCCAACAATACAATAATCAAAACCCAACAATGCAATATTCAAAACCCAACAATACAATAATCAATAACAATGTAATACAAAAAAAAAGGATACAATATACAGGGTCAGTTCCATACTACATACAGGGTCAGTTCCATACTATATACAGGGTCAGTTCCATACTATATACAGGATCAGTTCCATACGATATATACAGGGTCAGTTCCATACTATATACAGGGTCAGTTCCATACTATATACAGGGTCAGTTCCATACTATATACAGGGTCAGTTCCATACGATATACAGGGTCAGTTCCATACTATATACAGGGTCAGTTCCATACGATATACAGGGTCAGTTCCATACTATATACAGGGTCAGTTACATACTATATACAGGATCAGTTCCATACGATATATACAGGGTCAGTTCCATACTATATACAGGGTCAGTTCCATACTATATACAGGGTCAGTTCCATACTATATAAAGGGTCAGTTCCATACTATATACAGGGTCAGTTCCATACGATATACAGGGTCAGTTCCATACTATATACAGGGTCAGTTCCATACTATATACAGGGTCAGTTCCATACTATATACAGGGTCAGTTCCATACTATATACAGGATCAGTTCCATACGATATATACAGGGTCAGTTCCATACTACATACAGGGTCAGTTCCATACTACATACAGGGTCAGTTCCATACTATATACAGGGTCAGTTCCATACTATATACAGGGTCAGTTCCATACTATATACAGGGTCAGTTCCATACTATATACAGGGTCAGTTCCATACTATATACAGGGTCAGTTCCATACTATATACAGGGTCAGTTCCAATACCATATTTACATGTGCAGGGATACTGGAGTGATGGAGGTAGATATGTATAGGGGTAAGGGGATTAGGCAACAAGATATAAGATAAACAGAGTAGAAGCAGATTTTATGTGAGTGGGTGTATGTGTGTGTGTAGAGTCGGTATATGTGCTTATTAAGTGTGAATGAGCAGATGATGGAGTGAGTGTGTGTGTGTGTGTGTGTGTGTGTGTGTGTGTGTGTGTGTGTGTGTGTGTGTGTGTGTGTGTGTGTGTGTGTGTTGGAGTGGCAGTGTGTAGGGCCCTGTGAGTGGGCATAGAGACAGTGCCAAAAAGAAAGAAAGAAAGAAAGAAAGAAAGAAAGAAAGAAAGAAAGAAAGAAAGAAAGAAAGAAAGAAAGAAAGAAAGAAAGAAAGAAAGAAAGAAAGAAAGAAAGAAAGAAAGAAAGAAAGAAAGGAAGGAAGGAAGGAAGGAAGGAAGGAAGGAAGGAAGGAAGGAAGGAAGGAAGGAAGGAAGGAAGGAAGGAAGGAAGGAAGGAAGGAAGGAAGGAAGCTGTCAGTCCCTCAAGCTAGTCAATTATACCAGATGGAGGTTTGATGGAGACATGAGGGAGGTGGCAAGACCCCCTTCACTACAGTTACACTATAACTTAGGTTACAACATTGCTCAAGTAATGGTGGAAATGGTGGTATTTTAGGTTTATTGAAATTAATTTCAGGCTTACGTTACGGTTGCAATGCTCTGCAATTTACACTGTTGCTAAAGTTGGACTGTTGTTTACAGAATATTATTGTCTGTGCCAGTGTTGCTATCAGAGCTTTGTACAGAGCTGTAGAGTGACAAACTACAGCTGAGAGACCAGGCAGGCAGAGAGAGAAAGAGAGAGAGAGAGAGAGAGAGAGGTTATTTTTTCATGTTTGCAGTGTGGCTTTGGCTGCCCTCGGCGAGTCAACTGACTAATAATCCACTGCTGCCCTGTCGGCAACACACTGAAATGTGAGAGAGAGAGAGGACAGAGAGAGAGAGGGCAGAGAGAGAGAGGGCAGAGAGAGAGGGCAGAGAGAGAGGGCAGAGAGAGAGAGTGCAGAGAGATAGAGGGCAGATAGAGAGGGCAGAGAGAGAGAGCAGAGAGAGAGGGCAGAGAGAGAGAGGGCAGAGAGAGAGGGCAGAGAGAGAGAGGGCAGAGAGAGAGAGCAGAGAGAGAGGGCAGAGTGAGAGGGCAGAGAGAGAGGGCAGAGAGAGAGAGAGAGAGAGGGCAGAGAGAGAGAGGGCAGAGAGAGAGGGCAGAGAGAGAGGGCAGAGTGAGAGGGCAGAGAGAGAGGGCAGAGAGAGAGGGCAGAGAGAGAGGGCAGAGAGAGGGCAGCGAGAGAGGGCAGAGAGAGAGGGCAGAGAGAGAGACAAGGGGGGTAGAGGGAGAGGAAGAGGTATAGCCAGAAGGAAGAAGAATGAGAGAGAAAGAGAGAATACCAGAGAGGTAGAGGGGGAGAAGGGAGTAGCTATAAAGAGGAAAGAGAGATAGACAGACAGACAGACAGACAGACAGACAGACAGACAGACAGACAGACAGACAGACAGACAGACAGACAGACAGACAGACAGACAGACAGACAGACAGACAGACAGACAGACAGACAGAGGGAAAGCGACGGGAGGGAGAGAGACATTGACGGTCTTGTCACTGAATGTGTGTAACCTGATCTACATCAGTTGTCCGTCCAGCTGTCGCCCTCGCTCTCCCTACCCTGTCCTCCCTCTATCCCAACGGTTTCTGTAGTCACTGTCCAAACGAGAGAGAGAGCGAGAGAGAAAAAGGAAAAGGAGAGAGAGAACGGGAGAGGAGAGGAAGAGAGTTGAATGAAGAGAGAGTAGAGGAAGAGGGAGGGAAAAAGAGAGAAAGCTACCAGTTTCTGTGGCCCACAGTATTTAGCTGGCTTGGTGTTGCCTGTCGTGCCGATCTACTGCATGGGTTTGATGCTTTCCTGAACCGTTGGGACCAACTGCCCCCGTATTCACCCAGCGCCAAACAAGCATGGGTGGGGGTGGAAGTGGGCGAGGGACCGAGGGGTACTAGACAGTAAGGGGGTAGGGGTGGGCGGGGATAGTTTCTGGCTCCACCTATGTCCTCTACTTGCCTGCCAAAAGGAGCATGGTTTGACTTTGACAGGGATCATACCACCAGCTGGGTGGAGGAGAGGAAATATAAACCATGGAATCATACGGTCAACAGTACGACAGGATTGGAGAGACAGAAAGAGAAGGATGGATGCATATATGGACAGTTGTAGTGATGGAATCTACAATCATTACTGATTTTGAATTAAAATCTTGAATTTTCTGAATAAAAATGGGTGGAATATGGTTCTCTGAGAGGAGGGATTGAGCGGGAGAGCGAGAGAGTGAGAGCGAGAGCGAGAGAGTGAGAGATTAATGGAGGGATAGTTGTAGTAGCTAGGGAGGCACTATCTAGCGTCATCGGTTGGTTTACACTGATTCCCCCATTAGGCCCCATCTCCAGCTGGTACTTCTATAGCTGTGGGACCCACCTGACCCCCCCAGCACACACACACAAACTCACACACATACACACCGCCTCCTATTTATAACCCCCATTAAATCCGGATTCCAGGCCAGGTTGAACTGAAGTCATGTTCACATGCTCCCCAGGCCACCGGCTGATAGTGACGAATGCCCACACACACACTGAGGGTCCACAGTACCTCCACCTCCCACACACACACTGAGGGTCCACAGTACCTCCACCTCCCACACACACACTGAGGTTCCACAGTACCTCCACCTCCCACACACACACTGAGGGTCCACAGTACCTCCACCTCCCACACACACACTGAGTGTCCACAGTACCTCCACCTCCCACACACACACACTGAGGGTTCACAGTACCTCCACCTCCCACACACACACTCATTGCAATGTTAGCTCAGTTAATGAAGAATACATTCCAAGCACACAGTCAACACACTCAGAGCCATAAACCTGGGAAATCTACAAGGACCCTCCCCTTCACACAAACACACACACAATCCATCACATCCTGGTTAGAAATCAACTCTTTCTGTTCTTGAGTCTCTCCCTCTTCTGTGCCGAAGTCTACCTCCCTATACCACTCCCCTCAATCCACACTTACCCTCCATTCCTTCCTTCCTTCCTTCCTTCCTTCCTTCCTTCCTTCCTTCCTTCCTTCCTTCCTTCCTTCCTTCCTTCCTTCCTTCCTTCCTTCCTTCCTTCCTTCCTTCCTTCCTTCCCTCCCTCCCTTGTCCTGTCTTGTCCTGTCCTGTCCTGTCCTGTCCTGTCCTGTCCTGTCCTCTCCTCTCCTCTCCTCTCCTCTCCTCTCCTCTCCTCTCCTCTCCTCTCCTCTCCTCTCCTCTCCTCTCCTCTCCTCTCCTGGCTGTGTGTGTAATCAGCCTGCATTAATACCTGCATTCCAACAGCCTAAGGAATGTCTTAACAATGTAGTCCTGTTCCCCCTTCCTTCAACCACAGATACTTAGAGAGGGGAGGGGGGAGGAGGGGAGAGGAGGGGAGGGGGAAGGAGGGGAGAAGGGTAGGGAAAGAGTTGGAGAGGGAGGCAGGGAGAGAAGGGGGAAAGAAGTGAGGAGAATGCAAGGGGTAGGAAGGGGGAGAGATGTGCTGCACTATAGTGCCCTTCGGCAGAAAACACTTTAAATTCAGACACACAGTATTGAATAGAATACTCCTACCTCTCTCAGATAGACACTCAAGCACCATTAGATACACACTAAAACACCCAGGAGTATCCCTCACATAGTATCACTCACTGCAATTCAGACCCCTCAGGGATCAATAAAGTACCTATCTATCTTGACCTTTTCTACATTTTGTTAAATTACAGCCTGGATTAAATTAAAATGTTCCTCATCAATCTATACACAATACCCCATAATGACAAAGCAAAAACAGGTTTATAGACATTTTTGCGAATTTCTTAAAAATTAAAAAACAGAAATACTTTATTTACATAAGTATTCAGACCCTTTGCTATGAGACTCGAAATTGAGCTCAGGTGCATCCTGTTTCCATTGACCATCCTTGTTGTTTCTTCATCTTGATTGGAGTCCACCTGTGGTAAATTCAATTGATTGTACATGATTTGGAAAGGCACACACCTGATTATATAAGGTCCCACAGTTGACAGTGCATGTCAGAGCAAAAACCAAGTCATGAGGTCAAAGGGATTGTCCATAGAGGCACAGATCTTGGGAAGGGTTCTAAAAAATGTCTTCAGCATTGAAGGTCCACAGTGGCCTCCATCATTCTTAAATGGAAGAAGTTTGAAACCACCAAGAGTCTTCCTAGAGCTGGCCGATCGGCATAACTGAGCAATCGGGGGGAAAGTGCCTTGGTCAGGGAGGTGACAAAGAAACCTATGGTCACTCTGACAGAGCTTCATAGTTCCTCTGTGGAGATGGGAGAACCTTCCAGAAGGACAACCATCTCTGCAGCACTCCACCAATCAGGTCTTTATGGTAGAGTGGCCAGATGGAAGCCACTCCTCAGTAAATGGCACATGACAGCCCACTAGGCAACTAAAGGACTCTCAGACCATGAGAAACAAGATTCTCTGGTCTGATGAAACCAAGATTGAACTCTTTGGCCTGAATGGCAAGCGCCACGTCAGGAGGAAACCTGGCAACATCCCTACGGCAAAGCATGGTGGTGGCAGCATCATGCTGTGGAGATGTTTTTCAGCTGCAGGGGGTGGGAGACTAGTCAGGATTGAGGGAAAGATGAACAGAGCAAAGTACAGAGAGATCCTTGATAAAAACCTGCTCCAGAGCACTCAGGACCTCAGACTGAGACTGTCATGTCCTGATTTGTTTCACCTGTCTGTGTTTGTCCCCTCCCCACACCAGGTGCACCCTATCTCCTTTGTCAATCAGTTTGGTTATTTAGTCCCTTGGGTTCTGTTAGGGTTTTGCCAGATCGTCTTGCCTAGTCAGTCGTTTCCAGCACTCTATCTCGTATTACTAACTCTGCCAGTCTGTTTCCCGGTATTTGGACCTCTACCTGCCTGTTGGATTACGTTCCTGTCTAGCCCCCTCATGTGCCTTCGACCATCTGATCTGCTGCCAAACGAACTCTGCCTGCATTACGGATTACGAGACTGTCTACTCCTCTGTACTGCCATCCTTCTGATTCCCGGTACCGAACTCTGCCTGAACTACGACTACGAGCCTGACTCCCCTTATTGGACGACTGCCATTCTGATTCCCTGTTACCAACACTGCCTGTTATTGACTACGAGCCTGTCTTGCCCCATATCTACTATTAAACAGTCAATCATATCCCTGCCTCCGTGTCCGCTTTTGGGTCCCATATATCTGTCATTCTGTCAGAACGATCTGGCCATGACGGACCCAGCGGAGTTGACTCAGCTACAGAACGCAATAGCCCACCAAGAGGTTATTGTGGGTCGACACGAGGAGGTGCTACGTTCAATAGCAGAGGAAATCCATGAGCAGAGAGATAACCAGCAGCGGGTCACCGAATGCCTGCTCCAACACTTGGAGAGATTAACACTGGCACTACCGGCACAGAGAGCTTCCCCCCCGTCTCCTGTCCCACCTATTCCCAGCAATCCAACACCTTCCCCGGTATCCCTAAGAGAGCCGCACTTACCTGCTCCCGAACGGTTCTCAGGTGATTCGAGTTATTGTGGTCCGTTTTTGTCCCAATGCTCGCGTATCTTTGAGCTGCAGCCATCCTCCTTTCCCACAGAGAAGTCACGGGTTGCATATATGATAACCATGATGACGGGGCGAGCCCTGGCCTGGGCTACGCCGATCTGGGACCAGCAACTTCCAGTCTGTTACAGCCTGGCAGCGTTTACTGCGGAGGTAAAAAAAGTTTTCGACGCTCCACTATCCGGCAGAGAAGCGGCACGTCAGCTGTTAAATCTAAAACAGGGGACTAGCAGCGTGTCGGATTACTCCATTACATTCCGGACCCTGGCAGCGGAGTGCTCATGGAATTCAGAGGCTCTGCTCGATGCATTTTATGATGGACTATGTGATTCCATTAAAGATGAGCTCGCCGCCCGAGAGGTGCCTCCCAGTTTAGATAGTCTCATCTCCATGGCCATGCGTATAGGCAGTAGACTTCAGGAACGTAATCGAGAGAGAAAATATTGTCGTCCTGCTCAGACACTTCCGCATTTCAGCGGATCGGGTGGTAGAACGTCACGGGGACTGACGGGACTACCCGAATTCTTCCGAGAACCATCGAGGGCGTCCGAGGTCCTTACGCCTGAACCCATGCAAATAGGAATACGGGTGAGTCAAACTAAAACCCTGTGGGTATCCCCGGTTCGTTTTCCTTTTCCTGCCACTATTATTTGGGGTTCCCAAACCCTGAAAGTAAATGTCCTTATGGATTCAGGGGCTGACGATTGCTTCATTGATAATTCACTTCTGGTTAAGTTAGGCATTCCCTCACGCCCTCTAAGCACGCCCATCGAGGCCACTGCTCTGGACGGTCGTTCTATTGGACGGATGTCTCAGATATCGGTGCCCATCACTCTGATCCTGTCTGGTAACCACAGGGAGGAGATCCAGTTCCTGCCCTTACATTCTCCAAACACTCCGATTGTGTTAGGCCATTCTTGGCTTGTCAAACACAACCCTCACATCGACTGGACTACTGGTTCTGTTATTAACTGGAGCCCTTTTTGCCTTGCTCATTGCCTGAGGGCTGCACCACATGTTCTTAACAGACAGGTTCCACTTTCCACAGAGAACATCGATGTGTCATCTGTTCCTCCTGAATACTGGGATCTAAGAGAGGTGTTCAATAAGTCTCGGGCTACCTCTTTACCACCTCATCGGCCATACGACTGTGCCATAGACCTCCATCCAGGTACATCACCCCCCCGTGGACGTCTGTACTCCCTGTCCGGTCCGGAAACTAAGGCCATGGCGGATTATGTGGAGACCTCCCTCAGGGCTGGGATTATTCGGCCATCATCCTCTTCTGCTGGGGCTGGGTTTTTCTTCGTGGCCAAGAAGGATAAAACTCTACGCCCATGCATTGATTACCGGGGCCTGAATGACATAACGGTGAAAAACCGTTATCCACTTCCCCTGCTTGCCTCTGCCTTTGAGTTGCTCCAAGGAGCCACAATCTTCTCGAAGCTGGATCTCCGAAATGCTTATCACCTGGTACGGATACGAGAAGGGGATGAATGGAAGACTGCGTTTAACACTGCTAGTGGACACTATGAATACCTGGTGATGCCATTTGGATTGACGAACGCTCCCGCTGTCTTCCAGGCTCTGGTAAATGACGTACTCCGGGACATGATTAATCGTTTTGTTTTTGTGTATCTGGACGATATCTTGATTTTTTCCCACTCAGCCCAGGAACACACGGCACACGTACGACAGGTCCTCCAGCGATTATTAGAGAACCAACTGTTTGTAAAAGCAGAAAAGTGTGAGTTCCATCGCTCTGTCATTCCTTTCTTGGGTTACATAGTGGCTGCAGGTAGCATCCGAATGGATCCAGGCAAGGTCCAAGCCGTCACTGATTGGCCACAGCCCTCTTCACGCCTGGATCTGCAACGTTTCCTGGGGTTTGCCAATTTTTATCGGCGATTCATCCGTAATTACAGTATTTTGGCAGCCCCACTCACGGCTTTAACCTCGACTAAAGTGAACTTTGTATGGTCCTCCCAAGCAGCCCAGGCCTTCGCGGCCCTCAAACAGCGCTTCACTTCAGCCCCCATTCTGATTCACCCAGATCCGGCCCGGCAGTTTGTGGTGGAGGTGGACGCCTCCAACGTCGGCGTGGGGGCCGTGTTGTCACAAAGGTCGGACGGCGACCAGAAGCTGCACCCCTGTGCATTCCTCTCCCGTCGTTTGACACCTGCTGAGGTTAACTATGACGTCGGCAACAGGGAATTGCTGGCGGTCAAGACTGCATTGGAGGAGTGGAGACATTGGCTGGAGGGAGCGGAACAACCATTTCTTGTGTGGACAGACCACAAGAACCTGGAGTATCTACGCTCAGCCAGGAGGCTCAATGCCCGACAAGCCAGGTGGGCCCTGTTTTTTACTCGCTTTAATTTTACCCTGTCTTATCGACCCGGCTCTAAGAACACTAAACCGGACGCCCTCTCCCGTGTGTTCAGTCCTGCTGCTGCCCAAGGTAATGAGCACATTCTCCCAGTTTCTTGTTTGGCTACATCCTTGGTCTGGGGTATTGAAGAGGATGTGCGTAACGCACAACAGTTGAGCCCTGACCCCGGAGGGGGTCCGCCAGGCTGCCTGTTCGTGCCTGACCCTGTCCGATCCCGAGTCCTGGAATGGGGTCATTCATCTAAACTGACCTGCCACCCCGGTTCTCGCCGGACCCTGGCATTTATACGTCGAAGGTTTTGGTGGCCCACCATGGGAGTGGATGTCCCCTCTTTCGTCTCTGCCTGCACAGTGTGTAACCAAAACAAGACGCCCCGCCAGGCCCCGGCTGGTCTCCTACAGCCTCTTCCGGTTCCTCATCGTCCATGGTCGCACATCTCCCTGGATTTTGTCACAGGCCTGCCGCAATCCGACGGCAATACCGCTATCCTCACCATTGTGGACCGGTTCTCGAAGGCGGCACACTTCATCGCCCTGCCTAAGCTGCCATCGGCCAAGGAAACGGCCCAACTGATGGTGCAGCACGTTTTTAGAATCCACGGATTACCCATTGACATCGTCTCCGACCGGGGTCCTCAGTTCACTTCCCAGTTCTGGAGGGCTTTCTGTACCCTTATTGGTTCCTCTATCAGCCTGTCCTCAGGTTTCCACCCAGAGTCTAACGGCCAATCAGAGCGGGCCAATCAAGATCTCGAGACTGTTCTACGTTGCCTGGTTTCGGACAATCCCACCACCTGGAGCCGGCAACTCGTTTGGGTGGAATATGCCCGCAACACCCTGCCTTCCTCCGCTACTGGGCTTTCCCCTTTCGAATGCTCCTTGGGCTACCAGCCTCCGCTGTTTCCGGAGCAGGAGGAGGAGGTTGGCGTTCCGTCGGCCCAGTTGTTTGTAAGGCGCTGCCGTCGGACATGGAGAAAGGCCCGGGCGGTTCTATTACGCACCAATGCCAGGTATCGGCGGCAGGCTGACCGTCGCAGGACCCCGGCTCCCCACTATCGTGTGGGCCAGAGGGTGTGGCTGTCCACCCGAGATCTGCCCCTTCGGGTGGAGAGTCGCAAGCTCTCATCCCGTTACATCGGTCCCTATCAGATCTCCCGGATTATCAACCGTTCAGCCATACGCCTCATGTTGCCCCGGTCCCTCCGCATTAATCCCACCTTTCATGTGTCCCGTGTTAAACCTGTCTCTCATTGTCCTTTGTCTCCTGTTCCTAGGTCTGCTCCTCCTCCTCGGGTTATTGACAATCAACCTGCCTGGACGGTGCGTCGCCTCCTGAGAGTCCGTCCCCGGGGCCGGGGTTTCCAGTACCTGGTTGACTGGGAGGGCTACGGGCCAGAGGAGCGGTCTTGGGTCTCTACCAGGGACATCCTCGACCCGGAGCTCATCGCCGACTTTCATCGACGGCATCCCGGTCAGCCAGGTATGCACCCGGGTCGGTCGCCAGGTGGCGCCCGTAGGAGGAGGGGTACTGTCATGTCCTGATTTGTTTCACCTGTCTGTGTTTGTCCCCTCCCCACACCAGGTGCACCCTATCTCCTTTGTCAATCAGTTTGGTTATTTAGTCCCTTGGGTTCTGTTAGGGTTTTGCCAGATCGTCTTGCCTAGTCAGTCGTTTCCAGCACTCTATCTCGTATTACTAACTCTGCCAGTCTGTTTCCCGGTATTTGGACCTCTACCTGCCTGTTGGATTACGTTCCTGTCTAGCCCCCTCATGTGCCTTCGACCATCTGATCTGCTGCCAAACGAACTCTGCCTGCATTACGGATTACGAGACTGTCTACTCCTCTGTACTGCCATCCTTCTGATTCCCGGTACCGAACTCTGCCTGAACTACGACTACGAGCCTGACTCCCCTTATTGGACGACTGCCATTCTGATTCCCTGTTACCAACACTGCCTGTTATTGACTACGAGCCTGTCTTGCCCCATATCTACTATTAAACAGTCAATCATATCCCTGCCTCCGTGTCCGCTTTTGGGTCCCATATATCTGTCATTCTGTCAGAGACGAAGGTTCACCTTCCAACAGGACAATGACCCTAAGCGCACAGCCAAGACAACGCAGGAGTGGCTTCGGGATAAGTCTCTGAATGTCCTTGATTAACCCAGCCAGAGCCCGGACTTGAACCCGGAGAGACCTGAAAATAGCTGTGCAGCGACGCTCCCCATCCAACCTGACAGAGCTTGAGAGGATCTGCAGAGAAGAATGGGAGAAACTCCCCTAATACAGGTTGTAATCGCTGCCAAAGGTGCTTCAACAAAGTACTGAGTAAAGGTTCTGAATACTTATGTAAATGTGATATTTAATCAATTTTAAAATAAGGCTGTAACGTCACAACATGTGGAAATGTCCAGGGGTCTGAATACTTTCCAAATGCACTGTATGCTATGCCAGCTGTAACAGTCAGGGCAGACGTAGTGAAAACCAGTGGCACTAACAATGGCCTAATCTGCCTCCAACTCTCCCTCCCTCCCTCCTCTTGTCCTCCTTTGTGAGAGGCCTTATTAATGAACATGTGTCCTCTCTGTCCCTCTGATTACCCAGCCCCACCCTGACACTCTGTTCAGTATGCGCAAGCACAGACGCACCCACACACACCACCCATCAACACACACACACCCCAACTCCCCCTGCACGCGCTCACTGACGCCTAATTGCTACGGAAACACCCAGTGGTGTGAGGCTTAAGGGAGGGGTGGGGGATAATAGGATGATGTTTTAGTGGTACCTGGTGTTCTCTCTTTCTCTATCTATTTGTGCCCTAAACATTCCAGAAGCCTGACATATGTTCTTTAGATCGCAGCTTAATTTCCATGTCCTTTTCCTATACCATTCCCATTTAATTAACTTTATGATCATCGTAATCCATCCGCCCAGGGAGAAAGCAAGATGGACACCCATTAGGGGCATTTCAATTGCTTTAGTCCTTCATAACTACAGGCATGAATCAATTAGGAGTCTCTTAAGTCCAACATCACTGGTGGAATCACCATCCAACACATAGATCAGATGGACAAGTAATTGTAAATCATTTAACATTACGGAGTCATAACCGAAATTGGATCCTATCGATTCAATATTAAATATGAATTTGGACAACGCAAGATAGTACTTCTAGTGCTGGGTTGGATCAAATTAAATAAACTATGAAATGATATGATACCCTGCTTATGTAGCATCACTGTAATCTAAACTAATAAAAGAGAAAGAGAGAGAGAGAGAGAGAGAGAGAGCTCAGTCTGCCTGCCAACTCTTATTGAGAAATGACATGTCAGTTAACAGTGTTATCTGTGGGAATCCCCGGCGCTTCAAACCCTTCCGGCCTGATTACCATTATTAGTGGAATGTCAATCAAACTAGGAATTAAATCACGACCTGAGACCTCGCGCTGTCACTCTGCTGACGCTTCAGACACTCATCTCTAATCTGTCTGTGGCATCTAGAAGAGATGGAGAGGGACAGAGGAGGACAGGAAAAATGGAGGATAGAGTGGGGAGAATTCAAAAAGGTAAGAGACAGAGAGGTAGAAGAGTGTGAAAGACAGGGTTAACGGAATGTAAGCGGGACAGAGGGGTAGAGTGGTGAAAGAGAGAGACTGAGAGGAGAGTAGAGATAATGTAAGAAAGACAGATAACTGTGAACTGTAAATGAATGTAATAGAAAGACAGATAACTGTGAACTGTAAATGAATGTCAGAGAAAGACAGATAACTGTGAACTGTAAATGAATGTAATAGAAAGACAGATAACTGTGAACTGTAAATGAATGTCAGAGAAAGACAGATAACTGTGAACTGTAAATTAATGTCAGATAAAGACAGATAACTGTGAACTGTAAATGAATGTCAGATAAAGACAGATAACTGTGAACTGTAAATGAATGTCAGAGAAAGACAGATAAAAACAGATAGATAGATAGATAGATAGATAGATAGATAGATAGATAGATAGATAGATAGATAGATAGATAGATAGATAGATAGATAGATAGATAGATAGATAGATAGATAGATAGATAGATAGATAGATAGATAGATAGATAGATAGATAGATAGATAGATAGATAGATAGATAGATAGATAGATAGATAGATAGATAGATAGATAGATAGATAGATAGATAGATAGATAGATAGATAGATAGATAGATAGATAGATAGATAGATAGATACTTTATTGATCCCCCGGGGGGGAAATTTCATGACACTCCAAATTGAGCTCAGGTGCATCCAATTTCCTTTGATCATCCTTCAGAAAGTATTCATACCCCTTGACGTATTCCACATTTTGTAGAGAGGTGAGAGAAATACAGTGGTAGAGAGGTGAGAGAAATACAGTGGTAGAGAGGTGAGAGAAATACAGTGGTAGAGAGGTGAGGGAGGAAGAGAACGCGCTGTGACTTGAGGAGGATATTAACTGTCTTTCCTGTTACTTCTGTAACTCTATCCACTCACTGTCCTTGTCAAAGTGAAACTCACACAGGCTTTATTGGCCATGGTGGAGAGAGAAGGGGGCCGATGGAGCACCTGGGAGAGGAGCGGAGGTAAGCTACACCTCCAACAAACAAAGACAGTGGGTTTCCTGCGGGCTGTCACCTGACGAGCCTGCCCCTGTGGTGGACAGACGATCTGTTACCTGATGTTACACTACCTTCACTCTCAGCTAACGCACCGGGAAGCCCCTTTTCTCACAGAGAGAGACCTTAATTCAGACTTAGGAAATACGGATACACACACACACAGTCACAAAAACATATGTATACAGTACAGTACACTTTCATGAACTGCTCATCTCTCCATCTCTCCTTCTGCTCCATTTCTCCTCCCGCTCCACCTCTCCTCCTGCACCACCTAAAGTTCTGCTCCACCTCTACTCCTGCTCCACCACTCCGCCTGCTCCATCTCTCCACCTGCTCCACCTCTCCGTGAAGAATTTATATAACACGGTTTGTCAAAAAGTGAGGTTAACCACGTCCAGTTAACCATTAACTAGATTAAAAACCATGAGAAATGTCTTATACAGTGAGGAATGTATATGTTCTCCTTTAACAGAATGAGACAACATTGAACTGGAGATTGTAGATGAAATGGAGGAGAACAAAATAATCACTGCATCACAAACACACACACACACAGTGCTGTTTAGCCTGGTGAACGCTCTGTCACATTCCTTGGGATGGTGATAAGATTGAAAAGAACCCCGGTTACACAACAACCATTTGTTGACCATTCCTTAACACAACTGCCTGACTGACGAGGGGACAAACAACTCACTCAGCAAGGGGTGTGTTCAAACACTCAACATCCAGTCACACTCTCTCCAAAACCTTAGTCTACCATTTGAAGACCACTCCCAAACACAACTCTAATGCGAGTCCTGAAACACATTCAAATCACACAACGTCCACTAACACTGTCTATGCAGTCTTTCTCTAGTTGTCCTCAGCCTGCACCATACTGCATGGTGTGAAAGGACACAGGGTGTGAGAGGAGAGGGGGTCATGTTTGAGACGGGTTCTACAACTGCTTTTGAGGCAACTGTTGACGTCTGAGAAGCAACAGCTTGAGAAGCTCCCACAGGATCCAAGACCCAGCTCAGAACAGGCAGACAGCCGAGGGAGCCGGGGGACATCCAGAGGGGTTAGGGTTTCTTGGCTGCCGGTAAACTGATCCAGCCTGCAGATCACAGGGTTTTCCATGAACTTCCTAATTGGAAGTTGAATTCTAATTGAATTCTGACTTTTTGCACGTGTGTGTGTGTGTGTGTGCGTGTGTGTGTGTGTGTGTGCGTGTGTGTGTGTGTGTATATGCTGTATGTGTGTGTGAGCAAGTGTGCATCTCCCTCTTTCAGTCTGGACAAACCAGGAACACCTGCTGGGGGTTGCCATGTTGTAGCATGCAATAGATCCTTCCTCTCTCTCTCCCTCTGCCTGACACACATTTATATGTATCTCTAATAGCCAAACCCTCATCTCTGTGTGTGTGCTGAATGCCTAAACATCCTCATGGATCCTGAATGAAGGCTCTTTGGCACAGCATGTTTCTACTGCACTCCCACTAAATGCATTGGCAGCACCTAACCTTGTCTCCCCGAATAGCTTTTGAATTTGTAATTTTCCTTGCAACACAGCACCCCCCAACCCCCATTCCTTCTCCTTTCAAGGCTGCACTTTAAATGATCTACACCCCCCTGCCACCTCTCTGCACTATCATCATCATCATCTTTATCATCTTCCTCCCTTGAGACGACCCCATAAAGCCACTAATGACAGGACAGCCTTGAAGTAGCAACCATGGAGAAATCAAAGGCACTAGTAGTCAGCTTCCTCTCACTATCTCCCTCTCTCCCCAATCTCTCTCTGTCCCTCACCATCTCTTTGAACCCTGTAGTGTTTAAGACTGTTGTGTTGGATGGAATAGAACAACGAGGGAGAAGAGAAAGAGAGAGAGAGGTGACGAGACACTGGGATGTTTGCTGAGGAAACGGAGAGGGAAGGGGTGTGTGTCCAAGCAGGCCAATGTTATTTTTCACTAATAAAAAAATAATCAACAAGAGTCATAAATCTGGGGTCAAATGTCTCCCAAGGTGGACTTAAAAACATCCCAGGCCAGCACCCTATCCAACGCACACAGCACAGCAGGACCTTCCTCCCAGCACCCTATCCAACGCACACAGCACAGCAGGACCTTCCTCCCAGCACCCTATCCAACGCACACAGCACAGCAGGACCTTCCTCCCAGCACCCTATCCAACGCACACAGCACAGCAGGACCTTCCTCCCAGCACCCTCTCTGGGCCGTAGCTCCAAACAGAGTAAAGACAACACAGTAAATCACCACAAACATCAATACACAGCAACAACTCCCTCCAGTGAGTCACCATTACCCAAAACAAAAGGGTTATCTAGAGAGAGGGAGGGAGAGAGGGAGGGAGGATGGAGACAGAGGGAAAGAGACAGACAGCATATAGGGTAAGAGAAAAATTAGAGCAGAGACTAAGTGTGTGTGTGTCTGTGTGTGTGTGTCTGTGTGTGTGTGTGTGTGTGTGTGTGTGTGTGTGTGTGTGTGTGTGTGTGTGTGTGTGTGTGTGTGTGTGTGTGTGTGTGTGTGTGTGTGTGTGTGTGTGTGTGTGTGTGTGTGTGTCTTTGTCTGTGTCTGTGTCTGTGTCTGTGTCTGTGTCTGTGAGTCTGCATCTCAGCATTCTAATCATGGCTTTAGCTTTTTGAAGACCTTTGATGATATTAGGATGAAAAGCTCTGAGGACTGTTTCTGTGAACCACATCATCCGATAGCTGACTTCAAACTAGGATTAACCACGTGAAACCTGTCATTTCATACTCAGATGCCCACCATTGCCTGCATGCCTGCCTGACTGCCTGCCTGCATGCTGCCTTCCTGCTGCCAATTCACCAACTGGACTGTTTGAATTTCTCCCACCTTGGGGTTCCACAGAGAACAAACCACAAAGAGATAAGAAAGAGCACTAGTTAAGATTTGAAAAGGTTTGGACGACTTAAACCCTGTCCACAGTAACGCTCATCCACTATCATGAGGATTTATGCAGGAAGCTTAGATTCTCCACTGCAATGTGGTCTACATGAACCCAGCAGGGTGTAACCACTACAATATCATATATCACATGAATGGGAAGCTGTCAAACCACTGAAATACGGTGGATGTATGACTGGTGGTGAATAGGACGCAATGTTGTGAAGCCTTTTTGTGTGTTTTTGGATTAGCACCAGTGTGTTGTGATGAGGAGTGTCGGCAAGAGGCAGCCCCTCTCTGCCACAGAAACAATGTTTGAATGAACAAACACTCAGAGCAAGGCGAGCTCCAACCTGTTCTTACGAATACCACTCATTACTATGGGACCTCAGTGTTCAGCTCCATCTCCATCTATCTCCCCCCTAACCTAAACCCAGTGGAGCAGCAGGAATCCCCCAAACTAATAGTAGTCCCAGTGCTCCAACACCTACAAATGTAGGCTCTTAATTTGAGCCAGTTTGCTACAGCAAGAAAACAATTAGAATTCTTATGTGGATTATAATTCATGGACATTTTTGTACCAATTGATACATTTTTTTAAGGGCAAATAAAGTGTAAAATGTCAAAGTGGAAATTACAAACCTTTTTAAAACTCAAATACAGAAGTTTACATTTCCTGAAAAGTCTCAGCAACAAAAGAGTGATCAAATTAAGATCCTACATCTGTACACCCCCAGGTTAAATGATAGAGGGGGCAAACACCAACTTTCTTTCTCAAAACAGCCCTTATCGACCTGTCACTCAGGGTGGCATTAGCTATCACTGTTTGGAGCTGTTGCACATGAGATAAATTAATAGGGATCTGGTGTGTGTGTGTGTGTGTGAGTGCATATGTATGTGTGTGTGTGTGTGTGTGTGTGTGTGTGTGTGTGTGTGTGTGTGTGTGTGTGTGTGTGTGTGTGTGTGTGTGTGTGTGTGTGTGTGTGTGTGTGTGCGTGCGCGCTAACTTAGAACACCACCAGCACCCCTAACCCCCTGCAATAAAAATCTTGAAGAAGCCCCCTGACTTTTACCTCCACTGGTTAAATGACAGGCTTTTAATTTCTCTGCTCTAATACCATAATAATTACACATGGCCGCGGGGGGCGGGGTTTGGGGTGTTTGATGCCGACAGAGGAAGCAGAAATTAAAGCAAGGAAATGACTGGGGGAATTAAGGAGTTGATAGACAAAGGGTGGAAGCTCAGAGTTTCCTACAGCACCTTGAACTCAGCTGACGGCCTGTCTCAGTGATTCTCTCTGCCAACCTTCTCATTAACCCCCCACCCCCTCACACTTCCTCACCTGACCCCACCCTTCTCAGTGACCCCGCTTATCCTTCCTCACCCGACCCCATCCCCTCTCACCACAAGAGAGCAAGGCTGACACTGTAAAGCCAGCTAACACTTTTAGGGCGTGAAAGAAGCAAAAGCACCTCTCTACCAACAAAACCGGCCAACGTTTATCTAAACCCACACAACAAATGGCAGTAGACAACTGCTGCATACACTATACACGTTTTCCCCCTACGGCAAGCTCATGGTTCTTCCAACACATCAAACGCCTCATAGCAAAGAACAGGTGAGATACAGTCATTTACTAGTTAAAAAGTAACTTTCCTAATCGGAAATAATCCTTAATCCGACAAATCTTTCCGATCACTGGCTGGCATGAAGTCGTTATAGAAGTTTGTCTGTTGATGATTGTAACGCCGGGGTGACATGGTATGGCATGACAAGGAAGCCATTTCCATCCTGCACAGTTCAATCGGTCACAGGTCAATTGCGCCGCCATTGGTACAGGCATGCAAAGCACCCTGGGACAGTCTGTATGCACTGCATATTTGTGTCCAGTGTGGTGTTATGTGTGCCATGTTATGTGTCCTGTGGTCCTTTTTGGTGCATCGTGGAATAGTTTTGTGGTGAATGTGTGTAGTGTGTTATAGTTGTGTGGTGAGTCAGGGTATGTGTGTGTGTGTGTGTGTGTGTGTGTGTGTGTGTGTGTGTGTGTGTGTGTGTGTGTGTGTGTGTGTGTGTGTGTGTGTGTGTGTGTGTGTGTGTGTGTGACAGTATCCCTCAGAGACACACAGAAACCTGCTATTATTAGACAAACAAGCCAGGGGGAGGGAGGGAGAGAGAGAGAAGGCGGGGTTGGGGGTGAGAAGAGGGGAAGATAGAAGAGGCAGGAGAGGGAACGGTATTGTCTCCTTTTAGAGTGAGAGAGAGGCGTACTGCACTAACGTTTAGGTGTCAGCCACTGCAGGGGTGTCCTGAACGTGGACTGGTTGTACAGACTAAAGGGCCAGGGGTGGGGACTGGAAAAGCTAAGAACAGAAGCTCACTTAGCTACAATCAAGGCACCACCCACAGCTGTATCCAGCCTACTACGTGAGGTACCAGGCCTTCAATTAGCTGGCTTTGGCTTTTAGTACAGGCACCTGTTTAGTCTCAGACACACAGACTACACAGTGGCATCATGAAAGACTGTGCTCATATAGCAGACAGCCACAGAGCCCGGAAAACAACTGTCTCAAAAACCATGTGAAGAGCGGATGGAGGGAGGAGGAGCGGGGGCAGAGAGGACATGGTAGTGCAATTGGAGATCTGAGAACGGTGTGGTAAAGGTTTAAAGGAAAAAGGGATGGAGATGGAGAGAGTGAGGGATGGAGCTGGAGAGAGTGAGGGATGGAGCTGGAGAGAGTGAGGGATGGAGCTGGAGAGAGTGAGGGATGCAGAGAAAATGAGGGATGGGTGTAGAAAGAGGGAGGGGTGTTGCTGAACACCAGCCAGGTAAACTCAGAGAGGCGGAGATCCAGAGGCGGAGATAAATAGGGGGATTTTTGATGGAGAAAACAAAGAGAGACAGAAAGTTGCAGATAGAGAGAGATAAAAAAAAAAGATGATGACTGAGAGGCAGTAGTGAGGGGAGCAATAGATAAGTAGAGGGAGGGAGGGAGGAAGAGAGAGAGAGAGAGAGAGAGAGAGAGATGCAGTGGCTTTGCCAAATGGGCACACCCCACCCTACAATACCAAATAGCCTACAGAACCACACTTGTTATTTATATAACTCAACATTTATGTGGCCTTTTGTATCAGTGGAGTGGAACATTTTAATCATAGCGTTTGAAAGCAAGAGTTAAAATGCTCAAATCTGGGGCAGATAATGCAAACTATAAATAAATTATTGAGTTTGTGTCATCTACCGGTAAGCTTGTGAGTAGGCATACCCTAAATCCATTTAATTCATAAAGGCCCATTTATCAATCAATTTAAAAACACTCTGTATATTCCGAGGCGCACCACACCACATCCGCCGCATTCTGAACAGCTAGCTCATTGATCGTAGATCAAAGACATAGTGGCCATCCCGGCCGCGAAAGGCTGGGGCTCAGCTACAAGCTACCGCAGTCCGTTGTGCGCTCAGAAGTGCACTCCACTGCCGAGCAGGGGATTCTCGCACTACTACAAAGGCAAGTGCAGTCTGGGTTAACCCCTAAAACATCTCACGAATTTAACATTATCCCTCTTGTCACGTCGTTCAAAATGTACCGCGCAGTAAAGTTGGCCTACATGTAAGTAATTTAATAATAAAAAAATAGCTCACTGACAAGTCCAGCATTTCTCCGGATAAAAATGCCGAGATTTTCAAAGTCTCGATTTACACCTGTTAGTTTGGCACCGTCTGACACTCACGAACAGGTTGTTTTCACATAAAGCGGGTGACAAGAACAAATTGCCAAAGGAAACAAAACACGCACAAGGTACGTTAAAGTTGTATAACGTTAACCCACTAATGCATTTAAAACAGTTGAAGAAGAAACAACGGTGCAGGAAATGAAGAGATTCATAGCCTCCAGCCAAGAAGAACGAGCAGCAGTGGGCTAAAACAAGATTTACTTTCTAATATAAACTAGACGGGGACGCGTGAAATCGAAGTATCTTACCTTGCAATGAAAAGCAAATCGGCAAAGTGCACAAGAGCAAAGTGCGTCCAAATGGTACCATCCCGTCCATGGCTCGATCTGTAACTTCTACAGATGTATTTAGTTGTTTTACTTTAGGTGTTTCTGTCGTTACGTATTTGTGGCAGCAGAAAGTCTTCAGTCGTACAGAGTTGTTTCTCCCTCACCCTCTCCGTCTCTCTCAATAAAGCGAGCGCTATCCCCCCCACTCTCTCACAGCGAGAAATCTGATGCTGGTGACAGTCTTGGTTGATATATTTACCCCCTCCCTCCCTCTTTCTCTCCCGCTACACCTCAGTTGCCCTGAAAAGACTTGCTTGACTATTCACATATGCCTCGATGGCGGCGGTTTTTGTAAAAATAAAAAAATAGATTTCCAAAAACAACATTAACACGGAAGTGGATAGTAAAAACTCTTGCCCACTCCAACCACTATGTATTGTTCCACTAGCCTACAGCATATATTATTAGGTTATTACAGTTAATACATTAACATTAATAACAATAATACACCACCTACTAACTTGTTAATTTTTTACATTTTAATCATTTAGCGGACGCTCTCGACATTGCTTTCTCACTGGTCCCTCGTGGGAATCGAACCCACCACCCTGGCGTTGCAAGCACCATGCTCTACCATCTGAGCTACAAGGGACTAATTAACATCAGCAGTGGATAATTATTATGAATTTTTCATAGCCTACACACAATAGCCTACCCAGCCTAGCGTAGCCTACTATGGGTAAAATAATCTCTAATCCTGCTAATAGAAAATAACAACCCAGCAGACTAGTCTAGCATACTCATGCCATTCATTCCTAGACATGTAATCCATTCTCCTTCAGTCATTTTTCTTACTAGCACCTATAGGCAATTCATGGATAGGGATAAGTGGCTCATAACAATATAATTCCAACTTGAATTCATTGAGTGGGTATTCTGTGACCTGGAGTTGGTTTTGGTTCAATCTGTTATAAACTGGGAGGTTAGGAAGTACATACAAAGTCAGTGAACTACGAGAGAGTAATCTCTGTAGGCTGTAGGCTACTGTGGAGACTTAAATAACCAGGATTTTCTACTGGTAATAATGGTTCCACTCAGAGCAGTTGCCTTTTAACACACATTCCAGGGATAGTTGGGTCAAAACAGCTGTCTGATATTTTTTTGCCCAGGTGGAAGTGGAGATGGGATATGCTTCACTCACACACGTCACACGTCACTCACACACCAACAGGGAGGGATCTGAAATCTGATGTGCATAGTAGGCTCCACGCACACACACACACACACACACACACACACACACACACACACACACACACACACACACACACACACACACACACACACTAGTGTAGTTACACCACTGATCCACTGAGAGACACTTGCAGCGGTATATTACCATAGTGATACACAGACACACACACACACACACACACACACACACACACACACACACACAGGCTATTCCCGGGCCATGACGCCAGAAGGAAAGCACCTTCCCACACTCCACACTCAGTAATATCAATAACACCAGTCATCTCAGATATTGACCACTGAGTTATATGTGGTGTGTTGGAGAGCAGTCAGAGAGACAGAGACACAGCCACACAGAGATAGGCTCAGCCTAGACCTGGAGGCTCTGATGTAAGGCCTGTAGTTTAGCTGAGCTGGCCTGATGTCAGGGTGGAGAGGAGCAGTAGTTAATCTAGTGATTTACTATGTCATTACCTAATGGACTTCTGCAGGACGGGAGAGAAGAGGTGGCATTCTGGTCCACAGCCTCTCTCTGACACCCCTCTCTAAGCCCCTCACTATGCAGAGGTGGTCAGCTTGGGTGGCTGCTTTACTCACTGGTGTGGTTCACCTTTGGTTTGAACTTGTGTAATGCTATAGTCCATGTAGCTTCTGCTATACACCCATGGGACCTGACACCTTTTATGTATAGCTTTCTTTTCCCTGGGGAACTGGGTATAGCGGAATAGAGAGAACATTAGGTGATGGTGAAACTTCAGGGTAAAACTGGGGGATAAAGAGGGGGGTAAAGACAGGAGTATAGATGGGGTAAAGACAGGGGTATAGAGGGGGATAAAGACAGGGGTATAGAGGGGGGGACAGGGGTATAGAGGAGGGGGGTAAAGACAGGTGTAAAGACAGGGGTATAGAGGGGGGGTAAAGACAGGGGTATAGAGGGGGGGTAAAGACAGGGGTATGGGGGGGTAAAGACAGGGGTATAGAGGGGGGTAAAGACAGGGGTATAGAGGGGATGGTAAAGACAGGGGTATAGAGGGGGTAAAGACAAGAGTATAGAGGGGGTGGTAAAGACAGGGGTATAGAGGGGGGATGAAGACGGGTATAGAGGGGGTAAAGACAGGGGTATAGAGGGGGGTAAAGACAGGGGTATAGAGGGGGATAAAGACAGGGGTATAGAGGGGGTGGTAAAGACAGGGGTATAGAGGGGGATAAAGACAGGGGTATAGAGGGGGATAAAGACAGGGGTATAGAGGGGGGTAAATACAGGGGTATAGAGGGGAATAAAGACAGGGGTATAGAGGGGAATAAAGACAGGGGTATAGAGGGGGGTAAAGACAGGTGTATAGAGGGGGGTAAAGACGGGTATAGAGGGGGGTAAAGACAGGGGTATAGAGGGGAATAAAGACAGGTGTATAGAGGGGGGTAAAGACGGGTATAGAGGGGGGTAAAGACGGGTATAGAGGGGGTAAAGACAGGGGTATAGAGGGGAATAAAGACAGGGGTATATAGGGGGTGGTAAAGACAGGGGTATAGAGGGGGATAAAGACAGGGGTATAGAGGGGGATAAAGACAGGGGTATAGAGGGGGTGGTAAAGACAGGGGTATAGAGGGGGATAAAGACAGGGGTATCGAGGGGGGTAAAGACAGGGGTATAGAGGGGGGTAAAGACAGGGGTATAGAGGGGGGTAAAGACAGGGGTATAGAGGGGAATAAAGACAGGGGTATAGAGGGGAATAAAGACAGGGGTATAGAGGGGGGTAAAGACAGGGGTATAGAGGGGAATAAAGACAGGGGTATAGAGGGGAATAAAGACAGGGGTATAGAGGGGAATAAAGACAGGGGTATAGAGGGGGGTAAAGACAGGGGTATAGAGGGGGATAAAGACAGGGGTATAGAGGGGATGGTAAAGACAGGGGTATAGAGGGGGATAAAGACAGGGGTATAGAGGGGGTGGTAAAGACAGGGGTATAGAGGGGGATAAAGACGGGTATAGAGGGGGGTAAAGACAGGGGTATAGAGGGGGATAAAGACAGGGGTATAGAGGGGGATAAAGACAGGTGTATAGAGGGGGGTAAAGACGGGTATAGAGGGGGGTAAAGACAGGTGTATAGAGGGGGGTAAAGACGGGTATAGAGGGGAATAAAGACAGGGGTATAGAGGGGGGTAAAGACAGGGGTATAGAGGGGGGTAAAGACAGGTGTATAGAGGGGGGTAAAGACGGGTATAGAGGGGAATAAAGACAGGGGTATAGAGGGGGGTAAAGACAGGGGTATAGAGGGGGGTATTACAAAGGAAAGGGATACAATTAAAGAATACAGAAGAGAGGATATAAGAGGTGGGGGTTCTTTAATTCCAGAGGATAGTTAGCCTCGGGGAAAGACAGGAACATGTAGGCTAAGAGAAATGAGGAAATGAGAGAGAGCAGACTATGAGCTCAGGTGAATTATGTCTTCCTTTAGTATTATAGGATAGATGACATCTGACAAAAACATCTCCCTTCTTATTCATCTATTCACCATCAGTCCCTCTCTCTTTCTCGCTCTTTCCCTCCCTCTCTCTCTCTTCTCTCTGGTCTTGGCACAGACCTAACAGAGGATCACTCAGCTCTTTTCCAGGCAGTGATACTGTCTACTATGACTCACATTAACCACATGCCCTCTAATAATGTTAATGTGTTTAGAATTTAAACAAGAGCACTGGTGTGATCAGCTGTACCAACCTGTGCAAACTCCCTATGAAGTACACTCTCAGAAAAAATAATGCTATGTAGAACCATTTGTACCTGTAGGAGAACCCTCTGAAAAAATGTTACAGGTAGAACCCTTACAGTTCAGATAAAACCCCTTTTTGGTTACAAATAGCACCCCTTCAATTATTCTATTTGGAACCAGAGGTTCTTTGTGGAACCAAAAAGGGTTCAATAT
Source organism: Thymallus thymallus (assembly GCA_023634145.1). Lineage (NCBI taxonomy): Eukaryota > Metazoa > Chordata > Actinopteri > Salmoniformes > Salmonidae > Thymallus > Thymallus thymallus. The sequence goes on from CM042416.1 coordinate 16,070,867, forward strand.
GATCCGAAAAGAGTTCTATCTGTAACTTTTTTCAGAGGGTTCTCCTACAGGGACAAATGGTTCTACATAGCACCATTTATTTTGAGAGTGTACATGAACGCACACACTTTAAATCTCAAAAATATTTATTTTAATGTTATATTTACATTATTTAGTCGTTAAACAGACACTCTTATCCAAAAAGACAGGGTTAGGGTTAGGCTTATGTTTAGGCTTAAAATAAGTGCATTCCACTAAGGTTTGGTGAGACAACCACATATCACATATTGAAATAATTTAATTATTTTTCTCCCATTTATATACTGTACATTCTATCCACTGAGTGCCAGTTTAAACAGTCAACCCTATAGGAAGAGTGGTATGGAATGTGAAAGTTGGGAGTTGAAGATGCTGGTTAACCATCGATGGCCCTTTGTGTCCTAGGGTCCGTCACAGTTTGTCTGACTGTCTATCTTTATGTGAGATGCCCGGCACAATGCTGCCTAGTCTGACAGTAGATCTGTGGGAGGGAATCTGGCATTTCCACAGCAGCCTACTGGGCTGCCAAGCAGGATGTGTTACAAGACAATAGGGTTACTTACTAGTCACAGGCTGTGGGTCTACAGTCAGACCATGGTCTAATGGAGGTGTCATAGGTCATCTTGAATGGTCATCTTGTGGTTATGCCTGTAATAGTAAAGCAAAACATGGGATCAGTAAACAGTGAGTGTCAATGACTTTACAGTATTCTATAGCAGGCCTATTGTTCCCACTGGGATCTAGGAACCTGGTGGTCATAAGCTTTAGGTGTTTTTAGGCTGAACACTAGATAGATAGATAGATAGATAGATAGATAGATAGATAGATAGATAGATAGATAGATAGATAGATAGATAGATAGATAGATAGATAGATAGATAGATAGATAGATAGATAGATAGATAGATAGATAGATAGATAGATAGATAGATAGATAGATAGATAGATAGATAGATAGATAGATAGATAGATAGATAGATAGATAGATAGATAGATAGATAGATAGATAGATAGATAGATAGATAGATAGATACTTTAGGCACAGGTCAAAGGGCTCAGGTCATAATCCTTATCCTAATTCTGCGTCACACGACCACCAATCAGTGCAGATTAAACCTATGAAGGCAGATAGGTTGAGATGGTGTCCATTTAATTCAGCATGCACATTGCACACTAACAATAGGCTCTGTGTTTGATGTACTGTACTAAAGGTAATCTGAGCTGTGATTGGGACTGTTGAGGTATAAGATAATTTACTACAGCTCATTATTCAGGGCGATAAAAGTAATACGAGGTGAAACGTTTAAAAGGGTAAAGTTCAAGATCTATAACACAGTTTGAAATGTACATTTTACATTTTTCTCCCCATGATGAATCAGTCATAACGATAGCTCTGTTTTGCCCTCAAACCAGCAAAGTAAAAGCAAATATTGGCTATAGTCCAGCTATTTTAACACTCCTCCTATAAAAATGTATATTTTTCCATGGACAATTAATTAGAATATATTCTCGCCTCCAAACCTTAATTTCTCTCTACATGTGTTTGACTTTCTGCCTACGTACAGTATCTTATCTTTATCGTGACTGCACCAATCCAAATCCTGCTTAGCTTCTGCCCTCTACCCTAAGAATATGAAATACATTAATCATGGTAAAGAATAATAATAGGCAAACTCTAAAAGAATCACAGATGTCAACATTTTGGACTTACTTTGGCCAGTTCTATGTCTCTCCAGGGTAAACATTAATATGTCAAAATTATATCGGACAGGTACTCTATACATATTATTGGCAAGATAGTTATTATTAATAATGTTTACTAGTTCATGTTCACTGTAACCTGATATGAACTTAGGTAAATATTCACATTCCACTGAACAGCCATCAAACAAAGATAATGTTATGTAGTCAAGTTACCAGTATGTAAATCTCATAGATAACAAGAATAATGTTTATAGTTGTTGATACAAACCAGACCCGCTGGCCATGTTCAGAATATTCCTTGGAATTAATGGCTAACTGTCAGCTCTGCCTGTGCAGTGTATTCCTGAGTAGCTAAGTGCTGTGCTGTAGGTCTACTATGGTATCTGCTTAGTGCTCAGTGACTCAACTCTATGTGATAATGTGCATTCCATCTTTAGCTGTCTCCTTGTTTTCCCAGGGTTCAGTCTGTCTTGTGTTTGTGCACCTGTGTGTGCGCGCGTGCAAACTGTATCTTGAGTGGGGCCCATCTATGTGTGTCTAGTGAAGCCTGCTCTGTCACATCTCTATTGAAGTAACCCCCATGAGAGGGGCCCAGGCTGGGCCTCCCCTGAGACAAATTCACAGCAGATGGTATGTCTAGGCACAGGCTACAACTGAAACCTGAGTGTCTGCTGTGTGTGAAGCTATAGTCTGTGTGTGTGTGTGTGTGTGTGTGTGTGTGTGTGTGTGTGTGTGTGTGTGTGTGTGTGTGTGTGTGTGTGAAGCTATAGTCTGTGGTTGGCTGTGTGTGTCCTATAGATTCAGATAATAGATCCGGTAACAGTCCAACTCTCTGTGCTCCAAGTCACCTCAAACCACCCCCATACACAACCCCATTCAAACACCACTCATGTCTCACTCACTTTCTCACTGTCATCAACAGTGGCCTGGCTGTTATGTCATGCCCTGACACTGGGCACTTCATGAACCCCCCCAAAAAAGAATGCGCTCAGTGATGACCCGTGGTCATTAATCATCGCTGTCAGTATCTGTGATGACAAGCCACTGATGACTGCAACCGCACTGTATAGACCTTACAGCACAACTCAGTCTGTGAGGCGTGTGTAGCGGGAACCATGGAAGTAAATCCTCTTTGTAAAGGGAAAATACTGTAATCAACGAGCATTGAGTACATTTACACACTGACATAATCTTCCTGTCTTTAATTGGCCCTGCTACTCACCCTCTTCTCCTCCTCGTCCTCCTCCTCTTCCTCTTCCTCCTCCTCCTCTCATGCCCCTCCTTGTGTCTGCTTCTGCTTTCCATGAGAGTCAACTCCTCGGCTCATCTGCATGCAAAGCGCCCTGGTTCCAGCTGTGAACGAGGGATTGAAATGGAAATGGAGGAGAGAAAGAACAGATTACGCTCTTCTAACGCACGCTATGCCTCCTGGCTGGCCCACCAGCTGAGTAGAGAAAAAGAGGGAGAGAAAGAAAGAGAGAGTGTGGGCCGCGTTAAAAGAAAGAGAGAGAGGGGTAAGAGTTAGTCGAGAGAGAGGATACAAAGTAAGTGGAGGGACAAAGACATGTCAGAATGGAGAAAGTCTTTATATATGGGCTAGAAATTAAGTGGGCCAGTCTAACAAGGGTCCTGTTAGCAGCATACTGCGTCGTCAATGCGAGGAGCTTAATATGTATAGAGATCACAACATTGCATTTGTGGCATCTGTGCAGCAGATAGGTTAGTGGTTAGAGTGTTGGGCAAATAACTGAAAGGTCACTGGTTCAAATCCCTGAGCCAACCAGGTTAAAAATCTGTCAATATTTCCTTGAGCAAGGCACTTAACCCTAATTACTTCTGGAAGTCGCTCTGGATAAGAGTGTCTGCTAAATGACTCAAATGTAGTCAAATGTTAGAAACAAACCATGTTAGATATCTTATGTAAGACTTAACCATGGATCAAAAGCGGAGTGGGAATATTTAATTAATTTATATTTATGCTGTGATATTGTAAAACACACACACACAGACAGACACATATAGGCAGACACACAGTCTGACACTGCTAGATGATTGAAAGGGAGATGGAATGAACTGCATCTGGTCCTATTTGACGTTATTGTTACAATTAAAGGAGAAGTGTGTGGTTGCAATGAGGCAGAACATGTTTATCTGTTGTCTGTGGTAGGATATCTCACCCTGCAACACACCCACAGGCAGACACTGACACATTGACACAGTGTGCCCCTAATTGCCCTTACACGTTTCACGTGATAAAATCCCAATGGTTCCCCAGCCATTGGCCTTGAACCACAGAGAGCCACGGGACTGGAGGCAGACTGACACTCACTGGGCCAGAAAGGACGCTGCCACAAGACAATGCAAAGAGAAATGGAATCACAAGCATAAGCAGATATTTTTGTGTCTGTCCAAAATATTGGGAAATTATACATGATTATAATATTATCCACTTTGGCAATGTGTTTCTTTCTATTGTTCGAATTAAAAGAGAAGTGTCTGGTTGCAATTTGGGAAAACATGTTGCCTGGATGCAGTGGTGAGTGATTATGCACACACACACACACACACACACACACACACACACACACACACACACACACACACACACACACACACACACAGGTCATGTCTAGGGGGCTGCCATTTAACAGCATTTGTATTCATGAGATTCCAGTGTCCTAGCGAGGCTAGTTAGAACAGAGCAGTAGCAGTACAGTAGCAGGGAACACTGGTCTCAGCTGTAATAGTCTGATGGAGGGGAGAGAGACGCTGGGCCCATGAACAATTTATACATCATGAGGCAGGCAGCCATGACCCTCTCTTCATTACAGCACTGGCCCAGGGCCCGCAGGCATACGCATAATGTTAACGTAATGTTGTTATACCAACCACTGGGAGAGTCAGACCATTCCAAAAGCTCCACTGTAAGATCTAAGATGGATGCCTGTCGTTTGGCTTGCTGGCAATGGGGGGAACAGTGTGGGGCTTATGATTGGTGTCAATGGTCAAATGTGGATGAAGGGGTCCACCTCAATGTCCTGCAGTGACGATTGCTATGATTGCCATATGTCATCCAATACAAAGCCATTACAATGGATCTGAGGGGTCTCTTGGAATAGATTCAACTGCCATTTTAACATGACAAGGGTTTCCATATATCATTAAATACAAGACTATTACTATTGCTACATAGGCATACACACGTTATGGATCAGAGGGGTCTTATAAATTACATTAAACGTAGCATTAAAACATGACAATCATTTCTGTATGTCATTATATACAGTACCAGTCAAACGTTTGGACACACCTACTCATTCAAGGGTTTTTCTTAATTGTTTTACTATTTTCCTCATTGTAGAATAATAGTGAAGACATCAAAACTATGGAATAATGCATATGGAATCATGTAGTAACCCAAAAAGTGTCAAACAAATCAAAAAACTATATTTTAGATTCTTCAAAGTAGCCACCCTTTGCCTTGATGACAGCTTTGCACACTCTTGGCATTCTCTCAACCAGCTTCACCTGGAATGCTTTTCCAGCAGTCTTGAAGGAGTTCTCACATATGCTGAGCACTTGTTGGCTGCTTTTCCTTCACTCTGCGGTCCAACTCATCCAAAACCATCTCAATTGGGTTGAGGTCAGGTGATTGTGGAGGTCAGGTCATCTGATTCAGCACTCCATCACTCTCCTTCTTAGTCAAATAGCCCTTACACAGCCTGGAGGTGTGTTTTGGGTCATTTTATATTATAGTCCCACTAAGTGCCAACCAGATGGGATGGTGTATCACTGCAGAATGCTGTGGTAGCCATGCTGGTTAAGTGTGCCTTGAATTCTAAATACATCACAGACAGTGTCACCAGCAAAGCACCCCCACACGACCACACATCCTCCTCCATGCATCACAGTGGGAACCACACATGCGGAGATCATCCGTTCACCTACTCTGCGTCTCACAAAGACACGGCGGTTGGAACCAAAAATCTGAAATTTGGACTCATCAGACCAAAGGGCAGATTTCCACCAAATTAAGGTTAAGTGCCTTGTCTGCCACCCCAAATAAGTTGACGTTGAGATGTTTTTGTGTCTTTTTGTGTCTGTTAGTTGAACTCTGTGAAGCATTTATTTGGGCTACAATTTCTGAGGCTGGTAACTGTAATTAACGTATCCTCTGCAGCAGAGGTAACTCTGGGTCTTCCTTTCCTGTGGCGGTCCTCATGAGAGCCAGTTCCATCATAGCGCTTGATGTTTTTTGTCACTGCTCTTGAAAAAAAATTAAAAAGTTCTTGAAATTTTCCAGATTCACTGACCTTCATGTCGTAATGTAATGATGGACTGTCATTTCTCTTTGCTTATTTGAGCTGTTCTTGCCATAATATGGACTTGGTCTTTTACCAAATAGGGCTATCTTCTGTATACCACCCCTACCTTGTCACAACACAACTGATTGGCTCAAATGCATTTAGAAGGAAAGGAATTACACAAATTAACTTTTAACAAGGCACACCTGTTAATTGAAAGGCATTCCTTTTGATTGTTACTGTCTCTACTGGTGATTTGAATGAGGAGAAATGCATTCGATTGGCTTAGGAAATTAAAGTCTGCATTACCATTTGCAGAGGATGTGCAGAGTAGAATAGTATGAAGGTGGTCCTAGTGAGTTCTACTATATTTGAGGCAGAGATACAAATGGGAAAGAGAGGATTTGAAAGCAGACGAAGTTTGGAATGAACTCAAGCTCTTCCATAACCTTCTTCACCTGAGAGACAGGGCGCCCACACACAAACACACACACAGGAACAATTGTGCATTGACTCTGAAGGACAGACACGTTTATCTGGCCATTCAGGGGATAAGACACACTAACAGTGCTTCCTGATTACAAGGACAAAGACAGAAAGAGGGAACGAGAGGATGAATGGGAGGTTGTAGAAAGACAGACAGATATAGGGAGGGAGAGAGAGGAGTAAAAGAGAGGGAGTAAAGTAGGGATCTACGCTAAAGAAGGAGCATTGGAATTTGCCTGGGGGGAGGGGATAGAGGAGAGAGGTCACCTTATGAACCCCCACCACACACACACACACACAAACAGCATATCTGAGTAGTGCCATCTAAAAAGGGGGCTGCAGAGTGTGTTTAAGCCCAAAGGGACACCCAAAGAGCTCAGCACAAAGACATCTCTCTAAGGCATGCCATTCAAATGGCTTATCAAAGTTTCACACCCTCTCGGTCATAAATACTAATTCTCTATGATAAGCCATTATCTTTAATTTTCTAGTTGTCAGAGATTATACTCATTAATTCAGGCCATTGTAATCATAATGACTTTTATAGTAATTTGGCCGTTGTGCTTCTCAACATCCTGAATATGTACATAAATCTGCATGTCTAAAAATCTGATTAAAAACGATTTATAGAATGGATAATGAATTTATCAAGGAAAAGAAAGCCAAGATGGAATATGGTGGCAGGGGTTTTCAGAAGACAGGGCCAGACAGGAGAGGAATGATGAGGGTAGAATGCAGATCGTTCAGATAGAGGATGGGAGGGGGGTTAAGGGGGTAATAATGGGAGAGATAGGAGAGAGGGGAGAATGGGGAAGTAGACAAGATGGTGAAGTGGAAGAGGGAGCGACAAAGAGAGAGACCTGAGGAGAACAAGGAAGGGATGTTTATGTCAGAGGAAGGACAGCGTGAGAGAGTGGATGGAGGGATGAGGATATGAAGACACGCTAAAGGTGGGAAGGAAGGTTGGGGGTTAGAATAGCCCAGTAGCCAGTATTTATATTTCTAGATAGGTAGGGAAGTGCTTTCTGTCAGCAAACAGGCACACAGCTTAATCACCTTTGACAAGTTTGTTGTTTTACCCCCACTCATATTCTACTACCACCCTCTCTCTCTCCTGGGTCCCCCTCTCTCTCTCCAGGGTCCCTCTCTCTCACTCTCTCTCTCTCTCTCCCTCCAGGGCCCAACCCTCTCTCTCTCTCTCTCTCTCTCCAGGGTCCCTCTCTCTCTCCAGGGTCCCTCTCTCACACTCTCTCTCTCTCTCTCTCTCTCTCTCCAGGGTCCCTCTCTCTCTCCAGGGTCCCTCTCTCTCTCTCTCTTTCTCCAGGTTCCCTCTCTCTCCAGGGTCCCTCTCTCTCTCCATGGCCCCTCTCTCTCCAGGGTCCCTCTTTCTCTCTCTCTCTCCAGGGTCCCTCTCTCTCTCTCTCCAGGGTCCCTCTCTCTCTCTCTCTCCAGGGTCCCTCTCTATCTCCCCATCTCTTATTTGAGAAAGAGAGAGAGAGAGACTCATTGTCCCAGTGCCAAGTCATCGCCTCTGTCTGTGTAAAAAGCATCTGTTCAGCCATCCCCCACCCCACCAACCCCACCCTCTGTGACAGGTGGGGGGATTGAGGCAGCAATCCACCAGTCGAGCAAACGAAAGACACACCGGCTGGGGGCAGTACCACACACACACACACACACACACATGGTGCCGGGCTGGCTGGGCGGTACACTGCGAGTTAACACCACCTGCCCCAAACACAAACACAAGATGACAGATCATTTGTGACTGCACACATAAACCAAATAGCAAGACACACACACACGCGCTCATGCTGACCAAGTATTGTACCGCTCACCAAAGTCTACAGACAGACAAGGGGCTAACCTCAAACTTGTGCAACACACACACAAACATTTGTCACTGAACTACTACAGACCTACTGAGGCACACAAGGGACCAACTTAAACTGAAGGCACTCCTGTGGATTAACTCTAAATACTTACAGTATACATACTACAATAAAGGCACTGAGAATTGGGGGGTTGGGTCTGGGAGGTTGCAACCCAAGCTGTTTGGAGACTCACTCCAGCTCAGAAGAGTTTAACCTCAGCCCTTTTCCTAGGACTAAAACTATAAACACACACATGCAGCAAGCCCAGAGCCCAACCAGCCCTTCAGCTCTCTCTGTTGGTTTAGCTAATGAGCTTTACTATGGGTTTTCCTCAGTGGAGGCTGCTGATGGAGGCTGCTGATGACTCCATTCCAGACATCATTATACGTTGACTACACTCCTCTCATGGCATCAACTCACACGACGACAATGTAGACCGCCAGTATTTAGATCATATACTACTACACATTGACATTGTGTTGGATTCCTGGGATATTTGTGTGGACAGAAAACACAGGTGATTCATCAGGTGGAAGGGGAGATAATGTCATCCACCATAACACAACAACAACAGGTGATTCATCAGGTGGAAGGGGAGATAATGTCATCCACCATAACACAACAACAACAGGTGATTCATCAGGTGGAAGGGGAGATAATGTCATCCACCATAACACAACAACAACAGGTGATTCATCAGGTGGAAGGGGAGATAATGTCATCCACCATAACACAACAACAACAGGTGATTCATCAGGTGGAAGGGGAGATAATGTCATTCACCATAACACAACAACAACCGGTGAAAGGGGAAATAATGTCATTCACCATAACACAACAACAACAGGTGATTCATCAGGTGGAAGGGGAGATAATGTCATCCACCATAACACAACAACAACAGGTGATTCATCAGGTGGAAGGGGAGATAATGTCATTCACCATAACACAACAACAACAGGTGATTCATCAGGTGGAAGGGGAGATAATGTCATTCACCATAACACAACAACAACAGGTGATTCATCAGGTGGAAGGGGAGATAATGTCATTCACCATAACACAACAACAACAGGTGAAAGGGCAAATAATGTAATTCACCATAACACAACAACAACAGGTGATTCATCAGGTGGAAGGGGAGATAATGTCATTCACCATAACACAACAACAACAGGTGATTCATCAGGTGGAAGGGGAGATAATGTCATTCACCATAACACAACAACAACAGGTGAAAGGGGAAATAATGTCATTCACCATAACACAACAACAACAGGTAATTCATCAGGTGGAAGGGGAGATAATGTCATCCACCATAACACAACAACAACAGGTGATTCATCAGGTGGAAGGGGAGATAATGTCATTCACCATACACAACAACAACAGGTCATTCATCAGGTGGAAGGGGAGATAATGTCATCCACCATAACACAACAACAACAGGTGAAAGGGGAAATAATGTAATTCACCATAACACAACAACAACAGGTGAAAAGGGAAATAATGTCATTCACCATAACACAACAACAACAGGTGATTCATCAGGTGGAAGGGGAGATAATGTCATCCACCATAACACAACAACAACAGGTGATTCATCAGGTGGAAGGGGAGATAATGTCATACACCATAACACAACAACAACAGGTGATTCATCAGGTGGAAAGGGAGATAATGTCATTCACCATAACACAACAACAACAGTGTTCATCAAAACACGCAGTAAGCAGCTCAGTGGAGATGGACTCCGAGGAAAGTCTCAGCCTTGATCTGACCACATTATGAATTCTGGGTCTTCATCTTTCCTCTGAAGGAGGCCCTGACAGAGGGGATACGGAGGGGGCAGGGGTAGGTGTGAGGAGAGAGAGACAGGTTGGGAGTTGGAAGAACCTCTTATGATAGTGTTGCTATTTGTCCTCTTTTGAGAGTAGTACAGCAGAGAGATCCAAGACTACATCCATTCTAGTCAGGACAAGAGTAGGTGAGGCCTCCTCCGATGTACAGTACTGAATGGCTAAAACACTTTGATGTGCATTCAGTTAATTTGATAATTGTTTCACAGTGATAACTGCTGTTGTTGGGGATCTCTCTGCCCCCCCCCTCCACCACCTCACACACACATATACACAAATAAAAGGCCAGAATAAAAGGCTACCATTAAAAGCAGGCTCTGTCTCCCTCCATACTGAAAACAATGGGAGTTGGGAGTAAAGCCTAGCAGAGCAGCTTGGCGATAGACAGAGCCTCTGTCTAACAGTAGCAAGTGAACAAAGTGCACACACCTCCTCTGGTGCATTCCACACATTTCTCCCTATCACTCAAGGACATGTTAATCCTTCTCCATCTCCTGAAAATTACAGAGTTGAGAAAGAGAGGGAGCCAAGGGAGGGAGGGAGGAGAGGGAGGGATGGGCGAGGGAGGATGGGTTCAGGTGTTCCAGAACAGCTGGTATTCAACAACAGGGAAGGAGAGTAAGAAACAGAGATAGAGAGGGGGATGAGACAGAGAAAGGTATAAAAAGTCTACTGATTAATATCTCCTGAGAGATGGGGAAAAAACTTGATGGAGTGGTGTTATGATGATTGACAAAAAAGAGATGAGACAGTCTTGTATACATTTGACAAGGCAATACACTGGCACCGAGCTGGCCAGTGTACCTACACAGATAAACACATGCACACACACACAGACACACACAAAGCCCAAGTAGCCAGTGGATGAGAGATTGGCAAACACAGCGAGATTAGCATCCAGAAGTCAACACTACACACATGGTATCATGCAAACACAGAAACAACACACACACGATCTATCTGACACACAAACACAAATGCCAGTACAGACACACTAGATAGTAGCAGTCAGAGCAAATATCGCCTTCTGTTTTAATTTAGCTTTGCTGTGTACGGCTGGAATGGAATACATGGAATGGTATAAAACACATCAAACACCTGGTTTCCACGTGTTTGAGACCGTTACATTCACTCCATTCCTTATTATGAGCCGTCCTCCCCTCACCAGCCTCCTCTGGAGTAGGCCTATGACACCATCTCTAAATCCTAAAAATTGAATTCATTAAACAGAATGAAATTATCATATGGCTGTTTTAACTTTTACATCATGGTAGTAGCCTAATATGTTTTATTGAAAACATGCATTGCCACTCCACAAAATTCTAAACCTAGATTAAATCCGAACCAGGGAAGCTCCGCGTTATAGCACGATTGGCATTTAAAATATTGCGCCGACATATGCAACGTTTACCATGAATGTTAACTCCACGAACGCTGAAACGTTGCCTTTAAAACGTGCATAGCGATCGGATTGAATCTGGCCGCTAGTCTCACTAATCTGGAAAACACAGCACTAAAATCTTGCGTAATTGCGTCAGAGATTATAGTTTTACAAATGTCCAAAAACTAAAAAGTTCCTAGATACACGGCTGTGAAAATGCGCTCCCAAGTGGCGCAGTGGTCTAAGACACCGCATTTCAGTACTAGATGCGTCACTACAGACAACCTGGTTCAAATCCAGACTGTATCACAACCGGCTGTGATTTGGAGTCCCATAGGGCGGTGCACAATTGGCCAAGTGTCGTCCGAGTTTGGCCGGTGTAGGCCGTCATTGTAAATAAGAATTTGTTCTTAACTGACTTGCCTAGTTAAATAAAAGTTACGTTTAAAAAAAAAATACATATATGTCTTGTTCCACCTCTGGCATCAGAGAACATAAATACTTGTCATCTCTGTGGATGGCATCCCAGGTGAGAACATTCCCTGTACTGTGTCGCTCTCTAGTGGATGTCTGAGCTACAGCAGGGACAGTCTAACTACAAGCCATTAGGTTAAATCCTCTGCTTATGTCGTGTTGCAGGGGTTTAGTTAATATTTTGCCATGGTAACACCTGTCTAATTCTTTCTCCAAGTATAAGTGCATAGGTGGCAAAGGATCACAAGAATTGGGCCTGGGTTAGCCCCTGGATCAAATTACGGTTAAGTGCCTTAATCAAGGACACATCGAAAGGTTTTTCACCTTGTCGGCTCGGGTATTTGAACCAGTGACCTTTCAGTTACTGGCCCAACGCTCTAAACGCTAGGCTACCTGCCGCCCTTGACTTACAATCGATGGATTTCACATGACTGGGAATACAGATATGCATCTATTGGTCACAGATACCTTAAAAAAAAAAGTAGGGCCGTGGATACGAAAACCACTCAGTATTCGGTGTGACCACCATTTACCCAATGCAGCGCGACATCTCCTTTGCATAGAGTTGATAAGGCTGTTGATTGTGGCTTGTGGAATGTTGTCCCACTCCTCTTCAACGGCTGTGCGAAGTTACTGGATATTGGCCGGAACTGGAACACGCTGTCATACACGTTGATCCAGAGCATCCCAAACATGCTCAATGGGTGACATGTCTGGTGAGTATGCAGGCCATGGAAGAAGTGGGCCATTTTCAGCTTCCAGGAATTGTGTACAGATCCTTGCAACATGGGGCTGTGCATTATCATGCTAAAACATGAGGTGATGGCGGTGGATGAATGGTACAACAATGGGCCTCAGGATCTTGTCCCGGTATCTCTGTGCACTCAAATTGCCATCGATAAAATGCAATTGTGTTCATTGTCCTTAGCTTATGCCTGCCCATACCATAACCCCACCGCCACCATGGGACACTCTGTTCACAACGTTGACATCAGCAAACCGGTCGCCCACATGACGCCATAGACAATGTCTGCCATCTTCCCGGTACAGTAGAAACCAGGATTCATCCATGAAGAGCACACACACTTCTCCAGCGTGCCAGTGGCCATCGAAGATGAGCATTTGCCAACTGAAGTCAGTTACGACACTGAACTGCAGTCAGGTCAAGACCCTGGTGAGGACGATGAGCACGCAGTGAGCTTCTCTGAGACAGTTTCTGTAGAAATTCTTTGGTTGTGCAAACCCAGTTTCATCAGCTGTCCGGGTGGCCGGTCTCAGACGATCCTGCAGGTGAAGAAGCCAGATGTGGAAGTCCTGGCTGGCGTGGATACACAGTCTGCGGTTGTGAGGCCGGTTGGACATACTACCAAATTCTCTAAAATGACATTGGAGGCTTACGGTCGAGAATGAACATTACATTATCTGGCAACAGCTCTGGTTCACATTCCCGCAGTCTGCATGCCAATTGCACGCTCCCTAAAAACTTAAGACATCTGTGGCATTGCGTTGTGTGACAAAACAACACATTTTAATGGTCCCGGCACAAGGTGCACCTGTGTAATGATCATGCTATTTAATCAGCTTCTTGATATGCCACACCTGTCAGGTGGATGGAGTATCTTGACAAAGGAGAAATGCACACAAACAGGGTTGTAAACACATTTGTGCACCAGATTTGAGAACTAAGCTTTATATGTGTATAGAAAATGTCTGATATATATAATTTCAGCATTTCAAGTTGCGTTTATATTTTTGTTCAGTATACTTTGTATTAAGGCATCTAACAACACATTTACATAATCATAGAGAAAGTGAACAAACATGTCTTCGTTGGAAGCAGTAGTCACAGCTCTGTATACAGTATGAAGATGCTCGTCTCCACCCTAACAATGGAAGTCGTTGTCCCAATGGCAGGAAGACAGGAGTCAAGCTTAGGTCCAAAATAAGCCCATAGGAACATATTGAGTTTATTTGACAGATTGAGGACATCACTGTGCATTTCAGGAACTGCAAATCACATTAAACACTTGACTTTCAGCAGTACTCAACCCTCTCCTTGCTAGAAATGTCCAAAAGTCTTCGCCTCACTCTGCGTGCAGATGCACTCACACCTGCCTGCTGCCATTCCTGAGCAAGCTCTGCACTGGTGGTGCCCCGATCCTGCAGCTGAATCAACTTAAGGAGACGGTCCTGGCGCTTGCTGGACTTTCTTGGGCGCCCTGACGCCTTCTTCACAACAATTAAACCTCTCTCCTTGAAGTTCTTGATGATCCGATAAATGGTTGATTTAGGTGCAATCTTACCAGCAGCAATATCCTTGCCTGTGAAGCCCCTTTTGTGCAAAGCAATGATGACGGCACGCGTTTCCTTGCAGGTAACCATGGTTGACAGAGGAAGAACAATGATTTTGAGCACCATCCTTTTAAAGCTTCCAGTCTGTTATTCTGACTCAATCAGCATGACAGTGATCTCCAGCCTTGTCCTCGTCAACTCTCACCTGTGTTAACGAGACAATCACTGACACGATGGCAGCTGGTTCTTTTGTGGCAGGGCTTAAATGCAGTGGAATTTTTTAGGGGGATTAAGGTCATTTTCATGGCAGAGGGACTTTGCAATTAATTGCAGTTCATCTGATCACTCATGACATTCTTGAGTATATGCAAATTTCCATAATCAACACTGAGGCAGCAAACTTTGTCGAGACCAATACTTGTCATTCCCAAACTTTTGACCACCACTGTACATTGCTGCCTGCCATAAGATGAGGGACAGTGTATGACAGACCAACAAACCTGCATGTCCTCTATATTGTTATTGTTCAATGGTTATTTTGACACTTTGTTGTTACTGTTGTCCAGTAAACAATATTGATTATTAAAATAATGTTAATATCCGAAGGTTTGACAATATGTACATTGTTACATCACAGCAATAAAGAAAATTAAATTCGTAGTAGTCTTCAGTCTCCTCTAGATGGCACTGTTGAATTAAGCCATTTTCTCATACCTGTAAGAATCTTCCCATGACTGATGACAAGACAACAAGCAGCCCATAGAACATGATAGTTTAACATTGAGACTATGCATAGTTAAAAATCAAATGACAAATAGTTTGAATTACAGGTATGATAAGGTAAGAGATTAAATAAGCTCATGAGGGGGAGAAATATTCTGGAAGTGTATTGGAACTCTTAACATAAACCACATTTTGTGTAGACTAAACAGACAGCCATCCCAAAAGAAATCTACTACACTTCATCAGTCCAGTCCCCCAATAACATCAAGCCCAAAGAGGTTAGATAGCTAACGTTGGTGTGCAAAACCCTAAACCCACAGAAGCGAGGTCCCATCTATTGTTGGTCAAATCCAACTTGCTCAGAGTTGAAAGAAGCACAGACAAGATTACACATTCTCCAAAAAGAGATTTATTAAACTGTGGGTGCAGCCTTGGGGGGCAACTTTGCAGCTGCGACCTGGGGAAACAAAACAAAATACATGATTTAGTGCTGCAGATTTGTTCATAGGTTGTGCCAGTGAGTAAATAAGCTCTTGATCTAACAAAGTAATAAGGCCCTCGTCACACTGGCACAAGCTTGAGGACATAGACTTCACTACAACACGCCAGAAACGCCAGTCATGTTGGTGAGAGCACGACATACCTAGCTCCTTGAGAAAAAAAAAAAAAAAAAAACTTTCTTAAGCCATCAAAAACACCACAGGGGGAAGCCAAGCGAGCCGATCGATGACACCACCACATAGCAGCAAGGGGGGGCCAGGTTAGCTCATCTAAATTCAGCTCGTTACAAAGGATCAACAGGGAGAAGCTGCACCCTACAGTGGATTCAGTCAGCATGAAATTCCCTCTGCTCGTTTACCCTTGGACTGTCACACCGTTGTTCCTCTTAGGCAGACTCAGATTGCTGCCAACATGGGCTAAGCTGCGGTTTGTTTTTACCACCGCAAAAAAACAAAACCCTAAGACTGACACTTATGAAGGCTGCGGAGCAAAGTTAGAGAATAATTCTAGACCAAGGACTGCTGGCTGAATTCAAAGGCAGGTTGCATGCTTGGGCAACACTGTGCTAATGCTCTCATTACATGCAGTGTCTGGGATGTTCTACCATCAAAGTGCAGGGGGACATGTTTAAAGTGATGAAACAAACGTACTTTTGCAACAAAATGTTATTCTACTTTTTAGTTAAGGCCCCACAGGCCTTATACGGTGAGGTACAAGTAGGCAGTACCCTGGTCCTGGGGAAATTGGGGCCATTAAGCCTTTATTCAAGCCAAGCAAATTCTCTCATGGTCCCGATTTAACTTATTTGTTTTGACGTTTGTCTGGAACAGGCCTACACAACCCAAGGGCTCCCCAGAAGCAAGATAACCAAACCCTGCTGGTGTGGTAAAGAGAAGTGCCTCACCTGGCCAGCAATCCTGTCCAGATCTCTGGTTCCCTGGGCGGTTAGTCTGCGACCACTGTGAGAGAGAAGAGGTTCAGTCAGCAACAGCACAAATTAACACACCTCCAAACTAACGGATCAACTCCATTCAGTACATCAACACAGCAAAGACTACATCAACATTCCTTATACAGGTCAACGGACAACACCAGAGACGGGAACACTTAGGCAATGACATCACTAAACAACCGCCATAGGATGAAATGTGCCCAGCCTAAGGCAGAAATTGCTACAAAACTTCGAAATCAATTAAGAAATCTGATCGAGCCTGCTCAGATCACAATAGTTATGTTCGAGATTTCATGCAAATTAAATAATCAAAACTAAAGAAATTGAGCACATGTAAGATGCTTTGTCTGTATACGGTTGTGTTCAGTAGGCACAAAATGGGTTCAACAAAAACTTATTTTTCAGTTTCAACACATTTAGTCTTTGTTAGGCGCAGCATGCAAACTGAACTTAAAATCCTTAACCCAGTGGTGATCTGGGACCAGGACTGGGTGATGTAATAAAAAAAGTCCATATCTGGTGTTTCACTCTGTTCTCAGTAGAAATGTAGGATCCACTTGCTTTACCCAATGCTAACCATAAGGACCAATGAGAACGCAGACCTTGGATCAGTGTGTAGGGACAATATTCTAATCAGCATGGTTCTACTCACCCGTTGGGGTTCTTCTCCACCATCTTGAGAAGCTCGAGGGCCTGCAACACCTTGCGGGCCACGTTTTTGGAGCCTACGCTGAAGTGGGCGGGGCACACACCGTTCCTCTGGCGACCACCGTAGATCTTGGTCATGGAGCCCACACCGGCACCCCCTCGGAGGTACAGGTGACGCACTGTGGAAGCTGGGAGGGAGCAGAGGGGAACAAAATGAGAATTTGGGTCTAAACCAATGTCAATAACAGCTTGTAGCTACCAAACTAGACTAATGGCCTGAGAAAACAGGTAGTCCTAAAGGGAAGAATGTCATGGGGTGTCAATGCTTAAAATCGTACCAGCTCTGGTGTAGAACCAGTTCTCATCACCGGGGGCCAGCTCCTTGTGTTTGGCCAGCTTGACAATGTCCACCCAATCTGGGACCTTCAGCTTTCCTGACCTAGAACAGGAAAAGCATACATTACTCATTCAGAAAAGCTCAGTGCATTACTGAGCAAGAATTCAACAAGGCTTCACTTGTATGCGACTACATATGCTTATATTTATGAACTGTGTGGAAACCTCACTTCTTCAGGAAAGCCGACAGGGCACGGACAAACTCCTGCTGGTTGACATCTTTCACTGTGACACCAGGCATCTGCGAGAGGAAGAGGAGAACTTCAGTATGAGGTACAGCGCATGAATGATGACTATGCAGACTGCAACTAATGTCCTGGGTAGATTGAGGTCCTGAGAACATTCAATATGTAGCCTAACTACTCACGTAACTAACTAGTTATATAATGTGCAGACGATAGGATGACGCGATTGCCCCAATAATCAGAAAACAATTAATCGAATGATTGCAAGTGTCTATACACTACTATCGGTAACTTTCCTGCAAACCACACATCTAACTAATTAACCAACCAATTGGGTGATGAACTGCTTATTATGCAGGCAACCAACGTTAGTGTGCTAGCTAATTATATAGTTCGCTACCTACCTTCCTGTCTTGACAGTTGCGATGGAAAACATGAACACTCGTGATAATGAATCCCTCATACTGTGCATAATCTTAAATTATCTTAAGGACAATTAAAGCAAATAACTGATAACATCAAGACCAAACGTTTGTTGAACTAACCAGCTCACCAACTAACTGGCATGTGATGGTAGTTAGCTAACTAGCTGGAGTTGGTCGTAACGCCATCAATGAACCTCGGTATAAGCACAGACATGTAACTACATCAGAAATTCGAGAGAAATCCAGACAGTTAAACAGCCGACGAGCGTAATACATTCAAGTGGAAGACAACGTTAGCGCAGATAAGATAAGTATCCTCTAAAATGGACATACTAAAACGCGAAATGTTTAGGCCTCAATGAAGAGGCATGGGGGCAGCCATCACTGGATGAGTGCCGCATGCAACTTCATATTTTCTAAATAATCTACACGACTCTGTGCTTTCTGGAAAACCCGGTATATGTTCATTGATTGTTTAATGTATACGCGGTCAGTTACGGGAGAATAATTATCACGAAAATGTCATACATTTGGTCAAGTAAGGCCAGAGAACAAACATCCTATTACCTTGCTTGTGGACAGCGAGAGGAAGAGGGTAAGACGGGGTTTCCAGCCCGTGTTAAAACAGGCAGATCGCGTTCGTTCTCGCGAGATATGACCTCACCCTGTACGTTGGTATTTTCATCGCAAGATGCCCTGTTGATGAATTTCTAGCCCAATCAGAGTAAAACCTGATGCATTTCAAAAGAGCATGCGGTGCTCGAGGTTTAATTGTGAAATTGTCTGCAAAAGAAGAAGCACATGCCCTGGTGCAACAATTGGAATCAATTAGCAGTTTTTTTGTGGAATATGGAAGTAATTTTTGAATGCAGCAATAGGATACTAATGTTACTATAGTCTTCACATTGAATGCAATAACCAGGGTGCGCTATTTCAAAATTATGTTTTTATTATAATAATCTTGTGAATTATCACGTCAGTATTTCAAGATCTGTAAAATGCATTGTAACCATATCTTCTCCTTTTTTTCTTCTTTTTTTAGGGGGTAGATCAGCTTTAATATTGCAGATAGATTGTGGCTTACCTTAATGTAATTGTCTGCATCATTTCCAATCCCCCACTATTTGTTTTGTAAATATATACAGTACCAGTCAAAAGTTTGAACACATCTACTCATTCAAGGGTTTTCTTTATTTTTACTATTTTCTACACTATATAATAATAGTGAAGACATCAAAACTATGAAATAACACATATAGAATAATGTAATAACCAAAAAAGTGTTAAACAAATCAAAATGTATTTTATATTTGAGATTCTTCAAAGTAGCAACCCTTTGCCTTGATGACAGCTTTGCATATTCTTGGCATTATCTCAACCATCTTATATGGGGTAGTCACATGGAATGCATTTAAATTAACAGGTGTGCCTTGTTAAAAGTTAATTTGTGGAATTTCTTTCCTTCTTAATGTGTTTGAGCCAATCAGTTGTGTAGTGACAAGGTAGGAGTATTATACAGAAGATAGCCCTATTTGGTAAAAGACCACGTCCATATTATGGCAAGAACAGCTAAAATAATCAAAGAGAAACAACAGTCCATCATTACTTTAAGACATGAAGGTCAGTCAATCTGGAAAATATAAATAACTTTGAACGTTCCTTCAAGTGCATTCGCAAAAACCACCAAGTGCTATGATGAAACTGGCTCTCATGAGGACCGCCACAGGAAAGGAAGACCCAGAGATACCTCTGCTGCAGAGGACAAGTTCATTAGTGTTACCAGCCTCAGAAACTGCAGCCCAAATTAATGCTTCACAGAGTTCAAGTAACAGACAAATCTCAACATCAACTGTTCAGGCCTTCATGGTCGAATTGCTGCAAAGAAACCACTACTGAAGGACACCAATAAGAAGAAGAGACTTGCTTGGGCCAAGAAACACGAGCAATGGACACCGGTGGAAATCTGTCCTTTGGTCTGATGAGACGCAGAGTTGATGAACAGATGATCTCTGCATGTGTAGTTCCCACTGTGAAGCATGGAGTAGGAGGAGGTGTGACGGTGTGGGGTTGCTTTGCTGGTGACACTGTCTGAAATTTATTTAGAATTCAAGGTGCACTTAACCAGTATGGCTACCACAGCATTCTGAAGCGATAAGCCATCGCATTTGGTTTGCACTTAGTGGGACTATCATTTGTTTTTCAACAGGACAATGACCAAACACACCTCCAGGCTGTGTAAGGGCTAATTGACCAAGGAGGAGAGTGATGGAGTGCTGCATTAGATGACCTGACCTCCACAATCACCCGATCTCAACCCAATTGAGATGGTTTGGGATGAGTTGGACCGCAGAGTCATCTCCTTCAAGACTGTTAGAAAAGCATTCCAGGAGAAGCTGGTTGAGAGAATGCCAAGAGTGTTTAAAGCTGTCATCAAGGCAAAGGGTGGCAAGGGTGGCTAAAATATATTTTGATTTGTTAAACACTCTATTGGTTACTACATGATTCCATATGTGTTTTTTCATAGTTTTGATTTCTTCACTATCATTCTACAATGTAGAAAATAGTAAAAATAAAGAAAAACCCTTTAGTAGGTGTGTCCAAACTTTTGACTGGTACTATATATGAAATATATTTTTTTTAAATATATTTCCCTTTATTATTTTCCCCTAACCCTACCATCCCACCCCTAATTGGAGTAATGGGCAACAACACCTAGGCTTCTACTTCCAGATTATGCATACTTTATTAAACCATATCTTATTCTTATGGGATTTCCACAAATAGCCTACTGATAGAGATCATAAGAAAAATCCTTTGAATCCTGCATGTTACAATCGTTCTTTATTTCCCATGGTACATTTCCTCCATGGAAAAACAACAACAATGCCACTTCATTTGTTCTTTGTTATCCTAGAAATAGCCGTTGAAAAATAAATGTACTGCTGCCTGAAACACGGCCCAGTGAACATGGGCTCTTTTCACAGAACAATGCCCAAACCTTTCAGTAGATAAGAGATTGCATTCTCTGTCCCTCTCTTATTCATCTCCATTGTTTATCTCTGTTCATCATCTCGTCCATCTGTACCACTATGTTTACACACATGTTTGAGTGTCTCTCTCCGTGTGTGTGTGTGTGTGTGTGTGTGTGTGTGTGTTAACTATAGCCTTGGTCTTTCTTTACTTATTTACGATGTTTGAGGTGTCCTCCGCACAGCTCGGGTGGAAAGGTTAGCACTGCTTCAACATTGACACAATTGATATGTTTGCATAGACGCGACCAGGAGATAGGTGGGCAGAGAGGGTAGTGACGGTTCATGAATGTGAGTTTATTCTGTCAGTCAGCGCAGAAGAATAAAGAGGAAGAGATAGAGGTAAAGAGCGAGGGAAGGTTTACAGAGGACACCTCAGAACTGTCATAGAATTATATTTACATTTTACATTTACATTTGAGTCATTTGGCAGACGCTCTTATTCAGATATATACATCCTCAACATATCAGGTAATTGGGTCTTTTCTCATTTATTCTACTGTTCTAAATAGCTATATTTTGGTATTTGGTTTTTTATTAGGATCTCCATTAGCTGTTGCGATAGCAGCAGCTACTCTTCCTGGGATCCACAAAATCACCCTTCTGATCTCCATCCATTCTCCATCCATTATATTCTCTATCATCTTTTCTGTCATCCATTGAGCTTCCAACTATCTGATCTAAAGCGCTGGCTGTGTATTGTGGCTGTTAGTCTGTATGCTTGTGTCATCTCTCAATGCTTACTTGATTAACAAAGGTAAATTAATCGCATTGAAAGTGACCAGTCACAGAATCAAACCAAAGACACACACATAAGGTGGAATGAACTCCATTAATTATTTCAAGGCCCACCAAGGAGCAAGACAGGAGACAACAATATCAAGTGATTATGCAGCTTTATAAAACGGTTATTCCAGTCAGTCATAATTATTATGAAAACTGACAACTTGTCGTCTGGATGTCCTGAAAAGGTCAAACTCATTATTCTGAGCAGACAGGTGGCACATTACAGCGCTAAATCTGCTATTTCAATATCCATCCGCTTTGCTTTATTTGAGCCCATTGTTTGAAAATGTTCATAAATTATCTGTCAATCACACTTGAGTAAGTTCACACCAGCGTCTGTCTGTCTGCTGCAGTGTGTATGTGTGTGTTGTTAACGGTCTGTTTTCACAGAGCCTACCTTCACTACACTGTGTTTGCATGTTGCTCACATCCTCAGTGTGAGCGCTCTGTCAGGTCCAGTCTATGCTGACCTTTTCACTCTCCAAGCACGCTTACAGTTCTCCAATACCTATAAAAATATATCTAACAATCTTTCCCCCTCAACTTCCTGCCTCTGCTTCTCCCTTTTAATGTATTTTTCTTCCCACCGCTCTCTTTTCTCAGTCAATCTTTCTCTTTTTGACCCCTCTCTCTCTCTCTCTCTCTCTCTCTCTCTCTCTCTCCATTCTTACCCCCTGCCTTCTCAAACTATTGCCTTTGTCTTGTTATTTTTTATGTTTTATGTTCTTCATTAACAACCTCACCTGGAAGCCTGTTTCAGGGAAAAGAGCCAATTGGGCAATGGTAATAATTAGCTTGGTAGCCATGGTAGGATATCTACTGTTGCGACAAGTGCAGTAGAAACTTTTAATGATCTCTTAGAGATCACCCGATGGACTGGCTGTGTTTCACTCTTGTCTTTCTCTCTCTCTTTCCTCTGCCACCTCCCCCACCCCTTTGTATCTGTCCCCCTCTTAGGTTCAGCCATGGAGCACATGTGGCTGTACTCTGTGAGTCAGTGTGTGGTATCTGTGTCAGTGATCATGGTGAGTGTGAGGATGTCTATGGGTGGTGGTGGGATCGAGGAGGATGGAGGAGGCCAGGGAGTAGGTGGTCATTCACGGAGCGGGAGTGTTTCTGCCTGCCTGAAGTTGTGTCTGGGCTGGGTGGGGGCAGTGGGGGGTGCAGTGGGGGTCCCTGTCACTGTGCTGCTGAACCTGAGGAGTCCCCAGTGCCTGTACACCTGCCTCACCCTGGTGTGCTGTCCTCTGCTGGTCAGGCAGTTCACTGTCTGCCTGCTGCTGCTCGTGACCCTCGACTCCCACCTGAAGCACCGCATGGGGAGCAGGTGAGTCCGAGAGAGAGGGGGTAAAAAGCTAAATCAAGTGCACCTGAAAGAATTTGCCAAATTTTCACAGGACTGCACTCTAGACCAGGGGTATTCAACCAGAGGTCCACGAAAAAAAAAATATATTTTTAAGAAAAACATATATATTTTTAAGAAAAACATATATATTTTTAAGAAAAACATATTTTTTTTAAGAAAAACATATATTTTTTTAAGAAAAACATATTTTTTAAAGAAAAACCTTTATTTTTTTAAGAAAAAAAATATATATTTTTAAGAAAAACATATATATTTTTTAAGAAAAACAAACCAAAAAGTGGAACAAATATATATTTCTATGAATAACACTAGCAACAACAGAATACACTATTTTATTATACATGCATACTGTAGAAAAGAGGAGAATATCTTCTTTCTAATGATGATGTCTTTACTTCTCAACCCCTAATATTGAGCAAATTACACTAATTGGAGCTCACAACACTCACTGGCAGGGATGGGCAAAAATGGCTATTTACAAAATACCATAAAGATCAATGTATCAAAGTAAACTTCAAAATAAGTTTGAAATGTATTTAATTAAAAAAAATGTATTTCATATTTTCTAATACAGAAATACATACAGTCGTGGTCAAAAGTTTTGAGAATGACACAAGTATTGGTCTCCACAAAGTTTGCTGCCTCAGTATTGATGATGGCAATTTGCATATACTCCAGAATGTCATGAAGAATGATCAGATGAATTGCAATTAATTGTAAAGTCCTCTTTGCCATAAAAATGAACTTAATCCCCCAAAAACATTTCCACTGCATTTTAGTCCTGCCACAAAAGGACCAGCTGCCATCATGTCAGTGATTGTCTCGTTAACACAGGTGAGAGTGTTGACGAGGACAAGGCTGGAGATCACTCTGTCATGCTGATTGAGTCAGAATAACAGACTGGAAGCTTTAAAAGGAGGGTGGTGCTTGAAATCATTGTTCTTTGCACAAAAAGGGCTTCACAGGCAAAGATATTGCTGCTAGTAAGATTGCACCTAAATCAACCATTTATCGGATCATCAAGACCTTCAAGGAGAGATGTTCAATTGTTGTGAAGAAGGCGTCAGGGCGCCCAAGAAAGTCCAGCAAGCGCCAGGACCGTCTCCTAAAGTAGATTCAGCTGCATGATCGGGGCACCACCAGTGCAGAGCTTGCTCAGGAATGGCAGCAGGCAGGTGTGAGTGCATCTGCATGCACAGTGAGACGAAGACTTTTGGAGGATGGCCTGGTGTCAAGAAGAGCAGCAAAGAAGCCACTTCTCTCCAGGAAAAACATCAGGGACAGACTTATAGTCTGCAAAAGGTACAGGGATTGGACTGCCTTTTGATTGTTGAATCCCCTTTCTGATTGTTTGGGCCATCCGGAAAACACCTTGTCTGGATAAGACAAGGTGAGCGCTACCATCAGTCCTGTGTCATGCCAACATTAAAGCATCCTCACACCATCCATGTGTGGGGTTGCTTCTCAGCCAAGGGAGTGGGCTCACTCACAACTTACCTAAGAACAAAGCCATGAATAAAGAATGGTACCAACACATCCTCAGAGGGCAACTTCTCCCAACCATCCAAGAACAGTTTGGTGACGACCAATGCCTTTTCCAGCATGATGGAGCACCTTGCCATTAGGCAAAAGTGATAACTAAGTGGCTCGGGGAACAAAACATTGACATTTTGGGTCCATGGCCAGGAAACTCCCCAGACCTTAATCCCATTGAGAACTTGTGGTCGATCCTCAAGAGGCGGGTGGACAAACAAAAACCCACAACTTCTGACAAACTCCAAGCATTGATTATG
Source organism: Thymallus thymallus (assembly GCA_023634145.1). Classification (NCBI taxonomy): domain Eukaryota; kingdom Metazoa; phylum Chordata; class Actinopteri; order Salmoniformes; family Salmonidae; genus Thymallus; species Thymallus thymallus. The sequence continues at coordinate 16,096,063 of CM042416.1, forward strand.
CAAGAATGGCCTGCCATCAGTCAGGATGTAGCCCAGAAGTTAACTGACAGCATGCCAGGGCGGATTGCAGAGGTCTTGAAAAAGAAGGGTCAACACTGCAAATATTGACTCTTTTCATAAACTGAATGTCACTGTCAATGTAAGCCTTTGACACTTATGCAATACTTATAATTATACTTCAGTGTACCATAGTAACTACTGACATAAAGATCTAGGAACACGGAAGCAGAAAACTTTGTGGAGACCAATACTTGTGTCATTCTCAAAACTTTTGACCACGACTGTATGTAAGTAGCCAGGCCTGAACAGCAACAACATTCTCAGTAACGGTTACAGAAACATTTTACTTGCTATGACTGTGATATGCTGTTGTTTATCTATCTTAGTTGAATGCACTGACTGCAAGTCACTCTGGATAAGAGTGCTAAATGTACTGTATGTGAAAATTAACCAAAATTAACAGCAAAGCACACTGGGTATTATTATTGGCGTATCTGACATAGGCTTTGAAAGGTACGGGTCACAGAAAGTGCCGCTGGTTGCTGGTAAGCTTTCTTGACTTGGATATAATTTTTTGACAACACGTTTTACCAGCTAAACAGTTACTTTTAGCAAAAATGTGGTTGGAGTTACCTTTGACTAGCTAATAGGCTATGTTAGAGTTTATACTTCCAATCATAATGTGGGGAGGTCAAAATAATACAAACCTATCTACCAAATCTATTCATTTAAAAATGTTTGTTAATGTTAATAATCTCCTTGCCATTATCATTCACCTGATGATAAGGCAAGATGTGCAAAACATTTTTTGTGGTTAACATATGATGGGGGTCCCTGGGTCGCCAGTTTGACTCGGCGGGAGTCCCTGGTCAAAAAAGGTTGAATAGCCCTGCTCTAAACCATCAATGCATGCTGGCTTCATTTGATCCCTCCTCTCTCTCTCTCCGTTTCAGGTACAGTTCCCTGGTGACATGTCGGCGTGCCCTGTGGGTGGTCCTGCTGTGCTGGGTGGCCTCTGTCCTCTCCTCCTTTGCCCAGTTCATCGGCTGGAATGTCCTGGACACCTGGGGAGGGGCTGAGGGATTGCTGGATGGGCTAGGGCTGGACGGCATCCCCCCAGGCAACTGGACCTCCTCTCCTCCCCCTCCTGCTCCCCCCAAGTACAACCAGGGTCGCTCTGTGATCGGGAAGTACCTCCCTTACGGCGGATTCCTGTCCAAGTTCTATGTGGAGGATCTCCATAACTTCACCTACGCAGAGATCCATGGGAGCCACTGGGGGGTGTGTGCCCCCGACACTGTCCTCAGCCCCCAGTTCCTGGTCTATGTTTATGGGGTGACCGTCTTCCTACTCCCCCTAATGGGCCTGCTGGCCATTTATCTAGACCTGGTCTGTGTGATGCCCAGACAGGACCCTGATGGCTCTGGCCCCCCAAAACGCCACTCTCCCCGTGCCCGCTCTCTGGGCCTCTCCCTCTGCCTCCTGGTCCTCCTGTGCCTGCCCCTTCACATCACCCACTCTCTCCTGCTTTTCTCCCCAGGCACACTTCCCCCGACCTGGGCTTTCCCGCTGGTCTCGCTCCTGTCGCAGCTCTATGGTCTGGTGCCCCCTATCCTCTTCACCATTCCCATACAACGGGTGGGGGCCGAGCAGGCACCCCTGCCTCTGCCCCACCTGGCCCCCACAGGGGGTAAGGCGATGGGCAGAGCCCTGTGTTCAGCTGTGCAGAGGGCGTCCTGCTCACTCAAAGGGAGGCTGTGCCCAGATGTGTGTGTGTAACATGTAACTGGAAAACAGGGAAGGTGCGTGTGTAAAACTGTAGTTACAACACCAGCATTTCCATCTCATATGTGATAATTCACTTTCTTAGGCTCTGTTTACACACATATCCAATATGGTAATACTTCGAAATTGCTGATCATCCAATTTCCATGGAAGTTTGTCCACAAACATAAGTTCCAATCATTATGTGTAAACAGGGCCATGCATCATTGTGTAATTCACAAGGAGCTTCTTTGTGTATGTATCCCCATATATATTCATCAACCTGTCAGTAACACACACTAGACATTCATTTGTTTTTCACACACGTGCTGTTTAATTATTGAGTCTCATATCAAATGTCACTAACCAGGCTTCCATTCAAACTTTTTATGCGAGTAAAGTACATGTTGGTTAAAAAATGTCAAGACCTGATGGAAACAGCTAATTTGTGAAGCAAGGTGATGAGCTTGATAATCCTTTACAATAAATATCGAGGGTCTTATTCTGCCATTTGACAAATACAAATAATCTTGCTCTTTCGTCCATAATAATCTCATAAACTACACTGTGTCTGCGGACTGTTGTCTAGGGTGCAAGTGCCATGACCAGAGTGGGCCATTTACTATATAAAGCAAAATAATTTGTTACAAAACCATCAGTACAGTTGAAAATGCGATGAAAACCCATTTAAATTACGTTGTATTGAGTACATGGGAATTGAACTGCAAAAGTTATTTTTATGTGCACTACATCATCACACACAGCCCTTTATCTGCAACAAGTACATTTGTTGGAAACACATCTCTGCTGGGTAAATGGTTTTATGCAGATTTTAGAATATTCACACAAAAATCTCTCACCAGTTGGATGGAAACTTAGCTACTGAGAGAGTAAATATCACGCAGCAGACTTCTAATCTCACACTGATCCAGAACTAAGCCTGGGACTAGATCAGGATCTGTCTGTATTGTAACATGCCTGCTGCTGCTGCTGCTGCTGCTGCTGCTGCTGCTGCTGCTGCTGCTGCTGCTGCTGCTGCTGCTGCTGCTGCTGCTGCTGCTGCTGCTGCTGCTGCTGCTGCTGCTGCTGCTGCTGCTGCTGCTGCTGCTGCTGCTATAGATCTTGCTTTGATCATGTTTAATTAAACAGGCAGTAACAACAGCACGGTATATCCGGAGATGACCTCATATTGCAGAGACACATAATTATGCCGTTTGACACGGTCTTCATGGCTGTTTTGATTAACTGTAAATATAATACTCTCCTTAAATAAAAGGCCTTGCTCTAACTAATTGGATTGTTCATCTTCTGGCCATGTTGGTGTGAAATGTTACTCGGGGGGGGGGAGTCAGGCATCTTGCCTTCTTTAACACATTTATGTGCTCTTTCTCTCTCTCTCATCTTATTAAGCAGGTTTGTCTCTCTCCCTCTCCCCCCTCCCTCGAATTCTCTCTCTTTATGCTCTTCTCTCTCTAACACTTGCACACACACACTCTGTTCTTCTCTTCTCTCTTTTCTCTACATACCGGTAACTGCCAAAATAAAGGAAACACTTGAGTAAATGAGGGATACAAAGTATATTGAAAGCAGGTGCTTCCACACAGGTGTGGTTCCTGAGTTAATTAAGCAATTATCGTCACATCATGCTTAGGATCATGTAAAAGAAATGCCAAGTTGACCATTATTTGAAAGAGGGGTCTCAAAGGAGCATAGAGGGTTTAAAGGAAGTCTCTCAGTCACCAGATCTCAACCCAATTGAACACTTACGTGAGATTCTGGTGCAGCTCCTGAGACAGTATTTTCCACCACCATCAATAAAACACCAAATTATGGAATTTCTTGTGGAAGTATGGTGTTGCATCCCTCCAATACAGTTTCAGAAACATTCAGAATCCATGCCAAGGTGCATTGAAGCTGTTGTGGCTCGTGGTGGCCCAACACCCTATTAAGACACTTTATGTTGGTGTTTCCTTTATTTTGACAGTTACCTGTACATCGTCATACATCAATCTGTCATCTCTACCGGTCTATTCCCAAACCCCACCCTAAGATCTTCACAAAAACATCTCTCTCTGCCTGGAACACATTATTGATGGAGAGCAGTTCTGGCTTGGGTGCCCATTTAATTGTTCCGTCTGCCTGAGCGCACAGTCTTTCCTGATTACGCTGTGCTTCTCTAACCGCTGCCCACCGACCGACACACTCACCCACTTCAATCAATGGCTGGGACCACAATGGCACAGCACGGCCTGATGCACCACTAAGGTCATTACCAGAGAACAGAGGCCACTACGGTCACCTTAGTACCATTCACAGAGGCAAACTGGGGCCACCATTACTGCTAGCACTTCCTATTTCACAGTGCTGGTATTTACCTGGTATTGGGTAGGAAATTATGTGGTAAGAATGTGTTCTTTAATGGTACTTCCGTGAGAAAATTTGGAAAATACCTGGTCTAATGGTGAAACAAATAAGTAATTAATTGGTTATTTCTGTACGTATCCATTGGTTAATATAACACTCAACCTACAATGGTGCTTGTAATGTACTAATGGTATATAATGTTTATGACGGTAGGCTATCATAGGAAAGCGATATGCCTGTCATAACAGACCATGACACGTCATATAACAGAAGAAATATTGATATGAACCTGTTACAGTACATTAATCAGCTAAATATGAATGTTTTATGCTTCACATCAGTGTTATGTGACAGGGTATCATTCTCTGATCATAGGTTTAGATGGACTGAGACATCCTCATGACAGTGTTCTAGAACACGATCGTTATAGAACAAGCCATTCTAGTTTTTGAGCACTACTGGATGAAGTCAGGCTCTGATGGCTACTTCAAGTGATGTGTCACCCACCAATTGCTACATGAGGTTTGAGTGTCATTATTTCAGCTAACCTGGGGATGTGTTCTGGACGTGGTGTCTATTGTTCTAGCGCCTACAGTGTTGGCTCGCGTCAGCTGGTACAGGCTAGTATAGCCCATGCTCCTGGTGAGTCCATTACTTTGATTGCCGTTTGACAATCTGTCTTTATGACAGCCTACTGTGGAGCCTTATCGTCGATAGAAGACAAACACATCGATCCATCACACAGCGACCTCCAGCAGCTTTTAAATCCAGCCTCACACGCAGATGGACAAGTTGAGTGCTTCTTGTCAGAATGGGGTATTGATTGCATGGAACGAGTGGGGGGTTGGCATCATATTTTTCTGTGCATCTGACTTGACTGTCCTTTTGCCTCTCTCTGTTCCGCTCTCTCTCTGTTCCTCCCTCTCTCTCTCTCTCTGTTCCAATCTCTTTCTGCATCTCTTCCCATGATTCATTAGCACAGTCATGGAGCCGTCTGTTTGTTGTTTATTCTCTTTTTCAGCCCCTCGTCTGTTACAGCTCTTCCTAGCATTTCTTTCCTCTCTCCCTGCCTGGGTTTTTATCTTCGTACATTTGTCTCTCTATTCCCTATTGATGTTGTCATCTGCTGTGTCTCCTCTCCTCTCACCGTGTTTCAGAACATTTCTAATTAAAGAGGACACGTCTGAAAACAGACTCGTCTCCAGGTGTTATTTTTGAAGTATTTTTTTATTTTGTCGTGCTTTGTATCTTTCCCCTATAAAGAAATAGTTAGCTATATCAACAGCGACACGTGGACTATAAAATAACCAGTAGTGAAATACGAGAAGAAGAGACAAACAGGAACAGGATACGGAGATAGAAAGAACTAGGGAGACAGAGTAAAAGAGAAGAAGAGACAGAGTAAGGGAGAAGAAGAGACAAACAGGAACAGGATACGGAGAACTAGAGAGACAGAGTAGAGAGAATAGTGAAAAGACTGCCGTTTCTATAGAATAACCAAAAACAACAAACATGGGAGGTGTACAGTTATAACATTTACAATAATAATAACAATCATAATAGTCCAAATAAAAACAATCATTAATTTAAAAATATCAATAAGACCTCAGGTATTTCATAAAGACAAATGAAACATTTTTATTTCATATTTTCTTTTTATCACTGGACAGTAGTTTGCTTGTTTTTGTAACTCTAGACTAATAATGTGTTAGTATAGTAGCTTCATAATGCGTTCAATAGTAAACTGTTTTTTTTCTCAATTTCTTAAAAGATTCATTTAAGTTATCTTGCTGTTTACATTTTTATACAAATACAAGAATTCAGAGATATGTATGTGTGTATGTGTATGTGTATGTGTATGTGTGTGTGTGTGTGTGTGTGTGTGTGTGTGTCTGTGTGTGTGTGTATGTGTGTGTGTATCTGTGTGTGTGTGTGCATGGCATTCAGAAAAATATCCATCATGTATTTTTCCTTATTCATTACTTTCCTTTCACTCATTTCTTTTCTCTTTAAGACTTTTTAAATGTTTTATCCCTTTAAGGGCATTTTAAAATAATTACGCTTTTCCTTAAAGTGTCACGTCAACTTATGTTCCCTTTCTTCTAACTCACGAAAGGTTACTGGCACTAATCCTTTCATTATTGGCCAACAATAGAGGAGAGATAAAGACAGACAGACACAGACAGACAGACAGACAGACAGACAGACAGACAGACAGACAGACAGACAGACAGACAGACAGACAGACAGACAGACAGACAGACAGACAGACAGACAGACAGACAGACAGACAGACAGACAGACAGACAGACAGACAGACAGACAGACAGACAGACAGACAGACAGACAGACAGACAGACAGACAGACAGACAGACAGACAGACAGACAGACAGACAGACAGACGGAGGGAGGGAGGGAGGGAAAAGAAGAGGACGAGACAGAGAGGTGAATAGAGAGGGAGGGGGCGAAAGAGTGAGGAAATTCAAAGAAGAGTGAGTAGTCATTCATAACAGGAAGGTTTCTAAATTACCCAGAAAACATCGGCAGGCTCCCCAGTGCGGACGGCAAATACAATACCTGGGTCGTCAGCAGAATTGACAGGGTAGTTCAGAAATACTTTAAGAGACTTTCAGGGTAACACTGTAATGTTGTCAAATAATTATAGATGAGTTGTTCTCTGTTGGCTGATGTGCTTTGGCAATTTTAAGTAATCAAATTGAGCATTCAAACTCAATAGCTTCTGGAAACCATACCCACCCCACCTGTTTGTGCCAGTTATGGATCAAACATTTTGGACATTGATGTTTTTTTCTCTTTCGCCTTTCTACATCTCTCTCTCCCTCCCTCTCTATCCAATTACCACAGGGAAGGAAAGTGCTGAGGCTCTCTTTCTTGTTATCGCTTCTCTCTATCAAAATAATTACCCTATTATTACTTTTCCCTTTCTCTGTCTCTTTCTTTTTCTCTCTCTCCTTCATCCTCCCTCGCTCCCTCGCTAACTTGCTCCCTTACTCCTTCCTCCAGTACACCTACAGTATGGCACAGTTGTAATGTAAGGGCTGGACGGAGTCGTCTCTCTTTCAGTCTCTGTTCTGGTCTGTGTTGTGGTCTGTGTTGTGGTCTGTGTGCGGTAGTATTACAGTCGATTCAGAAGGCCACCCGTCATGGCGTGTTGGGGAGAGGGGTGTGGGTTTTGGGGATGGAGTCTACAGCAGGTACTCCTTCTTGCCCTGACTGGCATCATTCCCGTTGAGGAAAGCCTCCTGGACCTCCCCGTGCTCGTCCAGCCCACTGGCCTCATGGGTAAGATACGAACCTGGGAGAGGGAGAATGAACAGAGAGAGAAAAGAGGAGAGAGGGAAAGAGAGAGAGAGGCAGAGAGAGAGGATGCAAAAAGACAGAGGGGAGAGGAGGAAGAGAGAGAGAGTCATAGAGAGAAAGAGGAGGCAGAGAGAGAGAGAACGAGTGAGAGATAAAGAGAGAGAAGGTTGTGCGGGAGACAAGAGATTAAGGTTGTGCAGAGAGGGAGACAGAGATGAAGGGGTGTGGAGGTTAGTTGTGACAGAGTAATATAATCCTTGGGACATTCAGTGAACCCATCAAAGCAATCTTTACCATATTGTTGAAGTCCTACCTGTGATTAATTATTAGTTCAGTTAGAATTAGGTCAGTACCAATTAAGTATAGGCTCCCGGGTACGATATGAGCCTGACAGAGGGAGAGGGGGAAAGGAGAGGGAGGGCCAAGCATGGTGCAAATAGAGAAAAGGAGGGGCGGAGGCATAGAGAGAGAGAGGGAGAGAGAGAGAGAGAGAGAGAGAGAGAGAGAGAAGGATGGTGGGGAAGTTAGCTACGGTAGAGTAATATAATAATAAGAGAAAGTCAAACTATCAAACTAAATTCTTGAATTTCCTGATCAGTTCAGACACAGACACAGATTAAGTCTAGTCATGGATTAAAAAGCAATTTCAATCCTTTGAGAATACTTTTTAGTCCAGGAGTAGGTTTCATTTGTATCTGGGAAATCTGCCCAACAAGCCCAATCATGTTCAAGCTGACGTATCACTGCAGGAGCCAATGGTAGTCTCTTTGTTGATAGTCTGTCTGGTCAAGGCTTTGATTGGCACACTGGCAGCCACAGCAGGACAGAGACAGGGCCCTAACAGTGCTGTCTCTGCTCACTGATAGGTTTTAATGGCTCTGTCTATTTGCTGATTGGCATTCTGGCTGTATGGCCCCTCCCCTGGTCTCCAAGGTTCTATTCCCGGATAACTTTATTGGCACTGAAGGAGGAAGCAGGGGGCTGCCAGAGGCTGTTAAAATGATGGGGGAGCGTGGGTAACTGAGTTTGTTTTTATTGAAGGGCCCTGATACAGTAAACCATAGGTGTCATTAAACAACATGGCCGTGCCTACATTTCCCACCAACCCCCCTGGCTAAGATACAAGGTATTTTGTCATGTCCTTTTCCTCCTCATCCCCCTTTCTCATTCCATCCATTTGTGTTCATCTTTTCTAGACTCTATATCATTCACTGAGACAGATATTGTTTCTACATATTTCTACAGATAAAGCGAAGTGAGACGTGACCATTGAGAATTCATGGTAATCTCACCTTTAACATTTCAATAGTGTGAATGTCAAGTGTGTGTGTGTTTGTGTGCGTGCTCATGCATACATGCGTGTGTTACCTTTCTGTCGGACAGAGCACCAGATGGTGACGATGAGAACACAGATGACAGTGAAGACCAGCAGAGCCAGGACGCCCCCTATCACAGCGTACGGTACTGCACTGTGGGTCTCAATCACTGCACCGGGGTCTGAGAGGGAGGGAGGGGGAGGAAAGAGAGAACAAGTATTACATCAAAGTCTGTACATCACTGAACGGAGAGATCATCTACGGTATCTTCCACCATACCTGTATTATCACCCACAGAACACTGGAGAACGAAGGAGGAGAATTGGAAGAGCTCAGACCAATAAGAGAACAGAGCTTCGGTATACAGAGAGCACTTTGAGTCAGAGCCATGTCTGTGTTTACACCACAGCCACTCTCATAATGAAGAAGAAGAGTTTCATACAGGCTGGAGTGAAAATGTGACACCTGGAAGAATAGTTTGTGTGTGTGAATACATTGTGGCAACCCTGCTGCCCAGGAGACAAGGACACAGAGGAATGGTCCAATGACTCTACCAGACTGGAATTAAAACAGGGATCATTAGCACAATGATAACAAAAGAACACTTCCACAGAGAGGTGGAGGACGGAGGAAGAAAAAAGAGGAGGAGAGAGCAAAGACGACTGACAAATGAGCAAATTAGAAAGTGTGTGTGTCGGTCTATCTATCAGTGCGAGCATGTGGAAGACAGAAGAAGAAAAGAGAGAAGTGTGTGTTCCAAGAGTCTGCCGAAGCAATATTTCATGACGGATGAAAAATTATGCTCTGCCTTCCCATGGTGCATTTCTCTCCCTCGCTGTGCCCAAAGCTCGGTGGGTAATGAGTGACAGTATAAAGGAGCCTGTACTTCTCCCTACGCGCCCAATAACACTCCCGCATCGCTCTCTCTGACATTCAAACACGAGGCACAGCAGGTGCACACCTCCTCACTGTCAGAGAAAGCAGAATAATGCCCTGCTCCCCCTGCTTCATCTATCCCCCTGAGAGATAGAGAGAGAGGGAGAGAGAGAGAGAGGATGAGGGGGAGAGACATAGTGAGGATGAGGGACGGAGGGAGAGAGAGAGAGTGAGAGAGAGAGAGTGAGGATGAGGGGGAGAGAGAGAGTGAGGATGAGGGGGAGAGAGAGAGAGTGAGGATGAGGGAGAGAGAGATAGGATGAGGGGGAGAGAGAGACAGAGTGAGGATGAGGGGGAGAGAGAGAGGCAGAGTGAGGATGAGGGGGAGAGAGAGAGAGAGAGAGAGGATGAGGGGGGAGAGAGTGAGAGAGTGAAGATGAGGGGGAGAGAGAGAGACAGAGAGAGAGGGGATGAGGGGGAGAGAGAGAGAGATATGATGAGGGGGAGAGAGAGAAAGAGAGAGAGAGATGATAATGATGAGGGAGAGAGAGAGAGAGAGAGAGAGAGAGAGACAGAGGACACACACATCTAAGAGATCCAGGTGATGTCCCTCTGTTCTGTGTGATGACAGACACTTACTCACAGTGGGAGACAGAGAAGCAGCTTGGCTTAAATGCCCTGCCATTGTGCTCTAGCCAAAAGTGACATAAGTGGTTGCTTAGGACCCGAGAAAAAAAAAAAAACCTCTCATCATATCTCTTCTTCCCTGTCTTACAGCTTCTCTCTACCTCTCTCTAAAAAATAACAGTTTTCGATTTCGGTTTCGATTATTTGGGTTGAATGCTGAAACAACACAAAAATAAAAACATTAATAAAAAGTCCCATGATGGTAGTGTCTACCTATTACTGCTAATCACTTATTAACCATCATTTATTCACATTACTTTAATAAAATATTTCAGTTGTTGTGTATATTACATTTGCTTTATTTGACTTTATTATTTCTTTCAAAGTCATAAGGAATACTTTTATGACTGCTGAATACAAACTATCAATCACTTAGATCATGTATTTTCAGGTAGAGATACCTCGGTAAACAACAGTTGCTGTCTATATCCCCTCACGATCGCGCATTCTTCTCTCTTCTGTAGCAGGCGTAAAGGAACCCCAGAACCGACAAGTAGATGTGCAATGGATTATGGCCACATTTTATGCACTAAACTATGTAGAATATTGGCCTGTTGGAAACTACAACTCCCTACTACATTGCACAGTTCAGGGTGGATCTGATTTATCTCTAGAGAAACTGTGCAATGTGCACATTGAACTCACAGAAAAAAAAACTAAATGGAATTCAAATAATTGAACCAAAAATAACTTACTGTTGAGAATAGTAGAATACACAAGGTGCAAGTTCGATTTTGTTTTGTCACTGACAGACACTCAATTAACCATGTCAGCTAACAATTTTTAGACTGGTAAGTTAGTCCAGCCAGTTATCTAAACTTGTAATAATCATGGCCGAAGACCAAACAGGAACGTTTGAGGGGTCCACATTCATTATGTTTGTGACTCTCACTCAGATATAATTAACATTTACATTTTAGTCATTTAGCAGACGCTATTATCCAGAGCGACTTACAGGAGCAATTAGGGTAAAGTGCCTTGCTCAAGGGCACATCAACAGATTGTTCCCCTAGTTGACTCGAGGATTCGAACCAGCGACCTTTCGGTTACTAGCCCAGTGCTCTTAACCGCTAGACTACCTGCTGCCCCGTTCAGCACTGTCTCCACACATATCCTTCCATATGTTCCACTCCATCAACTTGTTTCTGTCTACCACCCACTCATTATCTATCCATTCTACACTCTCTTCTCCCATATCCCTCAATCCCTGCCTGCTGTTCCAGCTATACCTCAGTAAGAGGTGGGCAACAAAGATTGGCTCCCTCTCTTCTAGAATGTGCAGGAAACTGTTCCTCTCCTCCTCACTCCATGACTCAAACCATTGGGTCCAGAGGCCCAGTTGGCACTCAAAAATATTTGGTGGGCTGTCCTTAAGCTGTACTGTATTGAGCACTCGAGGAGGGTACACACAATCACTGGCACAGCTTTCCCCAAAAGGTCCTGCAGAAACCGTTCCCTCGGGGCAGCTCAGGAACCATCTCAATTCGGAAAAGTACAAGATAGGTTCTCTGAGTTGGTAGGCACTAAACCCTGTGGTACTGATGGAAAGTCTGCCAGGCTGGGTGAAGACGAGCTGGACTGTGTGCAGCGCCAACACGGCATAAGCCATGGCAAAATGTTTAGAATTTCAGGAGATTTACTGTAAAACAGCAAAAATGTACAGTTGAAGTCGGAAGTTTACATACACCTTAGCCAAATACATTTCAACTCAGTTTTTCACAATTCCTGACATTTATTCCTAGTAAAAATTCCCTGTTTGGCCCATTCCTCCTGACAGAACTGGTGTAACTGAGTCAGTTATGTAGGCCTCCTTGCTCGCACACGCTTTTTCAGTTCTGCCCACAATTCTTCTATAGGTAAGGTCAGGGCTTTGTGATGGCCACTCCAATACAAGTATGCTTGGGGTCATTGTCCATTTGGAAGACCCATTTGTGACCAAGCTTTAACTTGCTGACTGATGTCTTGAGATGTTGCTTAAATATATCCACATAATTTTCCTTCCTCATGATGCCATCTATTTTGTGAAATGCACCAGTCCCTCCTGCAGCAAAGCACCCCCACAACATGATGCTGCCACCCCCGTGCTTCACAGTTGGGATGGTGTTCATTATGACTCCCCCTTTTTCCGCCAAACATAACGATGGTCATTATGGCCAAAGAGTTCTATTTTTGTTTCATCAGACCAGAGGACATTTCTCCAAAAAGTCCCCATGTCCCCATGTGCAGTTGTAAACCTGTCTGGCTTTTTTATTGCGGTTTTGGAGCAGTGTCTTCCTTGCTGAGAGGCCTTTCAGGTTATGTCGATATAGGACTCGTTTCACTGTGGATATAGATACTTTTGTACCCGTTTCCTCCAGCATCTTCACAAGGTCCTTTGCTGTTGTTCTGGGATTGATTTGATTTTGCACCAAAGGATTAACCAGACTTGTGGAGGTCTACAATTTGTCTGAGGTCTTTGTTGATTTCTTTTGATTTTCCCATGATGTTAAGCAGAGGCACTGAGTTTGAAGGTAGGCCTTGAAATACATCCACAGGTACACCTCCAATTGACTAAAATTATGTCAATTAGCCTATCAGAAGCTTCTAAAGCCATCATTTTCTGGAATTTCCCAAGCTGTTTAAAGGCACAGTCAACTTAGTGTATATAAACTTCTGACCCACTGGAATTGTGATATAGTGAATTATAAGTGAAATAATCTGTCTGTAAACAATTGTTGCTAGAATTGCTTTTGTCATGTACAAAGTAGATGTTCGAACAGACTTCCCAAAACTATAGTTTGTTAACATGAAATCTGTGGAGTGGTTGAAAAATGAGTTTTAATGACTTAAGTGTATGTAAACTTCCGACTTCAACTGTATATATGCCCCATGGCAAAACGAGTAGAACTACAGAAAATGTGCTTTAAAACAGCAAAAATGTATATATGCCCCATGGCAAAATTAGTACAATTGCATGAAATGTTTATAAAATTGAAAAATGTTCTCTCCGCCCCATGGCAAAATGTAGAACTGCAGGAAATGAACTTACAAAACGTACATTTCTCTCTACACTGCCAAGAGGCGAGTCGCAACAAAATCTCGCTTAGGGCCCCCAAAAGGCTAGAGCCGGCCCTATGTGTGTGTATGTGTGTGTATGTGAGTGTGTGTGTACAGTATGTGTTTGTGTGTGTATGTGTGCGTGCGTGCGTGTGCATGCGTGTGTGTCATTCCACCCACAGATCCTTATGTCCCTCATAGAAGTCCTATGGCCGTCCCATCCCTGGGTCTGTACCAATAACACAGTACATGTGTGCTTCCATGCCATGGGACTTACACACTGACACAGCCGCCACACAATCACTGAGTGGCCAGAGCAAAGCATCAGCCAGCCATTGATGAGAGTGGGGGAATGTGTGTGTATGTGTGTGAGAGGGTGTGTGGGAAGGCCAGTCAATGGAAGATTACAGAGGACAAAGGGAATGTAACAGACTGTGAAAAGAAAAGGACAGAAGAGAGGAGGAGAAAAGATGACAGATGCGGTGATGGTGACCATGAAGGAAGGGAAGGATGGAGAGATGGAGAGGAGGAGTGTGTTAAGGGTGAAGGAGGGGTGTACTTTACCTTGGGGGTTCAGTGCATAGCTGGGGGTTAGGATGAGGGTGGTTGGTTGGGAGGTGGCGTGATGGGAGGTGGGAAGGACCATGGTAGTGACAGACACATTCTCTACAACAGACAAGGCAAGGGTAACACTCTATTCTCTACAAGACAAACATAGTTTCTATGAAAGACAGGTTCTAGATCAGTGGTCATCAACCGGTCGATCGCCAAGGCATTCCTAGTTGATGTAAAAAACCCAACGATTAGCCTTCCGTTTCTATTTTTTCTTCATTTTGCACTGTTGGCAGTAGATGCACTTGATTCAGCAGCCCTAGCGCCGGGAAGGCAAAGTGTTCCCATTTTGAACCATTTCATGTGTCTGAAGGTAGAACTCTGCCTACCCGGCAGGCCCAGAGAGCAAACCAAGTGCACCTATAGGCCTACCACTGGCTAATCAGATACTGTGAGATTTCAAAACTTTTAAAACCATGACAAGAGAGAGACTCAACGAATACAGCAAAGAGCTGCTGAATTCATGTTTAAGTTATTATTCAGCACTGTCAACACTGTTCAACACTTTTATATGCTATTAAATTACGCATTCTACCACTCACACTTAAACCTGCACTGCAGCTACAATTAATGAGTATAACAGTGTTCAGATAAGTTTGCGTGGTTATTATTAGCGGCTTGTATCTTTTAATATCGAGGAATATTTCACTTTCTCTGGTCATAGGAGCAACAACTTGAATTGGTGCACGAGGCAGAACTAATGCAATATCGACTTGAGTTTATTTATCAGCAGGAAGACTGTGTCCCCTTTTCTCAGCAGAGGGAGGGAGATCGGAAGGACGGTGTCGGTGAGTCGGGTGAGAGGTAGCCTCAACGCTGCTCCCTCTCTCCCCCCTCCCTCCCTCCCTTTAGACTGACCCTCAGATGCAGGCCATCAGTCCAGTAACAAAAATAAATCAATGATTATGCTCACTCAGCTGTGCCTCACAAGTAATACAACGAATTATCTATTACCAGTGTGATCATAGGCTTACGTTTTTTTAAGTAATGTTTAAAAAAAGTCTGAGCGGTAGATCTTGACTCAGAAAAGGTTGGTGACCACTGATCTGGATGGTAGGGTTACTACAGACATACAATAAATTACTATACAATAGTAGCTAGGGAGACAGACATTGGCAAATGATAGACACATTCATTATAAGACAATGGTTGGGATGCAGACATCATTTCTACCATAGACACATTGTCTATGACTCAGTAGCTAGGGAGACAGAAAACATTGTGTTTGATGGAAGCATTCTCTGTGGAACAATGTTATGGGACAGACACATTCAATATAAGACAATAGTTTGGATATTGACACAATGGTAAGGTAAAATGCCTGTTGAGAGAGACAGTGAGTGTACAAGTCCAGTTAAGGGGTTTCAAGTGAGTGAGACAGTTGGATTGAGTGGGGGGCTATGAGCATGGTGTGCGTGTGAGAGGGTGAGACACTTCATCAAATTGTTCCTTTGAAACAGTAGGGTGCAGTAAAGATAGGACCACTGTGTGTGGTTCTATCTTTATATATACACACACACACACACACACACACACACACACACACACACACACACACACACACACACACACACACACACACACACACACACACACACACACACACACACACACACACACACACACACACACACAGATACAGACACACGCACACACCTCTTTCTAGAGTAATTTATTGGTTACTACTCTTCTGTCTGCTCTACCTCTCTCCCTCTTCTCCCACTGGCCCTGAGATCATCCATCTCTTCTTCCTATGCCACTCCTCTTATGTCAGCATAACCCTCATCACTCTCTCCTTCTCCTCCTCCTCTTCTCTCCTCTTCCTTTCAGCCTGCCTTTCTTCACCTGTCCACATCCTCCCTCTATCCCGTCAGGGTCCAACCTCAGCTTTCCTGTCCACATCCTCCCTCTATCCCGTCAGGGTCCAACCTCAACTTTCCTGTCCACATCCTCCCTCTATCCCGTCAGTGTCCAACCTCAGTCTTCCTGTCACTTATGCAACACACAAGTGCATGTTTGCGGCTTGCATGTGGGTCTGCATACGTGTGTGAGTCAGAGAGAGACAGGTAGAGAGTACACTCTTAGAAAAATAAAGTGCTATCTAGAACTTAAAACGGTTCTTCAGCTGTCCCCATAGGAGAACCCTTTGAATAACTATTTTTGGTTCCAGGTAGAACCCTTTTGGCTTCCATGTAAAACCCTTTCCACAGAGGGTTCTACATGGATCCCAAAAGAGTTCTACCTGGAACCAAAAAGAGTTCTATGGGGAAAGCCGAAGAACCCTTTTTGGAGTGTATGTGAGAGAAAGAGAGAGTTCACTAGGGAATTGGTCAGTATGTGAGAGAGTGTGTGTGTGTCTCACCTGAGGCAACGGGATTAATGGACAGGGTCAGTTGGCTAATTAATTCATTAATGGACAGGGTCAGTTGGCTAATTAATTCATTAATGGACAGGGTCAGTTGGCTAATTAATTCATTAATGGGCAGGGTCAGTTGGCTAATTAATTCATTAATGGACAGGGTCAGTTGGCTAATTAATTCATTAATGGGCAGGGTCAGTTGGCTAATTAATTCATTAATGGGCAGGGTCAGTTGGCTAATTAATTCATTAATGGGCAGGGTCAGTTGGCTAATTAATTCATTAATGGGCAGGGTCAGTTGGCTAATTAATTCATTAATGGGCAGGGTCAGTTGGCTAATTAATTCATTAATTGGCAGGGTCAGTTGGCTAATTAATTGGACACTGATTCATATCTCTTGACCGTTAAAACTTCATTCTGGGAAGACTTATAAATAATGACTTCTCTCCATTTCTCTCTTTCTTTCGCTCTTGGTCTCTCTCCCTAATTTCTCCTCCAACATCCTCTCCTCTATCTACTCAAATTTCCCTTCTTTCCCTCAGAGGCGATCCTCAACTTTAATCACTCTCCCACACACTCTTTCATTCCACTTCCACATTCCCTTGTTCCATTTCCTATTCCCTTCCTCTATGAGCACCCTCTTTCTCTTCATTACTAGGCGGCTGTAAAGCCAGTCAGCTCGCCGCCAGGCATTCTCCTATCATATTGTTATTCTGTACGCTCGCCACTCAGACACCTATATTCACGGCTGTTTTCTCATTTGCATATTGAAGTTGTTGATAACAACATTTCTCTCAAATATCATTCCTTAAGCTAGAGAGATAAAACACTCACGTATGATTGGACATTCCCTGTTTCTGCATGTTTTTCTGTTCCAGTGCTTGGCTTAAAGCACAGTAAGCTATGTGTCACTCACAACACAAGGCTAAAAGTAATGTAACCGCTGGTCAGAAGGCTCTCGTCCCTTACCGCTGCTCCACATTGATTTGGTCATAGCCTACACTACATTGACTTTCTCACTGTCAATAGAACAGTGTCAAGAGCCACATGGGGGAAAACCACATAGGAGTCAATATTTCCTGTTTCTTTCTCCCACTCACTCCCCCTCTCCTACCCCCCTCTCCCTCACACCCATCCTCTCTCTCTCCCTCCCTCCCTCTCTTTTCTTTAGTCATTCATTAAATAGAGGTATATTTTATTCCACCTAATTAGTGACTTGGCTCATTACCCTAACCACTGCACTCATCTTCCCACAACTATATCTCTCCATCCACCCCTCAACCCATTCTCTCCATTCATCCCTCTACCCATTCTCTTTCTGCTGTCTATCTTCTCACTCTATTTTCTCTCTCTTCCTCTCACTCCCCACCTCCATCTCTTTCTCTCCTCCTCACCCTCTCTCTCTCTCTTTCTTTCTCTCCTCCTCTCCTGCTCTCTTTCGCACTTTCCATCCATCTCCAACACTCTTTCATGCAATTCAGTTCTAATGGGATTTATTGGCTTGTAGCAATCCATCTGAGCACAGTGGCTTAGTTCAATTACATAAGCAGACCCTCAGGGCTTTGCAGAGACAGTAACGTTCTCCTCTGAGCTCCACCACCATCCCACCAAAATGCCACCACCACACCATCCCACCACACCGCCACCACGCCATCCCACCTCACCGCCACCACGCCATCCCACCACAACGCCATCCCACCACACCGCCACCACGCCATCCCACCACACTGCCACCACACCATCCCACCACACCGAACCACGCCATCCCACCACACCACCACGCCATCCCACCACACCATCACCACGCCATCCCACCGAACCACGTTATTGACTGTATGTTTGTTTACTTCCCATGCGTAACTCTGTGTTGTTGTTTTTGTCGCACTGCTTTGCTTTGTCTTGGCCAGGTCGCAGTTGTAAATGAGAACTTGTTCTCAACTGGCCTACCTGGTTAAATAAAGGTGAAATAAATAAAAATAAATGCCACCACACCATCACCACGCCATCCCACCACCACCACGCCATTTCACCACACCGCCGCCATCCCAACACCATCTTGCTCCTTAACAATGGTGGCGACTGCAACCAACCAACGCTCCATCCAGATTAACAGCAATCCGATGAGTACAGGCTCCCTTGTGCATTCAGCTCACCAAAAACGAAACCTCATATCTATATTACAGTTTGGGGTCACTTAGATATGTCCTTGTTTTTGAAAGAAAAGCAATTTTTTTGTCCATTAAAATAACATCAAATTGATCAGAAATACAGTGTAGACATTGTTAATGTTGTAAATGACTATTGTAGCTGGAAACGGCAGATTTGTTATGGAATATCTACATAGGCCCATTATCAGCAATCACTCAGGGCGCCGCCCTGAGTGGTCGCCTTTTAAGCAGCTCCCGTTGTCCGTGCATTAATTGTTGTTTTAGTTCGTTTTCTTTCGTCTTTTTTCTTTAGTTTTATTTTTTATTTTGCTACAGTCGAACTATAACAGTTCAGGATTATGGATTTTATGGATTTTATCGCAGCTGAACGTCGACAGGAGTCGTCAACTGTTATTGTTTACAACCGAGCCCAGCTCCTGGATTTAGCCCACACAGCGCTGCTGCTCCCCAGGGAAAAGTTTGATATTCCGGACGAATTGAAAAGACGACGCCGTGGACGCAGGGCGGGATTGAAATGTAAGGCAAAGCGGAGGAGGTTCAAGTACAAGCCGGTTATACCGTCTATTATTATGGGCAATGTGAGGTGTCTACATAACAAGATGGATGAGTTGGCGGGACTTGTTCGTGGACAAAGGATTTATCGGGAAGCTAGCCTAATGTGTTTTACTGAGACATGGCTGAACGACATCATCCCCATACAGAACGTCACTATCGACGGTTTCCAGACCATCACAGCGGACAGGGATCGCGTCTCTTCCGGTAAGAGTAAGGGTGGTGGGCTGGCTTTATTAGTTAACAACAGATGGTGTCATCCGAACCATATTACTCTTAAGGAAAAGTTTTGTAGCCCGGACATTGAACTGCTAGCCGTTAGCCTGAGACCCTACTATCTACCTAGGGAATTCACGGCGGCCATTGCTGTTATTGTTTACATCCCGCCCTCTGCTGACGCAAACGCAGCGTGTGACGTCATCCACTCTGTTATCGCGAGGTTACAGACAGCGCATCCCAGTGCTTTCCTTGCAATTTCGGGGGATTTTAACCATGCATCTCTCTCTTCAACGCTGCCCACGTTCAAACAGTTCGTGAAGTGCCCAACCAGGAATAATAAAACTCTGGACTTGTTATATGCTAATGTGAAGGATGCATACAACTCCACTGCACTCCCTCCCCTCGGTAGATCGGATCACAACCTTGTCCACCTCACCCCACTCTACAGGCCTATGGTCCAACAGCAGCCTGCAACCA
This sequence comes from Thymallus thymallus, assembly GCA_023634145.1. Classification (NCBI taxonomy): domain Eukaryota; kingdom Metazoa; phylum Chordata; class Actinopteri; order Salmoniformes; family Salmonidae; genus Thymallus; species Thymallus thymallus. The sequence goes on from CM042416.1 coordinate 16,115,815, forward strand.
CCAGGACTATTAGGAGATGGTCCCCGGAGGCGAATGAGGCCCTACAGGACTGCTTTGAAACAACAGACTGGGATGTGTTCTGTGAGGCTCATGGGGAGGACATCGATGGACTCACTGACTGCATAACAGACTATATTAATTTTTGTGTAGACAACACTGTACCCACCAGGAAGGTACGCTGTTTCCCAAACAATAAACCCTGGGTCACCAGCGACCTGAAGGCCCTGCTGAATGAGAAGAAGAGGGCCTTCAAGGAGAAGGACAAGGACAAATTGAAATGCGTCCAGAGGGAGCTGAAGTTGCGGATTGCTGAGGGGAAGAGAGTGTATAAGGAGAAGATGGAGGACAAGCTGAGGCAGAGCCAGGTGAGAGAGGTGTGGAAGGGTATGAGAAATATCACTGGCTTCAAAAAGTCAAACAGTGGGCAGACGGAGGGGACCCAGGACAGAGCCAATGAGCTGAACCAATTTTTTAACAGGTTCGATACTGGCCCTGTCCACCTCCCCTCCAGCTCCCCAGACCACACACCCTCACGGCTATCCCACCCCCACTTTGCTCACAGCACCTCTGCTGAGACAATCAGTGACCCCACCTCCGCCCCTGCCCCCCCTGGACTGATCCTCAACACCCCCCTTCCCCCCACCTCCCTACCTGGGCTGGCTTTCACCACCAACCAAGTGAAGAGAGAGCTGGAGAGACTACACCAGTGGAAAGCGGCGGGCCCTGATGGCATCAGCCCAAGGGTGCTGAGGGTCTGTGCTGACCAACTGTGTGGAATACTCCAGCGTCTTTTCAACCTTAGCCTGAGCCTAGAAAGGGTCCCTGTGCTGTGGAAAACATCCTGCCTCGTCCCAGTGCCCAAGAAGGCACACCCCACTGTCCTGAATGACTTCAGACCTGTAGCGCTAACATCCCACATCATGAAGACCCTGGAAAGGTTAGTCCTCGCTCACCTCAGACCCCTGGTGTGTTCATCAATGGACCCCCTGCAGTTTGCATACCAGCGCAACATCGGGGTGGATGATGCAATCATCTACCTTCTGCAGAGGGCCTACTCTCACCTGGACAACGCAGGTTGCACTGTGAGGGTCATGTTTTTTGACTTCTCCAGTGCCTTCAATACCATTCAGCCCCTGCTACTGGGTGAGAAGATGAGGAGGATGAAAGTGGAAGGACCCTTAGTCTCCTGGGTCACGGACTACCTGACCGGTAGGCCACAATTTGTGCGACTACAGAGCTGTGTGTCAGAACGGGCAGTTAGCAACACAGGGGCCCCCCAGGGTACGGTCCTGTCCCCCTTCCTGTTCACCCTCTACACCTCAGACTTCAGATATAACTCTGAAACATGCCACCTACAGAAGTTCTCGGATGACTCTGCTATTGTAGGGTGCATCAGGGGTGGGCAGGAGGAGGAGTACAGGAGCACAATCAGTGACTTTGTGTTGTGGTGTGAGCAGAACCACCTTCAGCTCAACATCAGCAAAACTAAGGAGATGGTGGTGGACTTCAGGAGAACCAAGGCACAACTGACTGCAGTCCCTATAAAGGGGATGGATGTGGAAATGGTTGAGTCATACAAGTTCTTGGGTGTCCATATGGACAACAGACTGGAATGGGCTGGTAACACCGGGGCCCTGTACAAAAAGGGCCAGAGCCGACTCTACTTTCTGAGGAGGCTCAGGTCCTTCAACGTGTGCAGTAAACTACTGCATACCTTCTACCAGTCTGTGGTGGCCAGTGCCATCTTTTTTGCAGTGGTGTGCTGGGGAGCAAACATCAAAGCCGGTGATGCTACTCGGGTAAATAAGCTGATCAGGAAGGCTAGCTCTGTCCTGGGGATGAGCCTTGACACTCTAGAGGAGGTGGCGGAGAGACGGATCCTGGCCAAACTGCTGGCCATCATGGACAACGTCACCCACCCTCTGCACGCTATGGTTATGACGCAGAGGAGCTCTTTCAGTCACAGACTGATCCCACCACGGTGTGCCAGAGAGCGCTACAGGAGGTCCTTCCTGCCGGCGGCTATGAGACTATATAATGCCTCACCGGGGTGCCGTGCCGTCGGCAACATAGATCTGGAACTGTTGGGGTGCTAGGACCTAGTTTAATAATTATGCATCCATCCGTGAGTAACTCTGTTCCGTCAGCACTCATCCACTCAGGCCATACGTATTCATACAGGTCTGTATATACATACCCATGTACAGTTGTTATATTATATCACATGCAATATTGTAAGTAATTATTGGACCTAGGCATTCACTCAGGAATGCATATTAGTATCCTGCCAGTTGCACCTTTTCTCATTGCTTTTAGTATATCAAATGTGCAATAAGTGCAGTTGTCTGTAATTAAACCCTGCGCACTAAGGACTGTATTTTAAGGGAATTACTATTATTACCCCAATGATATCATACACACATTTAGCTATTAAAGTATCTCTTCCTGTCATTTACCTGTACAGTTTGTGTAAACATGCAAGTATTCACTTATCTGTAAATATAACTGTATACCTAACTGTACAGCTAATTTAACCATGCAAAATTTTCACCTACCTGTTCATTTACCCAGTCTGTCTATTAAGTAAACTATTATTACCCTCGCTCATATCATACGCATTAGCTACTGAAGTATTTCTCTGCCATCAACCTGTATAGTATAGTTAACCATCCAACATCCACCAATGTATAGTGTACATATTCAGCCAACCACTCATACTATGCAATGTCCTTTTATAGCTTTTTTTTTGCACTCCAGATATCCTGTATTTCTATACTTTTTCATACTGCCGCTCTATGTATCATGTACCGTGTATCTGTCTTTTGTGTACTTTCGTTGTGGCATTTTGCACCTGCCCTGTGTTTTTGTTGTAGCTGCTTGATAATGAAATTTCCCCCCCGGGGGATCAATAAAGTACCTATCTATCTATCTATCTATCTATCTATCACTCCTGTGTTAGCTAATCCAAGTTTATCATTTTAAAAGGCTAATTGATCATTAGAAAAACATTTTGCAATTATGTTAGCACAGCTGAAAACTGATTCAAAAAGCAATAAAACTGGCTTTTTTTTAGAGTAGTTGAGTATCTGGAGCATCAGCATTTGTGAGTTCGATCACAAGCTCAAAATGGCCAGAAACAAAAAACGTTCTTCTGAAACTCATCAGTCTATTCTTGTTCTGAGAAATGAAGGCCATTCCATGCGAAAAATTGCCAAGAAACTGAAGATCTCGTACAACGCTGTGTACTACTCCCTTCACAGAACAGCGCAAACTGTCTCTAACCAGCCCCGGTGCACAACTGAGCAAGAGGACAAGTACATTAGAGTGTCTAGTTTGAGAAACAGACGCCTCGCAAGTCCTCAACTGGCAGCTTCATTAAATAGTACCCGCAAAACACCAGTCTCAATGTCAACAGTGAAGATGCGACTCCGGCCTTCTAGGCAGAATTGCTGGCCTTCTAGGCAGAGTTGCAAAGAAAAATACATATCTCAGACTGGCCAATACAAAGAAAAGATTAAGATGGGCAGAAGAACACAGACACTGGACAGAGGGAGATTGGAATAAAGTGTTATGGACAGACAAATCTAAGTTTGAGGTGTTCGGATCACAAATAACATTTGTGAGACGCAGACCAAATGAAAAGATGCTGGAGGAGTGCTTGACACCATCTGTCAAGCATGGTGGAGGTAAAGTGGGAGAATTATACAGGGTAAAAGGGATCTTGAAGAAGGAAGGCTATCACTCCATTTTGCAACGCCATGCCATACCCTGTGGACGCTTACAACAGGACAATGACCCAAAGCACAGCTCCAAACTATGCAAGAACTAATTAGGGAAGAAGCAGTCAGCTGGTATTCTGTCTATAATGGAGTGGCCAGCACAGTCACTGGATCTCAACCCTATTGAGCTGTTGTGGGACCAGCTTGACCGTATGGTACGTAAGAAGTGCCCATCAAGCCAATGCAACTTGTGGGAGGTGCTTCAGATTACCTCAACAAATTGACAACTAGAATGCCAAAGGTCTGCAAGACTATAATTGCTGCAAATGGAGGATTCTTTGACAAAAGCAAAGTTTGAAGGACAAAATTATTATTTAAAATCAACGTCTTCTAAGTGACCCTAAACTTTTGAACGGTAGTGTGCGTACGTGGGAGATTGACACGTGCACGTGTATAATGTGCATACACATCCACATTCTCTCTCACACACACACACACACACACACACACACACACACACACACACACACACACACACACACACACACACACACACACACACACACACAAACACACACATGCACACTTACACACAGACTTAAACCTGCTGAAAAAAGATTTTGCTGCATTGGGCCTGGGCCTCTCACTCTCTATCTGGTTTTAAAAGCATCACCCAGACTCAGTTCACAAACTGACACAGCGAAAAGCACCTGCAACAAATTGGCCTCCGTTTTGTCCTTATTTTGCGCTTCACAGCCACATCAGACACTAGATAACTCTGGGAGCTGGTTGACAGTGTGGGGGGGAGAGGGGTCGTTTTTCAGATCTGTCAGAGTGAGCTGTTTTTGCTGACTCATCATCGCCCCACCCCAGTGCAGCCTGGGATTTCCAGTGGCAAACGTGGCTAATCCGACTTGAGCAAGCCCCTAACTGAACACTAACCTGGCTTTGACCTCGCTCTCCCTCTCTCTTCCTCCCTTCCTCTCTCTACCTCCTTCCTCTCCCCCTCTCTCTGTCCCTCTTGGACTCAACAATACAGGACCTCCTTCAGGGAGCTCTGAACTCCAATACACCCAAAAAAGAGGACAAACTACTGCTAAGGTGAGAAAAGTAGGAGGAGAGAGAGAGAGAGAGAGAGAGAGAGAGAGAGAGAGAGAGAGAGAGAGAGAGAGAGAGAGAGAGAGAGAGAGAGAGACGGAGACAGAGACAGAGACAGAGACAGAGACAGAGACAGAGACAGAGACAGAGACAGAGACAGACAAACGATAGAGAACCCTTCTAGGAGACAGACGATAGAGAACCCTTTTAGGAGACAGACGCTAGAGACAAAGGAAGAGAACAACATTTTCTTGAAGCGTGGACATACTTCAAAGCCAGGCATGCCTAACCTGGTTGGCACAGTGAGAGAGAGAGTGTGGCTTTAGCTCTGGTGGTGGCTGACGATGGCTGCTCTAGCTAGATGAAAGGTGGCATTCCCACCCACCTCCTCTCTCAACGGAGGATGGTTAGAGTGTTGTTTGATGCCTGCCGCTCCCACCACCCACCGTCACTGCTCAGGAGAGGGTAAGGAGGGAGTGGGGGGGGATTGGATAGGGGGGCGCAGCCTAAGGCGACCCAAAATGTTACGCAACAACCCCCCTCTGTCTCCATCTCCCGTTCTTTCTCCTCCTCCTACAGTTTCTTTGATCTTCAGCTGTCAGATGTAAAGGTTGCAGTGAAAGGAGCAACCACTAGGGGGCCACAGCCATGGGGTACACTGACTATACTGACTACAGATGCTGAGGTAAAAACTCACCCCCTAGCCCGACCCCCTATGCCCCTCACAGTCTCACATATGTGATGCATAAACAACTGATGAAGTGGCTCATGCTTTTCTCACATCTGTCTGTGATATGCTTCTGGTGTCTCATTCAAAAAGCTATGCTAGGATTGATGGTGAATGGACTCGGAGGATATGGAGGGTAAGCTGATCCTAGATCTGTGCCTTAGGGTAACTTCTCGCTGCAAGGCAGAGGTTGTCATGGTGATTGTGGCTCACCATACACCAGCAGCGTGTAGTGGTCGGCGGCACGGCCATAGTTGTTCTGTGCCTGACACAGGTAGGTCCCGTTGTGTGATTGGCTGAGACGGGACACTTGGAGGGTGGGGCCAGATATCTCCGCCCTCTCAGGTAAGGTGTCATTAATCCTTGACCACTGGACATCCCTAGGCCTGCAGAGAGAGAAAGGAGGGAGGGCGAGGAAGGAAGGAAGGAGGGAGAGGGAGGGAGGGAGGAGGGAGAGCGAGGGAAAGAAGAGAGCGAAAGAGAGAAAGAAGAGGGAGTGGAAAGAGTAAGAGAATTAGATAGAGTGGTGGAGAAACGAGGGGAGCAAGAGGGGTAGAAAGAGAGAAAAGATTAGGGCAAAATAAGACAGCGGTGGAGGGAGAGGGAGGTTATGGGAAATAAAAGGTGAGGAGGGAGTGAGAGAGATTTTAAGTTAGACCAAGGGAGAGGAAGACAGCATGACAGAAAATAATTGGGGAGATTTATGGACAGAGAGAGAGAAGGGGAGGAGAGGAGAGGAGAGGAGAGGAGAGGAGAGGAGAGGAGAGGAGAGGAGAGGAGAGGAGAGGAGAGGAGAGGAGAGGAGAGGAAACAAAGAAAGATTTTGTGGCAGATGGAGAGAGGGTAAATGGGACATGGAAGGAGACAGAGAGACAGAGATTTATGGGGGAGAGATGAGAGAGGGATAGAGAAAGAGGTAAAGATGAGAGAGGGAGAGGCAGAGAGTAAGACAGGAGGATGGAAAGAAAGAGGAGGAAAATTGAGACAGAAAGAGACAAAGAAAATTGAGACAGAAGGCGAGTGAGACAAAAGATTATTGGATTACATACAACAACGAACACACATACAGACACACCACACACAAAGCCCTGTGTGTGTGCATCCCCTGTGCTGTGCTGGCTGTCCCTCTCATCCCACCCTGGCCAGATTACAATCCCAGCTCATCTACACCCTAATCCATCAGGAAGCGTCTAATTAAAAATCCCTGCTCATCCTTACACACACACACACACACACACACACACACACACACACACACACACACACACACACACACACACACACACACACACACACACACACACACACACACACACACACACAGACAGACACACTTTACTAAACACACCCCTCCAACAAAGACAGGCAGTGTAATGAATTGGTGTTTAGCGGTTAACAGGAAGTTTGTCCGGGGCCTGAGAGTGAGGTGGGTACCGGGCTGTGTGTTAAGGAGAGTGTGGTGAGGTCATTCCAGCGTGAGATGGGGCAGGGGCAGTCCAGTGGATCGGCCACCACAGCCCCATCTCTCATGTCAATGTCCCCAGCCGGCAGTTACTAAACCTTACTGGGCCACACATACTGGCTCCCCAGCCTGGCTTTATTGTGGGGCTTTACTATGGCTTTACTCAACACACATACAAATACACACACGAGCACATACACACACAAGCCAGTTTTTATAGAGCTTAATGAAGAGGCAAACACATCACAGTGTCTACATGGGGCTTGTTACAGCCTCCTCAGACACTTTATGGGGATCCAGAGAATGTAGTATCTGGAGGAGTTGAGACAAACAGCTGTAGTGTGAGCACAGCATACAATCTCATAAATGTGTGTACATACAACACACACACACACAGTACACACTCACAGTGGGTTGCCAGTGAGGGAGCAGGTGAGACTGAGCGAGTCTCCCTCTCGGAGGATGCCAGGGGGAGGGATGATCCTCACTGTGGGGGCAACTGGGGAGAGAGGAGGAAGAAGGAACTGTAACACATCTGTTACCATGGTAACCAATCAGAGTTACGGTTGGGGGTTCTGTTATCATAACAACCCTCAGGGTGAAACAGCTGCTGCCTTGTTAATGGGTCTGGTGAACAGACACATCTGAAGATGTATTCATATGTGTTGCTGTGATAGCCATGCAGGGCCATTTAAGCAGCAACAGTTTGGCAGTGACACTGATTATGCAGATCTAAAGTGTAGAAAATGCTGATCAAACTCATAAATGGTGAGTTGATAAGTCATTTATGACACAAGGGTTGACCACCCCAGACACCAAACACATATGATTCATGACCATCAGAAATGACGGTGATACAGCTTCAGTGTGTTGCCATGGGAGCCCTGACCAGTCACTCACAGTGGACGTCAAGGCGGTAGTGGCGGACCCTCTTCTGCCCCCCCAGGGCGGGGTGGGAGGCCTCACAGCTGACCGCTGCTCCGTTGTCTTTCCTCTCCACAGGGAGACGGATGGTACTGGACACACTCACTGTCTTCCCATTTTCCTGCTGGGACACCACACCTAGAGATGGGGAGGGAGGGAGCATATCAGAATTGTATTGAGTCAGACTGAGGACGAGGAGAGATAGGAACAGAGAGAAGATGGGAAAGGGGGCGGGCGAAAGAAGAATGAGAGGAGAGAAGAGAAAAGATAGAAGAGATGAGAGAGAAGGACACACAGAGAAAGTGAGACGGACATGATTGATGGCAAGGAGAAGAGGAGAGAGGGATCCGGACAGACTCAGACATCAAATACAGTTAAAGAGAGTGTGATATGCGATTAAATTATTTTTTTAAAGAGGAGAAGATGAGGAGAAGGAAGAGGAGGATGAAGAGGAGGAGGAAGAGGAGAAGGAAGAGGGGAAGGAAGAGGAGGGGTAAGAGGAGGAGGAAGAGGAGGAGGGATGGTGGTGGCCAAAACGCAGTCACGTAATATGAGTTTATGAAAATATGACAATAACTTACACCATGCTGAGTTCTCAATTATTTCAGCAGAGTGAACAGAAGAAGGCCAAATTGAAGCGTGAGATGAGGGCAGAGAGATACTGTCTTAATTACTGAGACATTCTATCCATCAGGATCTGGAGCCTAACCTTTAATGTCACACTGTATTTCACTCAGAGGGATAGACAAACAGAGAGAAAGAGATGGACAGAAGGACAGATAAAATGGTAAACAGAGTGATAGCTGGATGGAAGGCTTATCAGATGGGGAGTAAAGGGGGAGATATATAGAAGGCTAGACAGAAAAGGAGAGAGTATGATGAAGAAAGAGAGACAGATCGATAGATTGGCACAGACAGGCAGGCGGATAGATAGGGAATGCAGGAAGTGAACAGAGGGAAAGAAAGAGAGAGACAGAGAGAGAGAGAGAGAGAGAGAGAGAGAGAGAGGTATGACTGAACAAAGACAGACAGAGTCAGACAGATAGATAGAAACTGATAGATAGAATGACAGAGCGACATAGTGATAGATCTTCAAAGTATGGACAGACCTGGTATCTCCCGGCGGTCCCTGATCCAGCGCAGCGTGGCGGGGGGCTTGCTGCGCGGCGACAGGCAGGTGAGCTCCACCTCGCCCCCCTCCACAGCCTCCTGCTTCACCTCCACCGTGGGGGTGTCGGGGGGGACAGACACGGACAATGTGGCCACTTGGTGGTGGGTGTCGTCGGTGTAGAGCTGGCAGAAGTAGCCGCCCTCGTCAGACACGCTCACGTTGGTGAGGGTGATGCGCACCAGGCGGGGAGTGAAGAGAACCATCTGGAAACGGTCGTCCTTCAACGCTGGGGAGGGGATGGAGGGACATAGGGAGACAGGGAGTAAGAGAGTGTAGCAGAGAGTCAAGACAATTGGAAAAGCACAATTACAGATAAACACATAAATATATGGAAAGAAAAAAACAAGACCAAAAGAAAAGAGGACAGGGGGAGTAACAAGGAAGAGGAGAGTGAATAGAAGAACAGTGAAGGAGAAAAAGAATATAACATGGTTAATCCAACCATCCACTGTGACCTCCTGACCAAGGCCATAGTATCATAGAAACCACAGAGGCAGTGAGAAGAGACAGAACCTAGAGAAAGGAGATAGGGGGAGAGCAAAACTATTTTTCTTTCATTGTCAGAGAAAGGGATAAATCTATTGTGAGTGTGAGAAAATCATGATAATAACAAATAATGCTAATAACCGTCAGAGTGACAGGGACTCGATGGGACTCGATGGCCATTGTCTCATAAACCTCCCCAAACCCACTTTGTATCGACTGACTGACTGACTGCACAACCTCTCTCTTCCTATCTACCTCCCTCTCTTTCTCTCTTCCTCTCTACCTCCCTCTCTCTCTTCCTCTCTCTCTTCCTCTCTCTCTTCCTCTCTACCTCCCTCTCTTCCCCTCTCTCTTCCTCTCTACCTCCCTCTCTCTCTCTCTCTCTCTCTCTCTTCCTCTCTACCTCCCTCTCTTCCTCTCTACCTCCCTCTCTTCCTCTCTACCTCCCTCTCTTCCTCTCTACCTCCCTCTCTTCCTCTCTACCTCCCTCTCTTTCTATTACTCTCTTCCCCTGCTCTTTTGGGTTTGCTTCTGCAGAGGGAGAATGTATTCTCTCTTCCCTGGTGTAATACTCCACTATTTCAAACCATCATTCATTATATCAGAGGTTTAGTGTGTGTGTGTGTGTGTGTCTGTGTGAAACACAGAGCAATATAATGTAGACAGAGAGACAAATAGTCTACATTTGCCTTAGAATACTACTTCACAAAGCTCCCTGAATGTGAGAGAAAAATACATCTTTTTTTCCCCTCTCACTAAATGGCAACTAAATCTCACAGCTTTGTTCAAGTCCTATTTCACCTTTTGTCCCAACTCATTTGCATGCCAGGCAGTCAGAGCTAGAGGAGATAGATGGGATCCACAGAGTCTTCTTGGACAGGTCTATGGGCCCTGGTTTAAAGTAGTGCACTATAAAGGGAATAGTGTGCCATTTGAGACACACTCTTCATTAGAACCCATTGGTTTAGTGCTGTAGCTGCACAGCTCATTGCCTCATTCCCTTTACCTAACAGTGCAGGACCTTTCTACAGTTATAGAGGGGAATGGTTCAGCACGGAAGGCTGCCAGAAACACCATGGGTTACCCTGCACTAATGGCAATGGATAGCATTGGAATCGCCCTGCAGTGTGTGTGTGAGAGAGAGTACAGAGTCAAATACCTAACTCTCTCTCTCTCTGACTCTCTGACTCTCTGACTCTCTGACTCTCTGACTCTCTGACTCTCTGATTCTCTGACTCTGTCCTATTAAGGTTCATCATGCTTTCAGACGGAAAAAAAGGTTCTCCCCGGGGAGCAAGCGACTCTAAATACTTAATAGTGTGAACCAGTAGTCCTGATCTGACAGAGGGCAAGTTGGACGGAAGGCTTCAATATACTGCTTTCATTTGGCAGAAGAGGTCTGATCCATGTTCTTATTGCGTAATGAGGTAGGGAGTATGCCTTATGTATCCTATAAAGTACTCCTCCATAATGAACTGAGACCTTGCTAAAACTAAAGAGGCCAACTAATGGGTATCACTTCAATAGGTTGACCTCCCTCATAACGACATTGATCTGGTGGCCTCTTGTGGCTGACTGTTTTTCAAACCCTAAACACAGAGATTAATTTTGAAACCTCACTGTTTCTCTCTCTCACATACATGAACACACAAACACACACACACACACACACACACACACACACACACACACACACACACACAGACATGCATAACACACAAACACACACACACACACACCTCGTGTGCCGTTGAAGAAGAGGGTCTGTCTGCGAGGGTTCTGGATGACCACGATGGAGCCGTCATAGTTCTGCAGACGACAGGAGATCTGGGCCGTGCCTCCCTCCAACACAGTCACATTCTCAGCCTGCACCGCCTGGCAGCGTGCTAGAGAGAGAGAGAGAGAGAGAGAGAGAGAGAGAGAGAGAGGCAGGGAGAGAGACATATTTAGTTTCAACCTCACTTCAATACAAATCCCAACATTCACAGAAAAGCAAGTAAACAACCATTGATTCTGCTGCATTGACAGTCAGTATACATAGACGTGAGATACATTAATTATATTGTGGTGTAGTCATGACTCATGAATACTAGTGTGCTTTTTGAAGGATAGGATAACATGGCTCTGAGTAGCATTAGGAGTGGGAGAGATGTAGAGAAACTGATAGAAACAAAGAGAGAGAGCGAGAGCGAGGGAGAGAGAGAAAAACAAATACTGTTATTAATTGACATGGACACAGGCAGGGAGAGAGAGAGAGAGAGAGAGAGAGAGAGAGAGAGAGAGAGAGAGAGAGAGAGAGAGAGAGAGATGGACACAGGCAGGGAGAGCGGTAAATGAGCTTGGTGGTTGGACTGTTCTCATGATTATCCTTAGCAGCCATTAGCCTAACACAGTCCTAATAAAGAGAGACTGACATACTGTAGCAACACAACACACACATTGGACTGTGGGTTCCTCATTAGAGGCAGATGGGAGCCATACAGCAGTAGTAGTAGTACACACACACACACACACACACAGAGAGACACATATAGGCCTCTCTCTCTTTCTCCTACATACACTCTCTCTAGCCTACTCTCACGGCTCACACACATATGCATCCCTTCACACACACACACACAGTCTTGTACAGCTAACCTGGTGAGGACATACAATTCAGTCCTATTCAAAATCCTATTTTCCCTAACCCTAAGCCTAACCCATACCCTTACCCATACCCTTACCCATACCCTAACCTTAACCATTACCTTAACCCTAACCTTGATCTCCTAACCCTAAACCTAATTTTGACCCTAACACTAATTCTAACCTTAACCCTAAACCCCATAGAAATAGCATTTGACCTTGTGGGGACCAACAAAATGTCCCCAGTTGGTCAAATTTGTTGGCTTACTATTCTTGTGAGGACTTCTGGTGTGTGTGTGTGTGTGTGTGTGTGTGTGTGTGTGTGTGTGTGTGTGTGTGTGTGTGTGTGTGTGTGTGTGTGTGTGTGTGTGTGTGTGTGTGTAGTTGTGTGTGATGTTTTGTGTTTCACACTAACAGCCCAGAAGTAGGTCTTAACATAAAGAACAACATTAATATTTAAACTGGGTGATAGAGAAGGCACTAAAGCAAGTCAATACAGAGACATGCCTACATTATACAGGATCTGGCCGTTTTCTATCCACCCCTGTGAAATGTTTTCTGTGGAAATAGTGCAGACAGATGGGGGCTGACAGTCACGAGTTGCTGCGTTAACTACTTTGGGAATGACAATATCTGCACTCTAGTGAACCTGTGTGTGTGTGTGTGTGTGTGTGTGTGTGTGTGTGTGTGTGTGTGTGTGTGTGTGTGTGTGTGTGTGTGTGTGTGTGTGTGTGTGTGTGTGAGTGAGAAGGATGAGGGAAGATAACCATATAGAAAAACAGACTTGTGATTAGATCTTCAATCTTATCCTTTATCTCACTTCCTCCACATATAATTATGTCCATTTAATTCCTTTCTGTAACACAATGCATGTTCATCAGATGAGGGAGGTTTAATAAAACATTGAACTGAATGAATGAACTCTAGAGATAGATACATAGATTAATAGAGAGAGAGAGAGAGACAGTTATCACTAATTGGAGTCATTATTATTCCTCATTCTCTACATCAATATTGTGATTCATATCACGGCCATCAGTGTTCACCACCGCCATCCCAATTATTTAGACTACTTAATGACTGGTATTACACATCACCCTGGCAACCGGCATCTTGTCCGCCATTGGCTTAATGGTGCAAATTGTAATAGCAGCACCATACATAAAGCAGAGTCCCAGCCCGGAAAGTAATTGTGAGTAATTAGAATCAAAACCCATAGAACAGCACATACAACTCCAGGCAGAAAAAAGTGGCGGGATGTTTGAGGCTGAGGCTAGAAAATAGGACTAATTAGAGTCCCTTACTTCCACTTCCTCCGCCAGCTGTCGCCTCTTCAATGGAGATTAGGCCTAGCTATCCGCCGATGCTGCTGCTGGTGTAGACTGACAGACCAGGCAGGCAGCCCTGCGCTGTGCATGACGCATCCACCACCACGCACCTGGCTGCCAAGCCAATGGGACCAGGCGAGGGTGGCGGGAGATAGGGACAGAACAGAACAGTCAAGCCAGGAAATGAATGGAGGAGCAGAGCGGGGGTCCGGTATAATAACACCACAGCTGGGAGAGAGATATGGGATGACGCAGGTCCCCTCAGCATGGCCCCATGGTGGCCCTGGCACTTTAACTATAGTTTGTATAGTCATTCATCCACTGTAGGCTTGTGAATACCAATAGGAAGGGCTATACTTCTATACAGTAGTATGACTAAAGGAGAGAGAAGTCCCACCGTGGCAGAAGTATTAATCCTGACCCCATTAAAACCAGAACCATAATAAAATACTTCACAAGCACGGAATTAGATTGAGAGAGAATGTAAGGCGATCGATAACGCAGTAGTGTACTGACAGTATGAAAAACAGATAAATAAAACAATATATTATTGTCAGTTCTCCTTTTTGCCATGTGGGGGCAGTGTTTCATCGCAGTGAAAGGCCCCTATCAGAGCTCCCCTCCACTCTCTCCACAGCCCTGAAGAGGTGCATTTATTTAAACCAGCTACACAGCGCCCAGACAGCCTATCATTTCAAAATGCATAAACAAATTAATAAATAATACCTATAGGTATAAATAAACAAGGCCATATCCCGGGCGTCCTAAATGGTTCCCAAGGTTAAGCTGAGTTATAAGGAGGGTTAGAGGAGGGGGGGAGTTGGGACCACAGCCAGGTGTATGAAGACGGAGGGGTCTCAGTAAATCCTAGAATGGCTCAGCGTGTAGCTTACTGTAGGATTAGTGGACTGAGTTACCGCCATGGAGACGTCAAGACAACCGCACACACACGCACACACACACACCCTCCAGGTAACAAGACAGGAGAGATAGGCTAGCAGGCAGCCAGAGAGACAAGGGCATAATGCCTCTAAACACAGGTAAAACTTGACTGGGCCTACTTCACATGAGGTTGAGTCTAGATAGGCTACACAATAGAAAACAGCTGTCTTTCCAAATGAAAGTGAATGTTTTTTACCGGTTAAATGGGTTGACAACACATTCTCATTTAACAACATGGAAGAGTTGCATTGGGGAATAGAAGAGTTGCATTGGGGAATAGAGGAGTGGAAAGGAGATGTGATGAGTCACTTAGAAACAGGTGTGTTGATTGAGTTTGTATGGATATAGGCCTAAACGCGCACACACACACACACACACACACACACACACACACACACACACACACACACACACACACACACACACACACACACACACACACACACACACACACACACACACACACACACACACACACACACACACACACACACACACACTAGCAGTCCCTCAAGTAATTTTCTCTACGGTAATTAAATGAATAAAGCATTCTTCTTTCACTTTCCCACCATTGACTGGGCTCTCGAGTGGCTCAGTGGTCTAAGGCAGTGCATCTCAGTGCTAGAGGTGTCACTTCAGACACCCTGGTTCAAATCCAGGCTGTATCACATAGGGTGGCGCACAATTGGCCCAGCGTCGTCCGGGTTTGGCTGGAGTAGGCCGTCACTGTAAATAAGAATTTGTTCTTAACTGACTTGCCTAGTTAAATAAAGGTTAAGTAAAAAATCAAATAAATAAAGACTGGAACATATCCATTCCACACTACACTATCCATATGCTGTGTGTGGTTAGCTATGGTTAGCTGCATACGCAAATTCATTTTTTTGTGTTTAAGCTTGTCAGAGAGCGTTTGCTTCAGGTAAACCAGTGAGTTTTGCAGGGTGTGCTGCCTCTGCATCAGTGAAAAAGTTGACAGAATAAGATTATTTTCCCTCCTCTACTCCCTCTTCTCTCTGGTCTAAAATTATCACTCCATCTCTCCCAGGATTCTAACACTCTGCCAATCAAATCCACAAAAAAAAGCCTCAACTATAAATTCTCTCTCTCTCTCTCTCTCTCTCTCTCTCTCTCTCTCTCTTCTCTCTCTCTCTCTCTCTCTCTCTCTCTCTCTCTCTCTCTCTCTCTCTCTCTCTCTCTCTCTCTCTCTCTCTCTCTCTCTCTCTCTCTCTCTCTCTCTCTCTCTCTCTCTCTCTCTCTCTCTCCCTCCCTCCCTCCCTCCCTCCCTCCCTCCCTCCCTCTTCTCCTCTTCTTTCTCTCTTCCTGTTGGTCCTGCTCTAATCCCCCATGCTCCATCTTTCCCTCCATCTCTAATTCCTCCTCTCTTCTTCTCTGTGCATATTCACTGTCTTTTATTTTGCCTCTATCCATTTTTCTCTTCCTTCATCTAGCCTCTTCTCTTACGATGCTTTCCTTCCATTCTGCAATTCTCCCCCTCTCGGTCTGCCTCTTTCTCTGACTCAGTGAGTATCTCTCATTCCCGCATGGTTCTATCTCCACACTCTCCCTCACTAAATGTGATTTGTTCTGCAGCTCAAGTCTGCAGTATAATCATCAGTATAATGTTTTGTCCGGACAGGGAGAGAGAGAGAGAGAGGTAGAGAGGGAGGTAGAGAGGGAGGGAGAGAGATTGAGAGAGAGGACATGAGGACAAATGCTCCCCCCCCCCCCCCCCCTCTCTCTCTCTCATACTTTGTCCCTCTGAGTTAATAACAGAATCACCATAAAATTATCTGTACTCACTTTTGTATATTTCTATCTCTCTTTTTCACACATTACTCTTCCTTTCCCCTGCTTTACACTCTCCTCACTGCTCCTCTCTTCTCTACCTCATCTCACATCTCTGTTCACCCCTCCCATCCTTCTCACAGCCATCTTTTGACCTTCATGTTCTTTATGACCTTCATCATATTTCCATAACCCCATTCCCTCCCTCCCTCTCTACCGCTCTGCTCATCTCATCCCTCTCTCTCTCTCTCTCTCTCTCTCTCTAAATACCTCACACTTTCTCGCTCTCTCTATCCACCCACCTCACTCTCCTCTCACCCCCCGGGTTTCACAACCTCTCCTCTCCCTCTCTTTCAATCCTTCTCTCTTTACCATTCTCTGTTTTTTAACAGCTAAAGCTGGTTAGCCATGGCGTTTATGACGAGCCGTCACAGCCCTATACTGCTCTGGCAACGACTGCCACACACAACAAAGGCAGCTTAAGGAAAATATACAGGCCCATTACACGCTGATACCACGCTGGAGATTTACGGCGGCCAAGAGGAGAGAGTCTTAACCCTCCCCCCTATCGATCCCTCTACCTGGCCCGTCTCCCTCCTCCTGCTCACTGCTCAACCAAAACTGCTTCATTGGCAGGAATTATATAACCCAGTCTCCTTGCCAAGGCTAAAAACGAATTCCCTCCCTCCCGCCATCCCATGTCACTTAATGTCCCTGTGTAGATCCAATATGCAAATTCTGTGTTCAATCCAGATTTGGATTGGCTTGGAGAAAGTGGACGCGTTGCAGCCATGGTTATTTACAGAACATCTCTGCATTTTAAAACGCTGCTTGAGCCCAAATATAATAATGACAGGATGTATTCATGGAATCAGTGGTGCTACCAGTGATCTTAATCATAGATCAAAGACAGGGAAAACACTAGCTCTCCTGCCCACAGTGATTCCTGGGTTTACTGTCTTTCTCTCGACAGTGCTTCCTGGGTTTAATGTCTTTCTCTCCACAGTGCTTCCTGGGTTTACTGTCTTTCTCTCCACAGTGCTTCCTGGGTTTACTGTCTTTCTCTCCGCAATGCTTCCTGGGTTTACTGTATTTCTCTCCGCAGTGCTTCCTGGGTTTACTGTCTTTCTCTCCACAATGCTTCCTGGATTTACTGTCTTTCTTTCTTTCTTTCTTTCTTTCTTTCTTTCTTTCTTTCTTTCTTTCTTTCTTTCTTTCTTTCTTTCTTTCTTTATCTCTACCCCCCCTGGTCAAAGTTTATTTTGTGGTGTACTTCAGAAGGCTCTCGGAGGCTGTAAAGTGCACCAGTCCCTCCTGCAGCAAAGCACCCCCACAACATGATGCTGCCACACCCGTGCTTCACAGTTGGGATGGTGTTCTTCAGCTTGCAAGACTCCCCCTTTTTCCTCCAAACATAATGATGGTCATTATGGCCAAACAGTTCTATTTTTGTTTCATCAGACCAGAGGACATTTCTCCAAAACGTACGATCTTTGTCCCCATGTGCAGTTGCAAACCGTAGTCTGGCTTTTTAATGGCGGTTTTGGAGCAGTGGCTTCTTCCTTGCTGAGCGGCCTTTCAGGTTATGTCAATATAGGACTCGTTTTACTGTGGATATAGATACTTTTGTACCTGTTTCCTCCAGCATCTTCACAAGGTCCTTTGCTGTTGTTCTGGGATTGATTTGCACTTTTCGCACCAAAGTACCTTTATCTGTAGGAGACAGAAGGCGTCTCCTTCCTGAGCGATATGACGGCTGCGTGGTCCCATGGTGTTGAAATACATCCACAGGTACACCTCCAATTGATTCAAATTATGTCAATTAGCCTATCAGAAACTTCTAAAGCCATGACATAATTTTATGGAATTTTCCAAGCTGTTTAAAGACACAGTCAACTTAATGCATGTAAACATCTGATCCACTGGAATTGTGATATAGTGAATTATAAGTGAAATAATCTGTCTGTAAACAATTGTTGGAAGAATTACTTGTGTCATGCACAAAGTAGATGTCCTAACCGACTTGCCAAAACTATAGTTTGTTAACATGAAATCAGTACAGAACTTCATCTCTTCATGCATGCCCTCATCCCTTGCCTGTTTTAAGTGTAATCCTCCATCCCGGTTTGTGTTTCCCTAGTCCTATAGCCCCACGGTTGTATGTCATCATCTCTACAGCACTCTGCTCAAACATAATGCTAATTGGAAATTCACACCTAAATCATAGACTTCAACTTTTTAACCCCGGATGCTTTATCTGGACATAGTTCTACAGGAATTCCACCAGCCGAAGCTAAGTAGTAACATTATTAACAATATGCCATCTGACGTTAATTGCAGTCACTGTATTCATAACATACAGGAAACCTATCGCCTTATGGCGAGGATAGCCTCACTGCAAACCCAGCTTCAGACGCAATCGTTAGGCAAGGGCAATTTAAGTGTAGGAAAGGATGAAATCGAGTCTGTGCCACCAGTAAGTACAGTTACTAGTAAAAAGTCTCTCCTCCACCCGTTACGGGGTCTGAGCCACCGAAGCCTCCCACCATTAGCTCTGACAAATTGAAAACCCTAGTCATTGGCGACTCCATTACCCGCAATATTAGACTCATCCAGAATCATCCAGCGATTATACACTGTTTACCAGGGGGCAGGGCTACCGACGTAAAGGCTAATCTGAAGATTGTGCTGGCTAAAACAAAATCTGGCGAGTGTAGAGAGTATAGGGATATTGTTATCCACGTTGACACCAACGATGTTAGAATGAAACAGTCAGAGGTCACCAAGCGTAACATAGCTTCAGTGTGTAAATTAGCTAGAAAGATGTGTCGCATCGAGTAATTGTCTCTTGCCCCCTCCCAGTTAGGGGGAGTGATGAGCTCTATAGCAGAGTCTCACAACTCAATGGCTGGTTGAAAACTGTTTTCTGCCCCTCACAAGGGATAGAATTTGAAGACAATTGGCCCTCTTTCTGGGACTCACCCACAAACAGGACCAAGCCTGGCCTGCTGAGGAGTGACGGACTCCATCCTAGCTGGAGGGGTGCTCTTATTTTATCTATGAACATAGACGAGGCTCTAACTCCTCTAGCTCCACAATGAGATAGGGTGCAGGCCAGGCAGCAGGCTGTTAGCCAGCCTACCAGTTTAGTGGAGTCTGCCACTAGCAAAGTCAGTGTAGTCAGCTCAGTAACCCCCATTGAGACCGTGTCTTTGCCTCAATCTAGGTTGCGCAAACCTAAACATGGCGGTGTTCGCCTTAGTAATCTCACTGGAATAAAGACCTCCTCCAGTCCTGTCATTATTGAAAGAGGTTGTGATATCTCACTTCTTAAAACAGGGTTACTTAATGTTAGATCCCTCACTTCCAAGGCAGTTATAGTCAATTAACTAATCACTGATCATAATCTTGATGTGATTGGCCTGACTGAAATATGGCTTAAACCTGATGAATTTACTGTGTTAAATGAGGCCTCTCCTCCTGGTTACACTAGTGACCATATCCCCCGCGCATCCCCCAAGGCGGAGGTTTTGCTAACATTTACGATAGCAAAGACCTTGTGGTCATGGCAGATAATATTCAAATTTTTGGTGACTTTAACATTCACATGGAAAAGTACACAGATCCACTACAAAAGGCTTTCAGCGCCAACATCGACTCAGTGGGTTTTGTCCAACATGTCTCCGGACCTACTCATTGCCGCAGTCATACCCTGGATCTAGTTTTGTCCCGTGGAATAAATATTGTTGATCTAAATGTTAATCCTCATAATCCTGGACAATCAGACCAACACCTTTATTTAGTTTGCAATCACAACAAATAATTGTCTTAGACCCCAACCAAGGATCATCAAAAGCTGTGCTATAAATTCTCAGACAACCCAAGATTCCTAGATGCCCTTCCAGACTCCCTCCACCTATTCAAGGACGTTGGAGTATTAACGATCAAACTGAGGATCTAAATTTAGAGGAGGACCTTGCATTATACCCTAGATGCAGTTACACCCCTAAAAACAAAAAATATTTGCCAAAAGAAACTAGCTCCCTGGTACACAGAAAATACCCAAGCTTTGAAGCAAGCTTCCAGAAAACTGGAACGGAAATGGCGCTCCACCAAACTGGAAGTCTTCCTACTAGCTTGGAAAGAAAGTACAGTGCAACATTGAAGAGCCCTCACTGCTGCTCGATCATCCTATTTTTCCAACCTAATTGAGGAGAATAAGAATAATCCTAAATTTCTATTTTATACTGTTGCAAAGCTAACTAAAAAGTGGTATTCCCCAAGAGAGGATGCCTTTCACTTCAGCAGTGATGAATTCATGAACTTCTTCAACAAAAAGATCATTATCATTACAAAGCAAATTACGGACTCCTCTTTGAATCTGTGTATTTCCCTAAAGTTCAGCTGTCCTGAGTCTGCACAGAACTGCCAGGACCTAGGGTCAATGGAGTTTTTTAATCCTAGATCTCTTGACACGTTCATGAAAATTGTCATGGCCTCTAAACCTTCAACCTGGATACTGGACCCTATTCCAACTAAACTACTGAAAGAGCTACTTCCTGTGCTTGGCCCTCCTATGCTGAACATAATAAATGATTCCCTATCCACCGGATGTGTACCAAACTCTCTAAAAGTGGTAATAAAGCCTCTCTTGAAAAAGCCAAGATTTGACCCAGAAAATGTAAAAAACTATCGGCCTATATCGGATCTCCCATTTCTCTCAAAAAAAAAAAAGCTGTTGTGCCGCAACTCACTGCCTTCCTGAAGACAAATAATAATGTATACGAAACACTTGGTTTTAGATCTTATCATAGCACTGAAACTGTACTCGTGAAAGTGGTAAATAACCTTTTAATGGCGTCAGACCAAGGCTCTGCATCTGTCCTCGTGCTCTTAGACCTTAGTGCTGCTTTTGACATCATCAACCACCATAATATTTCGGAGAGATTGGAAACCTTAATTTGTATACACGGACAAGTTCTTGCCTGGTTTAGATCTTATCTGTCAGAGAGATATCAGTTCGTCTCCGTTGATGGTTTGTAAGTTAAGGTGTTAGGTTTTAGGGCCACTACTGTTTTCACTATATATTGGACCTCTTAGTGATGTCTTTCGGAAAAATAATGTTAACTTCCATTGCTATGCTTACGACACACAGCTGTACATTTCAATGAACCATGGTGATGCCCCAAAATTACCAGCCCTGGAAGCCCGTGTTTCAGACATAAGGAAATGGATGGCGGCAAATGTTTTACTTTTAAACTCTGACAAAACAGAGATGCTAGTTCTAGGTCCCAAGAAACAAAGAGATCTGCTTTTAGATCTGACAATTAATCTTGATGGTTGTACAGTCCCCCCCAAAAAAAACATATCAAGAAAATTTCAAGGACAGCTTTTTTCCATCTTCGTAACAATGCAAAAATCTGCATTTTTTGTCAAAAAATGGAAAGCTAATCCATGCTTTTGTCAGTTCTAAATTAGATTACTACAATGCTCTTCTCTTCGGCTACCCGGATAAAGCACTAAATAAACTTCAATTAGTGCTAAACACGGCTGTTAGAATCTCGACTAGAACCAAAAAATTTGATCATATTACTCCCGTGCTAGCCTCTCTACACTAGCTTCCTGTTAAGGCTAGGGCTGATTTCAAGGTTTTACTGCTTATCTACAAAGCATTACATGGGCTTGCTCCTACTTATCTCTCAGATTTCGTCCTGCCGTACATACCTACACGTACGTTCCGGTCACAAGACGCAGGCCTCCTTATTGTCCCTAGAATTTCTAAGCAAACAGCTTGATGCAGGGCTTTCTCCTATAGAGCTCCATTTTTATGGAATGGTCTGCCTATCCATGTGAGAGACGCAGATTCGGTCTCAACCTTTAAGTCTTTACTGAAGACTCATCTCTTCAGTAGGTCCTATGATTTAGTGTAGTCTGGCCCAGGGGTTTCTGCCTGGCTGGTTCCAGTCTCTCCATTGGGATTCTCTTTCTGGGACTCACCCACAAAACTTACTGGTGCTTTCCATGCCATCCCTAGGAGAGGTGCGTCACTTCCTGTCCGGTTTGTCGCACCCTCGGGCTTGTGCAGTGGAGGGGATCTTTCGTGGGCTATACTCAGCCTTGTCTCAGGGTAGTAAGTTGGTGGTTGTTTATATCCCTGTGGGGGCTGTGCTTTGGCAGAGTGGGTGGGGTTATATCCTGCCTGGTTGGCCCTGCCCTGGGGTATTGAGGGGGTATTGTCAGAGGGGGCCACAGTGTCTCCCGACCCCCCCTGTCTCAGCCTCCAGTATCTATGCTGCAATAGTCTATGTGCCGGGGGGCTAGGGTCAGTTTGTTAAATATGATGTTATTATCCGGTGTCTTGTGTGAATTTCAGTATGCTCCCTCTAATTCTCTCTCTCTCCCACTCTACCTCCCCTCCCGGAGGACCTGAGCCTTGCTTCAGGACTACCTGCTCTGATGACTCCTAGCTATCCCCAGTCCACCTGGTCGTGCTGCTGCACTGGTTTCAACTCTTCTGCCTGCGGTTATGGAACCCTGACCTGTTCATCCAGGGGAGCCTCCAGGGATTTTGGGCCCCATGAAAATATATAACATTGGGCTCCAAAATGTTTTTACCTAATGCTGGAATAATATTTTTAGGGCCCCTGTCAGTCACAGGCCCTTAGAATCATCCTAACTTTTCCCCCCCATACGGCGCCCCTGTGTTCATCGGACGTGCCACCTTGTCCCAGACCTGCTGTTTTCATCGCTCTCTCTCTTTCTCTCTCTCTCTCTCGCTCTCTCTACCACACCTGCGCTCTCTACCGCATCTAAATGCCTGGCTATGAAAAGCCAAGTGACATTCACTCCTGATGTATTTACCTGTTGCAACCTCTACAACCACTATGATTATTATTTGACCCTGCTGGTCATCAATGACCCTATGGCCATAAATTGTTATAATCTCCACCCGGCACAGCCAGAAGAGGACTGGCCACCCCTCAGAGCCTGGTTTCTAGGGAGTTTTTCCTAGCCACCGTGCTTCTACATCTGCATTGCTTGCTGTTTGGGGTTTTAGGCTGGGTTTCTGTATAGCACTTTGTGACATCGGCTGATGTAAAAAGGGCTTTATAAATAAAATGTATTTGATTTGATTTTAGACATTTGAGAGTCCATTCACACACTGCTTTTCTCTCCATCCACCGTATCTTTCTATCCCTACGTGCCTGGTCTTACATTTTTCTCTCATCCATTATCACGTATTGGCCACAATCATCACACTGTGAGAGGTGAGAGATGGAGAAAGATGATCTAGCTTGATGTAGCGAGGTGAGTCAGTGTGCTTACAGATGTAGGATCTTTATCTGAGCCAGTTTGCTACAGCAGGAAAGTAATCCTGCAGCAACAGGAAATGTGAATTATGTGGATTATAATTAATGGACATTTTTGTAGGGGTTGATACATTTTTAGTAAGGAAAAATCAAGGTTGGAAAGTCAAAGTGGAAATTACAAACGTCAGAAGCCTTTCTAAACCTCAAACACACTAGCTACAAGTTTCAAATGTCCTGCATTCTGCAACAGCGTGGTCAAATGAAGATCCTACATCTGTATATACATTAGTGTGTGTCATCATGTGTATGTTTGAATGTACAGTATGTATATTTTTGGTGAATGCACATTGAACATCCATTGCGCATGCAAGTGTGTGTGCATGCGCATGTGTGCGTGCATGTGACTTACGTGCAAGGCAGAGCAGGAGCAGGGGCAGGGCACGCAGGGAGAGGGAGAGGGGGGTTGGGAAGAGGAGGAGAGATCTCGGGCCAGGCCCCATTGTGTATTGAGCCTCAGTAGCTGTCTGATCAATGCTTCCTCTGTGACACAGGGCACAGCCACCGTACAGCAGAGCAGAGCACAGTACAGCACAGCAGAGCACAGCACAGCAGAGCAGAGCAGAGCTAGGGTTGTAGTGACACACAACAAAGCTGGGGCTTTACCAGTAAACAACACACACTTTTCTTCAGAGCTGTAGTCTTTTGACACAATACCACCGACCTAACATCACCACAGCGTAGAATTAGAATGTCTTACAACGTTACTACTAACTATCAATGACCGTTAGGCTCACCACACGATTAGCCAGATGACTGCCTGCAAACAGAGCTGCACTGCTGTGTAGGACTACATAACTAAACAACAAATCAATGGAACAAAGCAATGATACAAACCAATAGGCTAGAACCAGTCAAACGGCAAACCACAGACCACAAAACGAATCCCAATACCAAACAAACCAATATCATTACTCTACATTAGCCAGACAGACACATCAGAGTAAACCATATGAAACAAGTCATTATACTGTACTGCACATGAAACTGTTTCTGTTTGATCATATATCTTGTCTTTTCTCATGCTATTCTGAGGTACCTATATCTCTCAACTCTGGGCTCCATCCCCACACATGATACTTTTGATAACCCAAACATGTCATCTGCTAAATTGTCTCAAACTGTTCACTATCACACATCACCGTCTCCAACTGTGACGGTAACTGCTTTTCAAATGAATGCTATCTCCCTATGTGATATAAACACCCTACATTATCACACATATAGCATCACTCTATCTATCTATCTATCTATCTATCTATCTATCTATCTATCTATCTATCTATCTATCTATCTATCTATCTATCTATCTATCTATCTATCTATCTATCTATCTATCTATCTATCTATCTATCTATCTATCTATCTATCTATCTATCTATCTATCTATCTATCTATCTATCTATCAATCCCACTGTAGGACTATAGTATAACGTGTATGTATGTCATCCCTCTGTATGATTATACAGTATCACAATGTCTCTCTCTGTTGCACACGGCTGCATCCAGTCACTATGTTCAGGCCCTGTGTTGAGTCTTGTGTTCAGTACCCGCTCTGTCAGTGAGCTCAGATCGGCTGCTGCGGTCCGTGTGGAGTTGGTTGTTGGTTCTGATTGGCAGCTCCTAATACAGCAGTGGCGAGGGCCCGGCCCGGAAAGCATGTAGCTTACTGAGGGTGACCGGACTGCAGCAGCACACACCTCGCTGAACACTATCTGATTGAGGAGAACAGCGGTGTCATCCCCAGATTGCTACAAAGTCCCCTCCCTTCTGTCTGCAATTAGCCAGTCAATGCTACCACTACGGCGCAGCATGCCCTGGCACTGTCAATGGCACTGAAGTAGTCACAGACTAGTCATGGAACCTCCGAGTCCCTAACAACAACCACACCAGAACCTGACGCCAAGGAAATTGCTATGTGCTGTCTGTTGTTGCAGCTCGGAAAGGATAGAGTCCCTCTATTCATGTTTTCTCTTCTCCTCTCATCCCGCTCTCTCTTGTTATCTTGTCCTCCCTTCTCTCTCGGTCCTCAGTCAGGTCAATATAGTGGGACAGTGCTTTAGTTCCTGTGTGTTCCCTCCTCCTCTTCCTCCTCTTCCTCCTCTCTGTCGTTCAGTATATCCCAGGGTGGTATCAGCTGTCTATCTGTCCGTCTGTGTCTGGTTTATATAACCCCTGCTCTCCTCCCACAGCCTGCCTGATTGTGTGTGTGTGTGTGTGTGTGTGTGTGTGTGTGTGTGTGTGTGTGTGTGTGTGTGTGTGTGTGTGTGTGTGTGTGTGTGTGTGTGATAGTCCGTGGATGCATATTTAGCATATTAGTTATTTTGTGAAGGTTTGGGGTGTAGATGTGACAATGACTGTCTTTCAGGTCAGGGAACAGTGGCTGTGTGTGTGACCGCCCAGCAGTCCATTCAGACAGGGTGTATAGTTGGGTCTGTTTAGAATGGCTCTTTAGTGGCCAAGGCCTTCTTCCCCTACAATCACTCAGTTCAAACCCAGAGTCAGAGAGGCAGAGGTCTCATAGAGCTCCTCTATGTCCAATGGCCTGTTTTATGTCCGCTGTATTAAGACAGTCCATAATGGCTGCATGTGTGTGTGTCTGTATGCGTGTTCTCAAAACAGTGTGTGTGTGTGTGTGTGTCTAAATGGCTGTGCTCTGAACAGTGTGTGTGTGTCTAAATGGGTGTGCTCAGAACAGTGTGTGTGTGTGTGTATGTGTGTCTAAATGGGTGTGCTCAGAACAGTCTATGTGTGTGTCTAAATGGGTGTGCTCAGAACAGTGTGTGTGTGTGTGTGTGTGTGTGTATGTGTGTCTAAATGAGTGTGCTCAGAACAGTGTGTGTGTGTGTGTATGTGTGTCTAAATGGGTGTGCTCAGAACAGTGTGTGTGTGTGTGTGTGTGTGTGTATGTGTGTCTAAATGAGTGTGCTCAGAACAGTGTGTGTGTGTGTGTCTAAATGGGTGTGCTCAGAACAGTCTGTGTGTGTGTCTAAATGGGTGTGCTCAGAACAGTGTGTGTGTGTGTGTGTGTGTGTGTGTGTGTGTGTGTGTGTGTGTGTGTGTGTGTGTGTGTGTGTGTGCGTGCGTGCGTGCGTGCGTGCGTGCGTGCGTGCGTGCGTGCGTGTGTGTGTGTGTCTAAATGGGTGTGCTCAGAACAGTGTGTGTGTGTGTGTTTGGAAGCACTGTATGTTTGTGTTTTGTGTTATACAACACAGAAGACTGAATAATAACAAACCGTTTGACATAGAAAAAACGGACTTTTATTAATTATGAAAACATTTATAACATTCCACCCATGAGGCCACTAGGTAACTTGACTGCAGGGAAGGGCTACATGCCTTGCTTAAGGGCACAACGACATATGGTACCTTGGATTGCAACCTTTTGGTTGCAAGGTCACTATTTCCTTGGCTACAGCTCCACTCCTCTAACTACTAGGATACTACTTACAACCCCTAGGCTATGTCGAGAATGCACACAGTTACCCGTAATTACCAAGTCCAAAACACCCCACTGCAAAACCATTGGGGAGGAAACGTTACACAGTGTTATGCTGTGTTGTACTAACTAAATGTGAGTCAGCTACTGTATTCACCAGTGCCTCACTGCTCCAGTCCCTGATCAGTTCAGATGAAACTCCCTCTGTCAACTGCATCTGTGTCTACCAGTGCACATGCAAGTGTGTACGTACGTGCACATACGTGTTTGTTTTGTCGCAGTGTGTGGAAAGCCAAATGTGTCCCCATCCCTCTTCCCTCCTGTCTCCCCCAGTTCCTCGTCCAAATCAAATGTTTTATGAGCTTCTTTGGCACCACAATGGAATAAGTGTTGCCAAAGCACTTAAGGGGCTTAAGTCAGCGGTGTGATGAAAATATTAAGCACTCCAACTTCCTTACACGGATCCACAGCTGCTTAAGCATGCCGGTGAGGTCACCCCCAGCATTTAATACCATAGATATTAAAAGACTAAGTGATCTGACTACCATAGATACTCTACCTGCAATGAGGCAGTCAGCACCCGTGGCGGAGTGAGCAGCATGGGGTGTGTGTGTGTGGGATATCTCTGAATCAGCAGTTGAGGCTGGGTCTTTCTGAGTGTCTGATGCACCCGATCCTATCAGTTTATCTGAGATAAAATGTCTCTTTTGTCCTGAAGGCTGTTCTTGGAAGAAAAAAAAAGTTCTCCCATGAGATGATTGGTGTCTGTGTGTGTGTGTGTGTTTTGTGTGTGTGTGTGTGTGTGTGTGTGTGTGTGTGTGTGTGTGTGTGTGTGTTACAGTAACTCTGTAGGAGGAAAAGGGGTGTAGGGGTTTGTTTCTTGGTGATGGAGCAAGAAGGAGAAAGCGTGAGACGGCGAGAGAGAGAGCGAGCGAGAGAGCGAACAGTCCCCACATCTCCTTGTTGTTTGTCTCTCTCTCTCTATAGTGCTAGCTCTAGCTAACGTTAATACCGCTCCTGCAGCCATGATTTAATCTAACACGTTCTCTGTGAACTCCCCTAATTAGAAAAGTCACAGCAACACATTCTATGGATACTATTAAACCGACAGTTAACAGCCACTGTTCAGCCTGTACACCACAACACATCTATCCCAGTCTACATAGCAAATGAAGCAGATCTCCTGCAGTCAAAGTAGCAGGTTGAACCCAGAGCTCTCTCTCTCTCTCTCTCTCTCTCTCTCTCTCTCTCTCTCTCTCTCTCTCTCTCTCTCTCTCTCTCTCTCTCTCTCTCTCTCTCTCTCTCTCTCTCTCTCTCTCTCTCTCTCTCTCTCTCTCTCTCTCTCTCTCTCTCTCTCTCTCTCTCTCTCTCTCTCTCTCTCTCTCTCTCTCTCTCTCTCTCTCTCTCTCTCTCTCTCTCTCTCTCTCTCTCTCTCGTAAAATCACAGACTCATCAGTTTCCTGGCCTTGTTCCTGACGGGTGAACTCACAAGGAGAATATTAACGAACCTCCTTGGCCAATTAACACCTAGTTCACATAACAACCTTTATACCGCCACATACGCTGTGCCGAGGGGTAAAGGAACAGAGAGAGAGAGACATTTATAGAGTGTGGAGAGAGAGAGAACACAGAGTCATGCAGAGAGGAAGGAAAAATAGAAAGAGGGAGTGTGAAAGGAGAGGAGAGAGAGGTGTATGCAGTGAGGAGAGAAAGAAAGAGAGAGACTATGTGAGGTAGAGAGGTCAACTTGGCCTTACTGCTCAAACATGGTCCTATAGCTGTGACATACCAAGATGCATATACACACACACCATGGACACACACACACACACACACACACACACACACACACACACACACACACACACACACACACACACACACACACACACACACATGAACACACACACCATGGACACACACACCCACCATGAACACACACCATGGACACACACCATGGACACAGACACTATAGCAAGATTTGTCAAACATAAAACATGTCTAGAGACACACAGTTAGTAGAGGATTGAAGCATAAACAGACATACACAGCCATACACACACACACACACACACACACACACACACTGTGGACACACATTGGCAGAACAGTGTAATACATAAAACATGTCCAGAGACATGTGTATGATAATGACAGAGGAGATAGAGGAGTGTGTATGATCATGACAGAGGAAATAGAGGAGTGTGTATGATAATGACAGAGGAGATAGAGGAGTGTGTATGATAATGACAGAGGAGATAGAGGAGTGTGTATGATAATGACAGAGGAGATAGAGGAGTGTGTATGATAATGACAGAGGAGATAGAGTGTGTATCATAATGACAGAGGAGATAGAGGAGTGTGTATGATAATGACAGAGGAGATAGAGGAGTGTGTATGATAATGACAGAGGAGATAGAGGAGTGTGTATGATAATGACAGAGCAGATAGAGGAGTGTGTATGATAATGACAGAGGAGATAGAGGAGTGCGTATGATAATAACAGAGGAGATAGAGGAGTGCGTATGATAATAACAGAGGAGATAGAGGAGTGTGTATGATAATAACAGAGGAGATAGAGGAGTGTGTATGATAATAACAGAGGAGATAGAGGAGTGTGTATGATAATGACAGAGGAAATAGAGGAGTGTGTATGATAATGACAGAGGAGATAGAGGAGTGTGTATGATAATGACAGAGGAGATAGAGGAGTGTGTATGATCATGACAGAGGCGATAGAGGAGTGTGTATGATAATAACAGAGGAGATAGAGGAGTGTGTATGATAATGACAGAGGAGATAGAGGAGTGTGTATGATAATGACAGAGGAGATAGAGGAGTGTGTATGATAATGACAGAGGAGATAGAGGAGTGTGTATGATAATGACAGGGGAGATAGAGGAGTGTGTACGATAATGACAGGGGAGATAGAGGAGTGTGTATGATCTTGACAGCAATGAGAAACAGAAGAGAGGGAGGCAGAGCGACGAAAGAGAGAGAAAAGTAGGGAATATGTTAAGAGGGATGGAGATAGAGGGAAAGTTTCCTAGTGAGGCCTGTTTAGGAGAGGAAAGCAGGCTGAAAAGGCAGAGAGCTGAAATGAGGAAACAGTGATTGATATGAAATAATTAGAAATGCCTACTTGCAGAGTTCATAGAAATATGCAAATCCACTTAATTTTTCTTTGATTTGCTCCTCCACTTTCATATCACACTACCCCTTCCTCTGTCAATCTCACTCTCTGTGTTGCTCTCCCTCATTCTCTCTCTCTCTTTCTGTTGCGCTCTCTCTTGCTCTCTGTTGTTCTCTCTCTCTCTCTCTCTCTCTCGCTCTCTGTCTCTCTTGCTCTCTGTTGCTCTCTCTCTCTCGCTCTCTCTCTCTCAAAGCAGTGTTCATTTTAATATACTGTAGTTAATATACTGTTAATATATTGATTGAGTGAGTGAGTGTCCTTCTAATGACAATCTGTCACCTCTCTCTTCGTTACATCTCTCGCCTCTCCTCATCCCTCGCTTCTCTCTTTTCATGGACATCCAACTCTCTGTGTCCACTCCCCTCCTCTTAACGCTCCATACAGATGCATCATTCCAGGGGAATAGCCCCTTCTCCCACCAAGGTGACCCTACCTCCCACACAACCACTCAAAAATACTGCCACATGTTTTACTACAAAACAACAGTAGGTATCTACAGCTGCCAGCAACAAACAGCCTGATCTATCACCTGCTATCTTTTCTCTGCCTTGACTTTTCTTCTTCGCCTCTTCTCCCTCTCCATCTGCCTTAGGCAATTTTTATCCATCTGCCTTAGGCTGTTTTTATCCATCTGCCTTAGGATGTTTTTATCCATCTGCCTTTGGCTGTTTGGATTCATTGATAGTGAGAAAAGAGTGTTGGGCCAGTAATCGTTGAATCCCTGAGCCCGAGTAGGTAAAAAATCTTTCAATATGCCCTTGAGCAAGGTACTTAACCCTACTTGCTCCAGGGTTGCCATAAAATAATGGCTGATCCCTGGCCGTGACCCCACTCTCCGAGGGTGTCTCAGGGGATATGAAAAAAAAAAACGCATTTCCAATTCACATGCGTATAATACACCCTTATACATGTGTGAAATAGGAGAAATATAAACACCCACGTAAGTAATAAGCCTGTCATCAATGCAGTC